>OZ038383.1:98863709-99366209 GCA_964036045.1 Eutreptiella sp. 'Long Island Sound 2002'
CCATGGCCAAGGTACGGGTCTACCGTGCGAAGTACGTTCATAAAGAGTCAGGGCTCTTAGCAGAGGGTTTAACGGTATCACAACTAGTGTGTCACACCGAATGCCCCGACACGGCGGCGCGCCACAAACTTGTGGGGCCCACCAACCCCTTAGTTTCGGAAGCCCAAGATTTTCTCTCACGTGTCTTCGAGGCGGCGTCTGCCTATGGCAGTGCAGAGCAGCTAGGTCTTGCGAGGGACCACCATTTGTCCAAAAGCAAGCCCCTCTCACTCACAGAAAAGGTTGCACAACTCCACCTCCAAACGGGGAAAATCTTTGACCCCATTCCGAAAATACCAGGAGCCTTCATAGCTAACGACTTTTTCTCAGAGGATGAGGAGTTTTACGTGATGTCTTTCAGCAGAAATGAAGCTCACTTCTGGTTGTCCAAAAAACACCGCACCATGCTTCATTTCCGATTCAGGTACAATCCAGAATCAAAGGAAGTTGAACCTTCTGAACCTACCCCTCCTGAGTTTACACAAGCGCTTGGGCTACAGGCATTCCCTGCTTGCGCCCAGGTCCTGCCCTCTCCCTCCTCATGCCCTAACATGTGGTCCGTCGCAAGGTACGAACCCGGCAGCAGCCTGAGGAGCTACGTAGACATCCCACAATTGGGCTCCTATGTCCTGCACGGTTCCTTTGGGTCAGGTACGGAAAAGGTTTTCGAACAACGTCCCCTGCCCGGATCCAACCTTTTTAACAAAAGACAAAAAGTCTTCCTACAGCGGCGCAGCCCGCTCCTCATTTTTGGAAAACCCCTGTGACAAGTGGCAGCACGAGATCCCAGCCCGCTACTACGACACAGTAGGGAAGGGGCGCATTCCCCAAGACTCCAGGGTGTCTCTCATTTTCCGTCACACGGGTACAGGAGCAGACCCCCCTGCGACATCCTCACAGCCCCCCGACCCCGCGCAACGAGAATCGAATTAATGACCCCGCACTCGGCGCAACACCTCCAAGCACACGAGATGTGATCCGCATTTCGATGTTACGAGTACTCCCCGTCACTTTTTTTCTATGTTCTCAGGCATGGCACTGCCATCGCTCTGCCACTCTTCCTGTGCGTAGCATGAATTCCTTAACCCCTGTGAACAACAGGTATGCTGTGATTAGACCGGTCTGCCTTCACCGTGTGTTGAACTATTTCATTCTCCCCTTGCGGGGAACCCTGATGAGCCTGCTGAATGCTGCCCGTCCTCATATTCTTCCTGTCACCCTCCCACCCATCAGTGCCACCACGGTCGAAGTAACATGAGACGGTGCAGGAGGTCCTCGCCCGTTTGGGCGTACACGGCGCCCTCCTCACCGCCACCGTCTCTCGCGTCGCGGGGGTTCTCCCTGTGGGGCATACACACGCCAACTCCAATGCATTGGTCCCATACACAAGTCTCCACAGACCTAGCAATACATCTTTCCCTCCGCAGTGCCTGTGACACAGCCCTGCACAACTCTCCCAAGGCATACGTACAAGCACTCCAGTCACGAATTTCCACACTTGAACTGTGGGTCGCCAACCCCACTCCAAGTCACGAGGACCCCTACATGACAACGCCTCAGACACCGGATTGTCCCTTGGCTGACCGCTACTCTTCCTTTCGGCCATCTTCCTTCCCAACCCCCCCCCAAGCGCACAAGCCCCTCAAGCCAAGACATTTACGCCACCCCACCCACTTCTCTACCTTCGTTCCCGACTATTGGTGTTGTGTCCTTCAACACGGCGAAAAGCCAGAACACGCCCGCGTCGATCTTGCATTTTCTGAATGAGGGGTGTGACATCATGCTCCTACAAGAAAACAACTCTCCGCCTCTCCTCCCACAGCAGTACGCTTTCGGGAATGACCGCGCCAGCGTCTTCTCTAATGTTTGTGGACACAAACACGGCGTTTCAGTCATCGCAGGGCCACGGATCGCGAGGTATAGCAGCTGTATCTCACCCAGGGACAGCGACGGCCTTATATGTGGAGCCACAATATCTCTGCTGGAAGCCACCCCCCTGCATGTGTTCTCTGTTCACTCCCCCCCTGGGCGTACAGGAGCACCGGCTCCGTATCGAGACACCATAGAGCAAGTCCTTCCTTCCTATTGCAGCGAGCATCCAGTTCACATCCTGGGAGGGGAGTTCAACTGCGTTCTAGACCCTGAGCTCGACCAGCCCAGATTAGTCCATCTGCATGAACGGCACTGGCTTACCAAGGGCGTGGAATACCTCGCGTCCAGACTAGTGGACACCTATAGGTGAGAACACCCCTTCCTTCGTCAGTACACCCGATACGCCAGCGGCCGCTGGGATAGCGAAGCAAGGCTGGACTACATCTTTGCGTCCCCCCGCCTGATGTCCCACTTTCCCCACCTGGATGCATCGGTCCTCACGGACTGCACCTTTTCTGACAACCACCCAGTGGCTGCTGTTTTTCAGTGCCCCGCTCCACTTCTTCTGTCTGAGCCCCCACTCCCCCCCTTGCATTTTCCGGAAACTTTCCAATGACGAAAAACAACAGTTCACCAAAAGTATACAGCGAATCTCCGACTGGTGGGAAGACCTCCAAGATGTCCCTGCCAGTGTTCCATTGGATGAGATCATCACTGCCACTGATTCTCTCATTATGCAGGTTGGGTCGGCGTTCCACAAAATCACGCGTCCAAAACCACAGCGCAAGGACCAAGAGGGCTATGTCAAGCTCAGGAAACTACTACGTTCGGCCCCGCCTCCTTCGTCCCAGGCATTTCCTGAGCACATTGCTGAAGTGCAGTCCGTGGTAGACACTTTACGTTCCTCAGGCGAAACCAACGCGAAAAGGAGGCTTCACAGTAGTCTGGTCCGGGGGGTGCAGATGAAAAGCACTGTCGCCCGCACCTTGTGCCCTAAAGACCTGGAACCTCTTGTCGTCAAAGCTCCAAATACCCAGGAGCTCCTAAGTGACCCGGCTGATGTAGCAAAGGTTTTTTGGGACACCCTGCTTCATCTTGGTGGACATCCCGATTATACCCCCCCCCCATGACTTCGTTGACGTAGTCCTGTCCCATTGCCCCACATGCCCTGTTTCTGCCAAAAACAGCACAGATACCATCTGTGTCCTGGCAGGAGGTTCAGAGCCACATAAAGCACAGCAAGTCGTCAAAGGTCGGGGGTCGTGACAAAACAAACAATTACATCCTTGCCCTGTGTCCAGAACCCATCCAACTTTTTTTCATTGAATTCTAAACCGCTTGCTCCATTTGCCGATACCGTCGCATTGGCTACGTGCAAAAATCTGTTTGGTTTAAAAGAAGGGTGACTCCTTCTTGCCCTCAAATCACCGTTCTATTGCCCTCTTAAACTGCATCTACAAACTCCTGGCCACTTTTGCCTGCAAACACCTGCGCTCGCAAGTGTTTGCACACAACATCCTTTTGGAAATTCAGCACGGCGGCCTTCCCGGTCACCAATGCGCTGATCATCTGTATCACCTCAAGGCCCTCTATGCTCAATCAAAGAAGAGCTACTCCCTATTCATCAATTTCACCAAGGCCTCTAATTCTGTGCCCCATGGCACACTCTGTACCGTTCTAAAACGGGCCAATTTTTCCACTCCCACTATTTCTCCTTCCCTCAAGACAGCCCCATAATCAACGGCCGCACCCCCCCATGCCTACCTCCAAACCAGGGGCCTCCGGCAAGGATGTCCCATCTCTCCCCTACCTTTCATCCTCTACCTCAACTCCCTCTTCCACCATTTCTTTGCCACCGTGCCTCCCCCTCGCACAAAGGTCGCACAAGCCACCACGCTTACATCGACGACATCCTCATCAAAAGTGAGGATGTCGTCTACATCCAAAACAGTCTCAACTACTTCGATGGTCCTACCAGGACTTGGGGTTTGGACATGAACGTGTCCAAAACGGAAGTCCAGCCTAATGGCACAGCCCCCAAAAAAGAATTCCTGACTCCCAGAGGCTCTGAGTTCCTCACTTACAATAAAAAAAACAAGACGCCCTCACACGTGCTATAAATACTTGGGGGTATATCTTTTTATACACAACCAAGCCAAGGGCTTGTTTCATATGCTCAAAGCGGAGAGCCAGAGTTATTTTGCCCGACTGCCCCCCCTGCCTCTTACGCTAAGTGAAAAGGTCCGCGTGACGAATTCACAGTTGGTCTTGGCACTCCCCTACCGCCTAATCACCCACTCCCTCTGCCCCGACCAGCTCGAAAATATGCAGTCCGTCATCTCGGCAGGCGTTGCATTTCAGAACATCACACGCCTGGTCTCCCCCTAAAATTGTTTCGCAGCCCGCCCAAAAGGAGGAATAGGCATCAAATTCCTGCCGCACTGCGTCCACGTTGCGACTGTGAACTACGGCGTTCGAGCCCTTTGCGGCCTCGCCTCAAAATCGGTTGGTCCTTTCTACGTCCAGTCCATTTTTAGCTTTCATGGATTCTTTTCACGCCCTGGGCATTTCATTCCACAGCATAGGCCCGTGGAGACCCACTGCCATTCAGGATCTAAAACCTGGTACCCAACTAACTGTTAAATTCAAGTCAGGGCACGCCACAGGTAGCGTGACCCAGGCTACTTCCAAGTAGGCCAATGTTCCATTCCACGACGGGATCTACTGTGTGGACTCCCACACATCTTATACCATGCACATGCCAGGCCAACCCTTCATGGATTACTCCCGTTCTTCCCACTTCCAACTGGTCCCTGAATTTTTGCGTCCTCAAGCGACCATCCCGAAACCCCCAACGCCAGCGCACAACGCACGCGCGTTAAGGGTTAGTCGACACGGCCATCTCTTTGCTCTGCAGGTACAGCACTACCTGGAAGAAAAATCTGTACTGGAGTGGGGCTGCAACGATGCCTCACAAGCACTAACCAGACCGCTGGCACCCGGCTTGCAACGTGTGTGGCTCTATGCTGATGAATCATCCGGTGAATCCGGCCATGCGCCCCCCATCACGGCCTTCCTGCCAGACGACACGACCAGAGTTCTGTGCCTGTGCTCACCGCATCCTTCTTCCCTGGGTTCGGAGTTCTGCGGGGCGATAGCAGCCATACGCTGGATTCACAGGGAGTTCTCACAGTACGAAGTGTGTCCCTTGATCGACATCAATCAGGTGGTGTCCAGCCTCCAGAAATGCCAGGCCTCTGAGCCCAGCCCTTTCTGAGACGACATCTTGACCATCGCAGTGCACAGCGCCCTGCGTCTCACTGTCAACCCACTCCACGTTCTGTGGACTAAAGGGCATGCCAATTTTGTTGGCAACCAAATCAGCGACCGTTTCTCAAAATGGCCAGCTCACAGCCTGATTTTCAATCCCGACCTACTCCCGCCCCCCCCCCCCCTGGGTTCAGTGGCGGTACACCACCTGCCTGTCCTTCATAAATTCAAAGCGCACCGATTCCGCCACCTACTGCCGCTACATTCCCATAACAACATAGCAGTTGGCCCTAGCTTTAGCCTTTACAATAAGGCTTCCTGGTTTTCGTCCGTGTTCTTCAAATTGGCGGCAGGGTGCTATAATGTGCACCGCTATCAATGGAGCAACATGCTTCACGGCTATACTTGCCCCAGGTGCAGACAGCATAATCCTTTCGACCCTGTGTCCTGCCTGGCTTTCTGCAAAGCGCTAGACCAGCACGTCGAAGCATACATCTCTTCCTGGGGCCCGCTTTTCAGTCCTGTGGTCCTGCACTGGTGGGTCTCTGGGCCCTCAAAGGCTGACCGCAGGAACTTCATGAGAACCCTGGTACCAAAGTCCCTCTCGTCCCGCCTATCTCAGCCCATTCCAGGCTCCACTCACGCTGAGCACAGGGCCACGCTTGGCCAAGCCCTCGTGGAGCAGGTAAAACACATGGAAGGGGCTGTCCGTCAAGCACATGACTGGCTGTGTTCGAATCCTCTTCCATGCGATCCTATACTGTGGGCCCACCCTCCCGACCCTCTGAATCCTTTCTCGGTTTCACACAGTGCATTCAGTACCTCTGTCTTGATGCCCCCCAAGAACCGCCCCACAAACCAACACCCCCCACCTCCCCAGGCACGCCTTGAAGAAGCCCCCCAAGTCAGGTCCGACCAAACCACAGCCAGCCATCCGTCGCACGCCTAGAAACTCCAAACGTCCATCCAGCCACGCATCGGCTCCTCCTCGCCCCCCCCCCTCTTCAGCTATTTCACGTCCTACGCAACATTCACGCCCGCGGCAACCACAAAAACGCTTACGGTCGCCACAGCGCAATCAGACCACCATCACTTGGGCGCCTCCCAAACGCACAAAAGCCACCAGCCCTCTCTCAGCCCCAAGCCCCAGTGCACGCTACTGTCAAACGCGCTTACCCCTCACCTCTAGGCCTACTTCTACTAGGTGCAACGCACCGTCTGCCCCTCCCCGTCACAGCGCCTCTCGGGACATCCGAATTTTTTTCCGTCCATCCAGTGACTTCCTCCCCCTGCACTTGACCCCTTTGACCCTCTGCCCCTTCCCGAGCCCCCCCCTCCCTCCAGGGTAACTCAGCAATTGTCTCACCACGCCATCAGAGCGAACACACCCTTCCCTTGGCGGGCCGCCTCTGTGATGTATTATATGCTCCATGTGGTGTACACAATCTCATGAGGTTTTCCTTTGGGGGACGTCAGCCCCAGAACAAGTTGATGCGGTTAGGAACAATCAATAATTATCTCGTCGAATCAATCTTGCAGGTGCGCTATAAGCAGGGCTGGGGGTTTTTGGTGAATTGGCAACCGTATGGCACAGCAGATTCCACCTGGGAGCCAGTGAAGACTTTTGTGCTAGACGGAGGTCATGTCAATGAAGTTTTTGGACGCTTCTGTATGGAACATCAGCCCAGATATAACTCTGCTCTGAAGAAATGCGGAGACCTGAGCCAAAGGTCACAGGAACAAAAGGATAACAAGAAAATACAGGAGGAAGAAGCAGAAGACCTTCCTCCTCCTGAAGTAGATACAGGTGACCGTCACCAGGAGCTGGATTCTCGAGAACACGCTGCACGCGTGACTGGCGTGACTCCAAGAAAAATCGCCAGATGAACAAGAAAGGCGATGAAAGAGAGGAAAGAGAATGAAAACAAGTACATGAGGTGGAAACTGAAAGAGAAAGGTGTCTGTTGGAGGGGGTTACAACCACGAGCTCAGCTGTGGGATAGTGAGCACTTCAAGTACTATTACCCCTTTCAGGAAGCCTCAATATAAACAATCCCCCTTTGAAGTGGACAAAGTCTCTGAGGATGTCGGAAGGGAGTTCTTTCTGGGACGTGGCCCGCCAAGGACAGTAACGATTCAAGTTTAAGGAAGTTACAAAGTGAACCTATTAGGACAAAGAGCCCAGAAGTTTCCAAGTGTCGGGGAGAATATGAGGTACGAAGCGGTTATGACAACTTTGACGAGTCTACCCCAAGTCGACGCAGTGCAGAGCGGCCGTGCTACGCGATGAAGAGCTCGTGCGAGCTAAAAATTTGCTCCAATTGTCTCACATTGCGGTCCAATCCACCCATGCATTTGAATTGAGGGGCTACTTGGAAAGGGAACAACTATCTTCCACTACAAGCGTTTCAGGGTAGTCCAGCGGCTTAATTTCAAGGGAGGACGACAGGGAGGTCACAAAAGAGGCCTTATTGGTTGCAGTGCCTGTGTTTCAGCCTTGAGTCTTGCCTAATCCATGCTCAATTGATTCATTGATGACCAAGATTTGTAATTGTCACTGATGTCAATCTGCGGCAATTTTGGGCAGGATTGAGGCTGGAATCGCTTAAAGCACCACAGTACACCCACGAAGCCTTCGTCCTGGATGAGTTCTCAGTCGGCCGGGGTGTTGAAAAAAGTACCGAGCCCATCATATAAGTCATTTTTGCTTTAATGCCTTTGATTGATCGGGGGATCTGTTTCTAATCATCTGATCATTTGTCCAACCCCACAGTATTGCTGAAACCTCCGAGGCATCTCTTGCTGAGGGCAGTGGTCAGCCCGCTCCCACTAACCCAGGATGAGACTGATAGCTTGTTTGTTTGATTATCTTTGAGCTTGAGGCTATGATACTTGGTCTAGGTATGAAGATGGAGTTAGGTGGAGGCATGGTGAACATTTTTGGTTGTGCTCTATTGTTATTCATGAAGGCGCTCAGCCTGATCAGAGAAGCTGAACATCTCAAAAATATCACTGATCTATCAAAAACCATTTGCATATTTCAAATTGCCATTGAATTCCGCATATATGGATGTATCACCTCCCATTTTGGTGTCGAGACCCATTTTTGGTAATTAAGGTTGTGGAGTGCATGAGACCAGAGTATGGCAGTTCCTACTGAGTTCTGACATTCACAGGGCAGTTCCTACTGAGTTCTGCAGTCACGGATGTTTTTTTATGCTCAGGCACAGAAAGTTTTTTCCAGAGATAAAATGTGATATTCCACCTATTTTTGATCTGGGGAATTCAATTTTTGATCGTCTGTCTTCCTATCCTTTCATTTGGTATGGTTTTCAAGTTAAGCCATTTTCTGCCCTATGTTCTGTGATTCTGAAGCATGCAAGCACGTGATAAAGGCGATGCAATGTCAATACACAGCACTGTCTTTGTACTGCAGTCCCACATATTATTGTATCTCATTCTTCTGGTTGTCACAATCCTTATCCGTTGCTTCACTGTCTCCACCTTCAAGTTGAGTTCTTGGTTTATTTCCGAAACATATTTTGGTGAGTAGAGCAGGAGGCGCAGCCCAAAAGCAACAATCAACCCCCTGAGGATGAGCTCGGATCAGCTCTCCAAAGGACAGTGGCAGATCGCCCAGTCGGCTGGGTTCCTTCTTTCCCCTGTCCTGCTTCTGCTGCTGAAGGGGCTTCCAGCTTCCCCGGTTGCTTCCCTTGTGCAGGTTGTTGGCCACGAAGGCACAGACGGCCGTCTTTCAGGGTTCGTCATCGTCATCATCATCGTCGAGACCTTTGCCGCCCTCGTCTCCCGCCAGGTCCATGACGGCTTCCCCGTCAGACCATACGCTCACCTACCGGGCGCTACGGTCGCCTGCCTGCAGTCCGCGGTTGTGGGCGAGGTTCTTGTACTCCTTGAGTACCCCTCCTCCGACCCACTCCAGCACGTCGTTGCAGCTCATCTGCGCCGGGATGGCCTGCAGACGGATCGTCTGGCCGCCTACTTCAATCTCGTCCAGGCGCCCGATCATGGCCTTTTCGCGATGCCCTGAGACGGTGATGAAGAGGGTTTTCCGCAGGAACTGCCTCTTGAAGTCCCGAGCCACCTTAGCTCTTGTCCAGTTCATCACCTTCTTGTGGTGCTCCTTGTCGAGCATCATCTTGACGCTGTGGTTGCTCTTGGCCCTCTTCGCTTCGTCCTTCGTGACCCGCTTGACCCAGGCCTCCGGGAGGAGCTTGCGCAGGGGGGACTGCTCATCACACTTCTTCCAGTCCTCCACGTTTCGGCGGAGCAGGGCGTATTGTCCTCGGAAGTCCTGCCTAGCCCGCAGGCGGATCTGTCGGCCATCATGCTGAAGCTTGATGGCCTTCCACCTCTTGACGGCGACTTGCAAGGCGTCTAACCACTCTTCCTCCTTCAGCCATTTCTTGGCCTCCTTGAGGGTCGTGATCTTCCCCCTCTTGGCTGACACAAAGTACAGCTCTTGGAGCACCTCCTGCAGGCGCGATCGGAAATGTTTGAAGACATATTTCTCCGCCGCAGCGCGGTCCATGTCTTCAGTGACGGTCATCCCCTAATCGTCCAGCTTCTCAATGAAGCCGTCGAGGTTGAGGGGGTTTCCATCTTACATCGGGGGCCTGCTGTCCTTCAGGTCTACCAAAACACCGACGTCCGCGGCCTAGGACCTCATGAACGCCAGTCGCGAGGTCCAACGAGGATCCCACCGGCGTCCCCCGTGGGTTCCCACGGCTGCCACGTCCATGTCCTCCTCGAAGTCTAAGCGGCTGCGCCGTGGCTCCTCGACGTACGGCCCTCCAAGGACTCCTCGCTGTACGCCTTCCATGTACCTCTCCCCCTCGCGGCGGCTCTGGCTGGCTGATCGCCGGGGTGGGCTGATCCCGAATTCCTCCATGGGGGCTGATTTGGGACCCTCGAGGTCCCACTCCACGTCCTCTTCGGGCACCTCATCCTGCAGCGCTCTGTATCGGCCGTACGACGGTGGGGGTGGCTCCGGGGCCAGCTGTAGCAGCTTGGGCTGAACGGGGGTGCGGAGCGGTTAACCCGCGTCTGTGATAGTCCGCACTCAGCCATTCCTCCCACTGCTCCTCTCCGCTGCACCGCTGAGGCATGGGGTCGCTTCGTCAGGCGCTGCCACGGGTGGAGGGCGCGGGGTCACTCCGTTGGGCTTCGGTGCGGCCACGGGACCTGCCTGGAAAGGGTCC
Source organism: Eutreptiella sp. 'Long Island Sound 2002' (assembly GCA_964036045.1). Classification (NCBI taxonomy): domain Eukaryota; phylum Euglenozoa; class Euglenophyceae; order Eutreptiales; family Eutreptiaceae; genus Eutreptiella; species Eutreptiella sp. 'Long Island Sound 2002'. Next base: position 98,874,110 of record OZ038383.1, read on the forward strand.
AGGTCCCTAGTTGTCATCGGATCCCGACTCCAGAGGGAACGGCCAGTCGCTTCCGTCGCTCCTTAGGTCCTCCAGCCAGTCCAGCCTCCTCTGCAGCTTGGTGACCACGCCACTCAGCTTCTCGGCCTCCAAAATGGCGATGTCCAGCTCCTTCTGGGCCTTGGCGGCGATCGCTGCACTCTTGCTGATCTCGATCCTCTTGATCTGCGCCTCACGCTCCAAGTTGCAGAGCTTCCTCTTCAGGGACACAACCAATCGCCAGATGTTCTCGGGGATGTCCGCTCCTGGAGGTTCATCGGGGGGGTATCCACCTGGCGGTCCTCCAGGGATTCGGCTGTCTGGTGGCCCTCTGTATGGGGGTCCACCGGGTGGTCCTCCTCCCGGCGGTCCTCCAGGTGGTCCTCCGCCTGGGGGTCCAGGTAGTCCACAATCCGGAGATCCTCTGCTACCAGATGGGTCGGCGTCTGGGCCCAATCCCATGTCATCGTCGATGTCCATGTCTCCCCATTGGGGTCCGGATCTCGGCGGGGGATGGCCAGGGCTGCTTTCCCTAGGGGCCCATAACCAACATAAGATGCAAAGTTGCGGTGCAAATCCTTTGTTTTGTTCCATTTTGGAATCGTGCAACTTTCACTCAATGTTGCATTGCGTCAACCTTTGAATTTCCTTCCTTTCATAGCTTGTCACAGACCATTAGGCTCCTTCGAGCAACCACACCTATTGTTCTATGGTATGGCTTGTTAGATCAACGCCTGGTAGAAATTTTTGCACCTCTATAACTCCCCTCCCATCATGGCCCTTAGCACCAAAGAAGCAATGTGGTTCAAGATTCTAAGCGGTACATTCAACTTTGATACATCTTCGGACTTAACATTGCAAATTGCATCCGCGTTGCATCAAGGTATGCAAGTTGGGCTCAACTTTGATTCAACATTGGTTTTTATAATGTGGTGGTGCGGTGCACCCATAAACTTATAAAATGGTTGTATACCTGGAAAACCTTCAACAACGCCACATATGGGCTCTCAAATGCAAGACACCTCTCCCTCCTGATTGGAGGCAACCTTGCGCCATCACTCGGCGTGCCCGAGCCGTCAGATCCGCACCACGTGCAATGACATTCCGCCCACTCCTCTCTTACGGATCACAGGCTGGTGTACATTGTGTACTGTGTGATGTCTATTTCTAGCTTGCAAAGTGCCCATCTACCATCCCATTGTTGTGGTCTTGCGAGGCACACCTTTTTTGCTTTCTTACCTTTGACATACCCCAACACTGGCTGGAAACAACCGGGCCACTCCCTACCCCACTCATCCTTGTCATGCGACCCACAACCAAGGCTCGTCTTCCAAGAGAGCCACCGGACTCTGGAGGTCCTTGGCCTACCAAACGTTTCCCTTGCCAATGCTCTTTCGGTGTCGACCATTTCACGGCAGCCTTGTGCTTGCACCGGGCCCACCTATACACAAAAAAGAAGTGTTTTAGGGCCAGAGAAAAATACAAAGCACACCAACAATGACAAGACAAGAAAACAAGTGCCCCGTATATCAAACATTCAATCAAGTTCATCAAGGTAGCTCACCTGTGGAATTCTTTCCTAATGTCCCATATCATCATCGCTGTCTGGAGCCTTTTGCGTAGTGGTGGCTCCGGTGCGGTGCCTTGGTTAGCAGTGCCTTGATTTGAGGTGGCGGTGCCTTGGTTTGCGGTGGCGCCGGTCTATGTAGAAAGAAGCAAAGTTGAAGCAAAGTTGAATGAAAGTTACCCCATGTGTGTTGACATGCCTCGTACTACATGTATGCTACTCAAAGTTGCACCAAAGCTGAATGAAAGTTGAATGACCCCATACTTGCACCCCCTACTGCCTACGCTACCCACCCACCTTAGGAAATACCTTCCTGGTCTTCTCCCTGTTTTCTCGTGGTTCTTCGTTCGGTGTACGCGCTTGCTCTTGGTTTGGGCCTCTTTGGCTTCGGCCCGCCGGGCTTCTTCCTTAGCTTCCTCCTTCTTTTTCTCCTCATCTCTTTTGTCCTCCTTTGCTCTCCCGTCCTTCGCCTTCTATGCCAGGACCGCTTGGATGAGCTCCCTTGTCTTCTCCTCCCTTGCATCCCTTACGCCGATCCCGTGTTGCGGCGGCTGCTCCAGTTGTTTGGGTTTCCCTCGATGCCTGGCTTTGATCCATGGTCTTTGCTCTGGGCTTGGCGCTTGCGGTCCTCAGACGTTGACGACCAATTGTTGGAGAGCGACGTGGGCTGGTTGGTTCCGCGCGTGAGTGGTCTGGGCCTTCCCTGGTGCGGCTTGGGCTGCTGGTGCTTAGGCTGCTTGTGCGGGTTGCTGCAGGGTTGCTTGCCGCGTTTGAAGTTGTTGTAGGAGGGCCAGTTGATGAAGGGATGGTGGTGCGATGGCCACGCCGATAAGCCCCATAAGGCGCGAATATTGCACCAACGGGCCAATGAGCCCCACTGATTGCGTTGGGGCCCACTGCGTCCACAGGATGGGGATGTTGGTGCGCGCCAGCAGGGGCGAACACGCCACTGGTTGTTACCACAGCTACATCGTAAGGCAAAGTAGTGAAGAGGTTGGGGGGAGGGCAACCTCCAGGCTTCCCTTGGCATGCACTACCCAAATCCCATGAAATCCAAGACTCCCTCTTGAAATTCTCATTGATCTTCCATCAGTCTGGGTTTCTCCAAAGAACTCTGTGATCCTTGCCTCAGCCGTGACACAATCTGGCGTCCTAGGCAAAGAGATGATCGTATATGTAGACAATATAAACATGTAGACAAGTAATATGTATATGTAACACTTCTATACTATAAAATAGCTTAGAGGAGATGACGAAATGTTGGCGGCGGCGTCGCCGCCATCAGAAAAACTGACGGCTACGCGTCGTCGCCATCAGGATCTCCACTGAGATCCTGCCCAAACTGGGCCAAACAGTGGTTTTTGGGCGAAAAACAGTGAAATATAGTAATATTTGAGCCAAACACACTCATTTCGCGTGTCTCCCCCCAACGCGTTGCGTAGCCGACACGACGTGTCTCTGTCCTAATTCAAACTATATATGAAGAGGGCCATTGTTGGGCCACACCATGGGCGCCTGGCTGATTCCTGGGATCGCCTCAGGACTTTTTAAAAAAATCGTGAACGTGACTGATTTCGCAAAAATTGACTTTCGCGGAACGCCGCAAAAAAGGTCACGTTATATTCCTATATTTCCAAAAAACGATAAATCAATAATAAAATTCATTAAATTATTGCCAAAATCTATAAAATTAACTATAAAAATCGCTATTTCCCAATCTGGGATTACGCATCTGATGAGGTCATTTTTGCGCCTGCGGAGACTTCTGCGGTCGCGCTGGGGAGACCCACCCGCTACCGCATCATCCCTCTCCTTAAAAGAGTTGCAACCCTCTAGGAGGGTTGCAACTCCGCACTGGAGTGCCCTGGAGGAAGTCTCCGCTGGGTGACCCGCCTTTATGGGATACAAAAAGGTTTGTTCATCCCCCAGGGGGAAAAACAAGTCCCAGGGGTGGCCCTGCCCTAGGTGTCCGGTGGGGAGCACCAATACTACCCTCAGGCAGAAATCTGCCTACTTTGACACACTAGGAACAAGAAAAAGGCCTTCGGTGGCCTGCCCCGTTTGTTTTGGAAACCTGGCAAAAGCTTTCAGTTTCCTGAAGACCTCCATGCTTTCCAAAACCAAGCAACAGGACAGGAACGCACACAGCACTATAACTCAGCATCAAATCCATTGTCCTGTGTCAGTTCGTGCCTTACCCAGACACCGTGCACTGTACTGTACAAGTGCGGGTGCGTGTGCCAGGGGCTGAGCTGCCCCGTATATACATGGGTTTTAAGTCCCACATATATACCCGGTTGGTGGAGCTTGCCAAGACTGCGCCCAGCTAGTGGTGCTCCACCAAAGAAGGAAAACTGCGAGCACTCAAAAAAATATAATAATTACGCAGGTTCGTCCTGCTCTTCTGATACCCCCTTTAAGAGGTGTCATTACGGCTTAACGCCGCCATCGGCGACTGCTCGGACTAGGCGTTTGACTGCTCATTGTAATATTTTGCTTGGATGCCCATGTCGTTGGTCCTCCCGTTTGTTCCGTTTGAAGCTTGAGGGCGCCCTTCAGGCGTTCGACCTCCGCCTCCAGTGCGGGCATTCGAAGGAGGACCATCTCCTCTAGTCTCTTGATTCCCTCTTCCATTGGCTGCGCTGCCTGTTCATTCGGTGCCGCTCGTGCTGTCAAAAGATCATGCTGCTGGTTCGAGTGACTCCGCCACAACGCACTCCTGGTACCATCTTGGCGCCCGTCACTATGGTGAGGTCGGTAGCCTCGTTGCTGCCCGGCTGTGGATCCCCTTACGATCCTTTGCTCGAGTTGCGGTTGGTGTGCCGCTCTTCGCTGACCCTGGTGTCTGGCGCTCTCAAACGCCAGTTGCCGCCTTGGTGAGTCTGCAGGCACTTGCTGCCGCGGACCCATGGCTGCATGTTTCTCCTTCTCCCGCAGATTCGCTTGCCTTGTTCGGGGCTCCTGCATTCCTCTGGTGGCACGAGGTTCTTCTCCTTGCTGCTGCCACGGGTCACTTGGACTTGGATACGCCGGTTGGTACCACGGATCCTGCCCTCTGGCTGGCATCGTTGGGGTCTTGGCCTTTGTCCATCGTCCACTCGTGACAGGGTTGAGGACTTGCTTGAGCTCCATTTTGTGCCGTCAGGAAACTTGATGTCATGATGACCTTCAGGCTTGCTGCTGCCCGAACTCCACGGCGAGTTTGCTTTCAGACTGGTAGGTCCCCAGTCCGATGAGCTGCTCATTGTAGCCTCTCTTCTTTTGACAAACGGCTGTTGACCGTCCTCTCACTCCTTCACTGCGGGCGGCTGAAGGCCGTCCTTTCACCTCTCCACCGCAAACGGCTGATGGCTGTCATCCTCGGCGCAGACGGCCTGCTGCTGTCTTGTCTAGAGCGGCGGGCGGCCGTCTCCTTCTCAACGGCTGGCGGCTGTCTCCACTTGAGCAGCTGGCGGCTGTCTCCTTCTCAACGGCTGGCGGCTGTCTCCACTTGAGCAGCTGGCGGCTGTCTCCTTCTCAACGGCTGGAGGCCGTCAACTTCTCAACGGCTGGTGGCCGTCTCCTCTTCAGCAGCTGTTGGCCGTCTCCTTTTGAACGGATAGCGGCCGTCTCCTCTTGAGCGGCTGGCGGCCGTTCTCCTCGTGAGCGGCTGGCTGCCATTCTCCTCGTGAGCGGCTTGCGGCCGTCCCCTTCTGCGCGGCGTGGGGCAGTGTTGTGGAAGGATTTTGAAGCGGTAGGGTGGGGGCCCGCCGCGTTGGCCCTTGAAGACCCTGAAAATGCAACAGAGCACAAAAATCAGGCTTCAACAATGACTCCAATCAGCGGTGTTATCTTCTCGATTTCCATCGCTTTGGGAGTCCATTTGACCACTTTTTATACAAATCTTTCCAGGATTTTCGCCGCATGGCAGGATTAGTCCTGGCTACATGGTCTCTGGAAAGGCGCAGAAGGAAAATTGATTAAATTATTGCGAAAATCTATAAAATTAACTATAAAAAATCGCTATTTCCCAATCTGGTATTACGCCTCTGCTGAGGTCATTTTTGCGCCTGCGGAGACTTCTGCGGTCGCGCTGGGGAGACCCACCCGCTACCGCATCAGTTACGGTTGATTGGGCGTTGAGTGAAAGTTGCAGTGCGGAATGGGAAGATGCATCCCTAGTCAATGTACCATAGCCAAAGTTGAACCACAATCGAGTCTCCCTTAGATCAGTACGAATGCAAACTCACTAACATGGCCCTACCTCCCGCAAAGCCCTACCTCTGCAAAGAATGGTCGCAATTTGACAACTGGGTCAACATGGGTCTCCTTGTTGCGCATCGATGGTTCAGTTTCCTGTTCCTTCACGGTGATGCATCTTCTTTTCTTCTCAGTTGTGTCTTTCTCCCTCTCTTCCTCTCTCTTCCGCTTCTTCGCATTTTTGTGGGTCTCCTTGACTTTCTCGTAACCTCTAAATAGAGCTTTCCCGGTTGTCATACAACCACACACAACCTCAATCGACCTGTACACATTCTCGTATGCTCCACTATCAGCGGCAGCATCATCCCACCAACCAGCAGGGAACCCTTGCGCATTGGGGCTGAAGAAATAGAACTTTGTTTGCGGTCACCTTACTCCCCGCCCACCACGTGGTGCTCCGATGATCACCTTCCTAACCTCATACCCTTACCTCAAGCCCTACCTCTGCCAAGAATGGTCACAATTTGACAACTGGGTCCACATTGGTCTCCTTGTTGCGCATCGGTGGTTCGGTTTCCTCTTCCTTCACGGTGGTGCATCTTCTTTTCCTCTCAGTTGTGTCTTTCTCCCTACCTGTCTCTCTCTTCCGCTGATTCTCATTTTTGTGGGTCTCCTTGACTTCCTCGTAACCTCTAAACAGAGCGCTCCCGGTTGTCATACAACCACACACAACCTCAATCGACCTGTACACATTCTCGTATGCGCCGCTATTCGCGGCAGCATCATCCCACCAACGAGCAGGGAACCCTTGCATATTGGGGTTGAAGAGATAGAACCTCGTTTGCGGTCACCTTCATCCCCGCCCACCGCGTGGTGCTGCGATGGTCACCTTCCTAACGTCATACCCTTCAAACGCCCGCAGAATGTGTCCCCATTCCACTGGTCCGCGAGGGCATACGGGTGTGCAGTTCATTGCTCTGGTGGATGGCCTCATCATTCGCAATGTGCTTAGAGTGGCGGGTGTTACAGCCTCTGCTGTATAGGGCAATGGCAACAGGATTCCATGCAAGTCAGTGTTTGTCTTTGTGCGCTGCCATTTGTGTAGGATACGTTGATACAGTGCGCGAAGCGTTATGTCTGCGAACCATCTATACCCGGCCTCCTTTGCCTGGCTACCTCCGATTATTTGTGTGTTGGGATGCGGATGCTGTCCTACGAGCATTTCGTCACTTAGGGGAAAACACGCGACCGATTGTGTTGGTGAGGCTTGTGAGCTGGGTAAGGAATTATCCTCATCCTCCGGTACGACTTGCTCCGATTTAACCTGAAAATGGAAAATGGCAATCGCTGGGCTCCAAGATTGGAGGAGCGCGATGGCGCATCACCGGGCGTAACATCGTGACACCGCTAATTCAGTATGCAATGTTGAAGCACATCTATGGAAAGCTGAATTAAAATCAGCGCTAAATCAATGTTACGGCAGATGTTGCAATGCACAGAACGCAAAGTTGTATTCTGGCAACCGAAATTGAAAAATCACGATTAATCAAATCAAACGTACGAATGCACAGCATGCATGCATAGCACACACCGTGGCCGGTTGCTTGTTCGTGTGCCTCAGAAGAATACTCCTCAACTGTTCTGCTTCCGAAGGAGTGATACCTGCCATTGTCCCAACACTGCAGAAGTTTGTCAAACAGGTGTCGTTTTCTGTTTCTGTGGTGCACCGCAGCCATTTGGTGAAAAGTATTTGGAATATCAGAAAGCCAACCGTAAGGAAACAAAGCGATATTCGACATTTTAGGCACCGCGCGCACTCCGGCAACCGATAGTCAAGGTGAAAGCAAAGTTGAATAAAAGTTTGATCAAAGTTGCCGACCAGTACCGCCGTACTGCATATGGACTTCAAGTATGCTTGCCGGCGGCGGCGTTAGACCCTACCGCACACCTACCGCACACAATACACGTCCATTTGTACTGTGCCAGCCCGCTGGCACTCGGCCGAAGACCTGCCTTCGATGTTTCAAGTGAGCTTGAACCATCAGAGCGTAGCGGCGTGGACGGTGAGTCAATGTTGAAGCAAAGGTCAAAGAAAGTTGCACCGACTAGCTGAGATTTGCCGACTCCGAGCCTTTTTCGACAAAGTCATCAACAGAGCCTCTGAGGCCAATTGTGATTCAGTGATGGAGGACGTAGCCCAGCTCGCTGAGGGGGACGATCAGATCATGAGGGCATTGTCTCTACCTGCCGCCCAAAGCATCCTTTATATTGCGAACAAGTGATCCGCTTTACACACACATCTTTGACTATTGGAAGCTGCAGGCCCATTCGCAAATAGTACAACAGCCAATTAACATGCAAAACTGAAAATTATGGTGGAAGGTCTAGGCACAAGGATCCGCCTTTTGCTCCAGCAGTGGAGATTGGCCGAGGATTCAGCGCTGTATGCAGCCAGGAAATCCTTCCTCATGCTCATTGATCCCGGACCCCACCAGGGCAACCAAAGTACTCCACGCTGTCATCAACTATCTGGAGGGCAACCAGCTACTGGTACACAACGTCAAGTCTGCCACCATGGTGCACAATGCACCGCCGCCATCCCTCCGCCCCTGGGACCCGCCCATGAACCCAGTAAGCACGGCCACGTACCTGGGGGTCCAACAAGCGGCCACCGCCAACGGGGTCACCCTAGCACCGAACCTGATACGGCAGCTGACACGGACGCGAGTCAGAGCGCGCATCGTGGCACTCTCCACCCTGGCCCTGGCGTACTTCCTACAAGCCGTGCACAACACCGCTATAGGTTTCGAGGCCTTACACCTAACGCACCCCCAACACATGCTACAAGCGGCCACTACCACGGTACGGCAAGCGTGGACCATCCACGGCCAGCGGCCCACATCACTACCCGCGGCGGTACACAGGGCGTCGCCACCATACTACGGGGACAACACCGATTACCTCGTCAACAACGCGTACACAGCTCACACCGCGGCCCACCTGCACCGTCTCATGCACAATCATGAACCGGAGGTGAGGGAAGTCTTCACGCTGACACTGCGAGAGGCCCAGTACCATCGCCACACCTGCCCCGAATACATACTTCACCAGCGGGGCCTCCCCACCAAGGTGGGGAACAGCGTATGGAACCACCCACAACTCCCGCTACCCCAACACCAACATGTCATCCACATGAACCATCGGTGCACGGAGACCGGCCCTGTGGCGGTCCTACACACCGATGTGGTTGGAAGGCCAACGGAAAGCACCACCACTCTGGACCTGGTGGGCACCACCCCAAAACCTCGTACGAGTCACCCCAAACCAGATGCGGGCCCTCCAGCGGGTGGGCACACACCACGTCCTCTTCCTACAACACCCGGAGTGGCCCAAGAAGTCAGTCCTGGAACGTCACATGCGCAACGCACCCACACAAACCGGACATCCACAGCTGACCGATGGAGAGGTACGTGAGGCGTACATCCTGTTTTGGGGCACGCACAAGCGGCCACTGCCACCAGGCCCACCACGCGGGAACCAGGCCCAGCACGGGCCAGCGGAACAAGTGGAGTATGTACCAGGAGCCACGGTGCCAGCGGTACTCCGCCTGGCACCCAACGGACTCAAAACCACTTTCCAATCTGGCAGAGCACGCGGCAACTTGTGGATGCTGCCACCACCCACGGCACGCCCCTTCTGTCCGCCACCACTGTCGCAGAACAAGCTGACGGGCACCCCCACCACTTGCTGGAGATGTGAGCCCCAAGCACTAGCCACCCCGTGGCCTCTCTTCAAGCTACTGGCGCGCTACCACCACATACCAACGGCCCACGCTACCTCGGAACAACACCAGTGGCTACACACGCACTTCGAACGGGCCGCGGCGAAGGACACGGCCACAGTGGCGTGGGGCCCCAGCGCCACAGCGGAATGGAGATTCCACCGAGGAACGTGGGACACCAAGCAGCCAGCCATCTCCTTCACGGTGCTGCAGAAACACCGCAGCACCACACCGGAGGCCCCGCCTACCCGGTTAAACACCGCTGCTCCCATGTCCAGGACTTGGGGACGGTTGAGTGGACCACGTTCCACCCACGGAAAGCGTACCTGCTCCAATATGTGTCGGCTACCTCACACAAAGCCACGAGGGGAACAACGACTATGTCCGCATGAACCCAGCCGCAACCGAGATCATCCGCCAGGGGGTGGGCGTGTATGCTACCCCAAGACCACAACCGGCCACCACCACGCCGTGAACCACCACGGAACAGGGAGCACGCGTCCACGCCTACCAGCCAACGACGCTGTGCCGCCTGCCGTGCCCGGACGACTACAACACCGTGATTTTTGCGGATGCCTCTGGCACCACAAGCCTCACCCCAGCAGCTTGGGGGGCAGCCTTGGAGTTTGGGACGGACGCAACAGGCCCACTGCACCAACACCACCTCACAGGGGCCACCATGTTCGGGGCCTCCTCACAGGGGCGACTAAAAACACTGGCGGTCATCGTGGACGCCGTCAATGACACCCACCAGCAACCGCCTGACGAGACGCACCATGTGTGGGTCGTAGTAGACGCGGCGGTGGACTTCCAGATCGTCCGCAAACTGGCCCGGCAGCCCCTGCACAAGGCTACCGACTCTAGCCTGGGCACCCAGGCGGTATACCTCTGGGCGGCCTTGCGGCGCCTCCCCAATTACGTCGTCTTACACCTCGTCAATCAAGAGTCCCGTCGGTACAGCCTAGGCAACGGACACATAGACTTACACGCCCACAACCGGACTACAAGGACCCGCCGCTACAGGAGCACATGCACACGCACCTCCAACACCTACCGCCGATCCCACACCCGGGGAACCACCAGCCTGGGTACCGGACGACCGAATCTACAACGACACGGGACGGGCATACCACTACCCGCAACCCATCCGCACCATGGCGCACATCCGAAGCAGCTAAGCTGACAACACCCTCACGAACCACCTTCAACATAAGCTGCAAACTGCATTGTACTTCTCAGCTCTTGACCCATCCCTACTGCCGGTACACCTACAAACAGGACATGCCCAACTCTTGCTCGAACAGCCGCCCCTCCTAGACAGGATGGCACACTGGTATGGTCGACGGGGTATAGACATACACCATATGCCCCTGCCATCTCCAACAGCCAGAAACATGGAAACACTTCAAACAAGGAAGCAACCACCTCGCCACGTGGATGCCAGAGGACACCATAGCACAACACGCCGGATGGGGCGCGGCCACGCCACCGGCAAATGAGGTTCAGCGCTCGTTGCGGCAACCGGAGATCAGGGAAGCGGTGCTCAGAAGAGCAGTGCCACTCCAATTATACAGGGTCATCGCCGACCACGCCCCAGAACCCAAGGCCACAATACGTCACATGCAACTCACCGCCGTCAAGAGAGCGGACGCACAGCTACAGCACCGCGTCCAGGTGTACGCACAAGAAGCACAACAAACATCCCACGACCGCCGTATGTAATCCAACCTCCTCATCCATTACCAATACGCACAGCCCAGCAAGTAAACAACAAACCCCCGGCCCGCGACAACCACAGGGGAACTGCCACCGCACCACCCACCACACCGCACTGCACCAAAGCGCGCGCACTCCCATATAGTGACCCGAGCGTCCCGCGAACAATATCTCTCCTCAGGATGCCCGAAAGTGAAGCTCCACATCTGCGGCCGGGAAACCTGTGCGGAGTCTGCTGGGAGGTGAACGACGAGAACGGCGCTCCGCTCCTTGGGCATGACCTCGTCTGCGGCCGCACCGGGCAGCTGCACTTGGTTTGCAGCCCGTGCATCGCGCACCTTCATGTCTGCCCACTTTGCGGACGGACGCATCCACTCTGCACAGCTCCGCCGCCACGCGAAACATAATCCGACGACGTCCCACTCCACACACTGCGCACCCTGATTCAGCAGAATGTCTGGAACAATGACGCCGCGGACAGCCCTGACGTTGAGTGGTTGGACGTCCTCAGCAACTAGGATCCGACGACACCACCACCCCGCCCCCCCTGGCGCGCACCAACATGGGCGCTGCCAGTCGAGGAGGCGGACCCCACGATTTACGTCCCAGACTACGAACATTATGACGACGCGCCACGGGGCAGTGTACCCCCCGTTGACAATCTGCCAGACAGTTGGGGCCCCGTCACCACCATGAACGTCAACAACTACCGCATCACCGTCGTCACCCTCACCACCCGCCTCCCGTTCGCCTTCAGCTGGCTGGTAAGGGACGCGGAATGTGCGATAGGGGTCGTCCGAGGCGCCCATGGCGGCGAATGGGGGGATTTCTTCCATCGCAGCGGGGCCCTGACCAAGGGGGCGACCGAGAGGCTGATGGCGGCCTATCTCACATTGAGGGGTATACCTCACAGCCTCACACCATCGGCACGGCGCGTCCAACAGCCGCACGTTTCACCTCCGCGGCCGGGCACGTACGGCAATGCGGCAGTGGCCAGGATGTTTGCCGGAGGTGCCCGGCACCCCAGCTCCTCCTCCTCCTGCCGGAGAACCGCGACCATCACCACCCTCCTGCCCCGATGACGCGCCACAGCAGCGACCAGGGCCACAAATGTACGCGCTCTGGCGCCATCGGGCGTCGGCGCGCCACAAGGCCCGACCGCCTCCACGTCCTCCAGTCCATCCACCTTCACCCCCCACGCACCCGTCACCTCACCGCACGGACAGCACGGACGTTCCGGCAAAATCGAGGGCAGGCGCGCCACAGAGCCCTCGAAAAGAGCGTGCGTCGGAACGGGCAGCACAACGACACCAGCCACAACACCACGCGGCCACAGGGATCCAGGGGCACCGGGCGTCACCTGCTGGGAGCGGAGCCGTGCCAAGCCCCCCAAATACGTCGGAATAGGCACCTCACCCGAGCAACCCCCAGGCACGGCACACCCGCACATGGGCCCAGCCCCTCGCCCCACAGGAATCCCGGCTCCACAACCCCAACCACCACATGGCGCGTTCACACACGGTCGCCAACCGGCTAACAGCCGGGCAGCAGCGACACAGGCCCACCAGGAGCCCAGCCCACGCCATGGCACACCTGACCGGTCAATAGAGGGCCCAGCATACGCGCCACCCAAAGGCCCCCCCACGCAGACACGTACCGCCACCCCGACCGACGCCACCAACACCCGGCCCTCCGGCACCGTGCGTCCCCACGCCAACAACCCCACCGAGAGCCCCAGTCCCCAGGCTCCGGCGACGCCGAGCGCAGCGGCCCTGAGAGACCATCTGCAGGCCCCAGCACAAGCCGAACCGGCGTCCCAGCGGCACCACGCCCCCCCAGCCGGGCCGGCAGTGCGGCCCACAGAACCATCATCTCCCAGTCACCCGGCCCCCACCCCGGTCCCGAGCCCAGACCCCGACCCGGCACATGCCACCGTCCCGGCTGAATCCCCTCGGTCCGCGGGCCCGGGAAGCCGGCCCGGGCCGACGCCCGTGTCGGAAGGCCACGCCCGAGAGGCGGCGCGACCGACGGGCGACGCAGCCACGCCGCCCGCACCGCCAGCCCAGCCACAACGCGAGGAGCCCACAGTGGATGCCACGGAGGAAATGGGGGGACCCCCATAGCGGACAGAAACAACACCACCAGCAGCGGGCCTACCCGAAACACGGAAACCTAGCGGGGGGGGCGGCCCAGCCAGCAATACAGCATGCCGACCCACCGGGCATTGCGGCAAACGGAAGCTGCGAGGCATCAACCGATGGCCAACCTGGTGCGGAACCTGAAGAACCAATGCCGGACGCCGAGCATGACGCCGGCCTCCAGCCACCATCCGCCCATGGAGCACAACCTGCAGGTCACACAGACGCTGCCCCCTTGGCGACCACGGCGCATCACGCTGACGCAAGCGCGCCGGAGAAGGCGCCACCACGGGGCCCACCTGAAACCCACGCGGAGTCCGAAGCCGGAGAAAACCACACCCAACAAGCCCCAGCGCGCGGCCGACAGGGAAACGTCGCCCAGCGGACACAACTGCGACGAAGACTCTTTCGATGCCTTCATGGAGTCCTGCATGAGTGACCCCCACGCGATCCCAACGCCGGCGGCCCCGCGCGTCCGTTTGTAGCCACGACGCAACTTGGCAGAGGGCACACCCCTCACAGTGTCACGCCAGGCTTTCCTCCCCCGCAACTACACCGCCCTGGGGCAAACTGAGTATGGGACCGCCACAGATGACGGGTCCGCGACCGCGAGCGGGGCAGCGGGCCAGGCCCCATATGAGCGCCGCGACCCAGTAGGCGGGACGCGCGTGGAGGCGGGCAGCAACACCGCCAGCGAGCCTACCGGCCAACCACTGGGGACCGCCCTGCCCTGGGGGCGGGGGCATTTAGACTACGCACGCTTGGAAGGCGACGCCCGCCACCCCAGCGACCACTCGGAACCGTTGGCGGCCCAAGACCCGGGCATGTGGATCGACAGGCTCACCACAGGGGAGCAGCTCGCCCTGGCAATCAGAATCTGATGGCTGCTTACATCGCGGTCCCGCCATCTCGGGGACGGAACCCGCACCATGGCAGACATCACCCTCGGCCATCGGACGGGGCACCATGGATCACCCCCGGCCAATGGCACTATGTCGCCACCCGGCTCACATGGCGCATATGGGGGCCTACAGCCCGGACGAAATGAACAGACTACACTAGCAATGGCACCAGCGCGAAGCCCTGCGCATCCGTGCGGCCATGCAAGGGCACAACATCTGGGACATCCCTGGATCCCCGGGCTACCAAGGGCACACCTCAGGCCACTGGCGGCCGCGATACGAAGACGTCCTGGAGCCCCCCAGGCAGGCGCCGCGCCGTAACTCCCCAGAACGCCAACCTGGGCCACCATCCGGAATGGGTTCCCCCTCGGGCACGTACAGAAGCCCCCGCCGACCGTTCCCCCCGCGGAGGGGCCAAGGCAGTCCTCACACCTCAGGTATGCAAGGCGGCACGCCAGAGCAGCACCAGGAGACAAGGAATCCTAGCCGCTTCTGGCGCCGCAGCCGCACGCCGCCTCCCGCAGCACGGTGAGTCGTCTTCCACGAGGATACTGACAGAGTCCATGGGGGTCCCAACGACCTCCACGCCCAACGTACATCATCTACCATGAATCTCCGACGCCGGTCCAAGAGGCCCCGCACCAAACAGGCGCACATTCCCACCATTCCCACGCCAGCCGAGCGAGGGCGACAGGCAGCGCTTCACACGACCCCCACCGGGCAGCAGACGGAGCGTCCAGCTCATCCGCCACCTCCATTCCAGGGTCGGCGGCCGGCCCGCTACTGGAGGGACAGCACGCTACGGACACACGGCCAAGGGAACTCGCAGCTGACGGACGGTCTGCACAAGGGGTGGGAGGACAACCCTCCCAACAGCCCCCCCCCCCGCAACCGGGACGCGATGACACCGGTCCTGAAGGCGGGCACCGTCCAGCCGACCAACTGGGCCTGTACACCACGGGGTTCCTCAACCCAGCAGCAACGCGCCCAAGCCGCCGGGGCGCAGAGGACGCACCGCAACAACGGGAGCACGACGCAAGCGGCCCAGGGGCGGACGCAGAAATGACAGAGACCTCAGGCTCTCAGGGGTCAGGTGACTCACTGCCCATCGCCGCGGCCTGTTCCATGCGCCAGCAAAGGGAGCCCTCCACGGGGAACGTGCCTAGGGGACACCCTGGCACCGCCCCAGGGCACCCCTCCCCGGCTGGCGCCACACCGGATCAGGACCGTGAGACCATGCCTCCCCGACCCCCCCCGACCACCGCAAAGGAGGAACACGGGTCCCTTCGAGGACGCGGAACTGAGGGCGCTCTACGGCATCCACGCCACCGCACCCTTGGGGGAGCTAGTGCCAGCCCTCTGGGCACACCTCCAGGACGTCGACCTGAGCAGGCTCTTCGCCGTGGTCCCCCCGCCACACGCCGCAACAGCCGAACTCTTTGTGCGGCAGCTCATTTGGCTCTTCAACCCCGGGACACAGATCACGGAGGACCTTGTTGACGGGTGGATCTGGTGGTTCAACACCCACCGACCGGACCACGGAGGCACATGGGTCCCACAGCTGGGCTGGGCACACACGCTCACAGCGTCACCGACAGACCCCAGGCCTGCCCCCAGCGCCGGGGGCCAGGAGCGGGCCGCCCCGCCACCGAGAGCCGAAACCCTCCGCATCCCACCGTACGAAGGTCTGGCGGAATGGGAAAGCAGGACAGCCCGCGACAGGGGGCGTAACCTCACGAGCATGGTGGAGCGGTACCCGGAGACGGCACGCGCAGCGCCCCCGCCACGCGAGCGTGACCCCAGCACCATCGGCATGATTGTGTTGGAAAGTGGCCACTACTATCAAGTGCGGATCACCCCACACCCACAAGAGAGCCACTGGAGCCTGGAGGGCGTCGACTCCATGCTCCCGGCGAACACAGCCCTGTCGCACAACCCCAGCCCCCTGCCTAACGGCCAGCCCCCGGACCCCCTAACGGCCATTGTGTCGGGGGCAGCCGGCACCTGGCACCCAGGCCATGCCCTCTACTGCCTCTGGCGGTGGGCGCGGCGCGGCTGGCCGCAAACGGGGGACTGGACGGCGACGTGGAGTTTCCACCTCGACGGCCGGCAGCAGCTTGAGGCCATCCCCCAGCGCGAGCGAACGGCGGAGACCCCCACACGCTTGATTTTACCGGGCACAAAGTGGCCAAAACCCGGATTCTATCCAAATGGTTGACAAAATTGACACATCTTTGTTGTGTATTAAGCTTGTTTTGAAAATGTTGTTGTTTTTGCCGATCATTCTCAATAACAGTTGACGCATGGCTCACTTTGAGTGCCAAGATGTCATGCACATCCAATATTTCGGGCAAAACAAAAACTCAATTTGTGTGGGGAAATGAATTACTTACTTGTCCAACACAATACAAAATGGAAACCATTGCAATGTATGTGGACAACATAGATTGACCCTGATCTACACACGATTCACATTGTCCTTGTGCTTTTTGTCTTGCACCATGCAGTTGTAATGTGATATGCTCGTCAATACCCCAACTTTTCATAACAAACATTTCACTAAAAAAATCATACAAATGCCCAATCCTTTGCTTGACCCAATGCCTAGCAACCGATCACTGCACCTACCAACGGGCATCAACCTTGTACGCCGCCCTAAACTCCTACCAAAACTGATCTTCTTGCAGTCTCTGCCTCGCATGCGTTTTATTACTTCAAATGTTGCAAAATCAACACAACGTGCACAAACGGCAGAGGCAACAGTGGACACAGTGTCTGTGCTATCCTACCACCTCCAATGGTGCAAACATTGGTTGACAAAACATACACCATTGGCAGCACAAAAGATATTCTGCACAACTGCAGAGCTGCACAGCAATCTGCACAGCTGCACGATGCACATTTCAGCTTCAAATTATTGCTGTGTGCTGTACCTTCAGTGCAGGGTTCAAGAACAGCTGTAATCGGTTTACTGACATATGCAGAGCGGACAGCTGGCTGCACCGTACCACCTACACAGCTGCAGAGCTGCACAGCAATCTGCACAGCTGCACGATGCACATTCGAGCTTCAAATCATTGCTGTGTGCATGCCGTTCACCGGCAGTACACATCCAGTTCCTTACAGCAGTTCTCAACCATTCAAGACAGCTTGAACCACCACTGCACATCAAACCGAGTTATCAGTTACCCACTCACCTCAATTCTCAACTTTATTTCAAAAGCCTGGGCCAACCTTTGTGACACGAAGTTCTTTAGCGCCTTGTACGCTGCGACCAGTTGGAACCGAGTTCTCAGTTAACCACACATCTTAGTTCTCAGTGTCATTCCAAAAACCTGGGCCAACCTTTGTGACGCGAAGTTCTTTAGCGCCTCGTACGCTGCGACCAGTTCAAAACGAGTTCTCAGTTAACCACACACCTCAGTTCTCATCGTCATTTCAAAAGCCTGTGGCAACCTTTGTGAAGCGAAGTTCCTTGGAGCCTCGTACGCTGCAACCATTTCAAGCCGAGTTCTGAGTTACCTGCACACCTCAATTCTCAAAGTCAGTTCAAAAACCTGTGCCAACCTTTGTGAAGCAAAGTTCTTTTGAGCATCGTAGGGTGGGACCAGTTCAAACTGACTTCTCAGTTAACCACACACCTCAGTTCTCATTGTCATTTCAAACACCTGCCAATTTTTGTGAAGCCTAGTTCTTTTGAGCATTGTGCGGTGCAAAGGGCCCGTGCCTGCAAGTTTGAGACTATTTGCCAAAGATGAGCTACAAAGCCTGACCGTTGGAATGGGTACTTCTGCACCACAGGAGATCCCCTTTCAGGGAGAGTCAAGGGTTGTAGAACAGACTTTGCAACAAATCAGGCAAATAGTAAACTCATAGAGCCAAGACCGGGCAGAGAAGTCACAGCACAAGCAAGTGCACAGCACATCAACTGTCAACTGTTCCGAAACCTTTGTGAGTAACACAAATCAAGTCCCAGGGACCTCAGTTCTCAACAGTTCTCACCAGTTCAACGTTGTGTCTGCAAGCAAGGCAAAACAAAGGCAATTGCACAGCATTAGTCAGAAATGTTGTGTCAAAATTTAGCAGTCAATAGCCGGAAATGTCCAGATCGATCTGCACTACAGCTGAGCAGCACAAAAACAGCAAGACAACAATATTAAAACGACTTTTCGCAGGCATCTTTAGATTCAACCACAGCATTGTGATGTTCTGACACATCCACGTGTTTGTGCCAAGGAATCAAATGTATTCAAGCAACGGATTTTGCAAAAATTCATGTTTGAACGACAAATTTTTGGCACCGCGGCAGTTTCAGATCCAGTGCGGTAGCGTAAATGCGGTTTTGGCCGCAGAATGCCCCACAAAATCATAGGTGACAGCGACCAACCTCTGCCCCGTCTTCGCGATCCACCAGATCCGGGCGCTGGCGATGAGCGAGCAACTGCAGCCCGCGATCCGCACTGAGACGAAGCCCAGGCGGCACACGCCGCCCTTGTGCATGAGATCCTCAGTGCCCTCCGCAGCACACTCGTGCGGCGCGTGGGAAACCCCCCGGGGCCCTGACCCGCCGCGAGCCAATACCGGGAACACGCCCTCAGGAGCACAGGAGGCGACCGACACGACAAACACGTGCTCTGCCCACCGCAGCCGGCAACCGGCAGTGCAGCGATGACGCACTGCCGCGCACACGCGACGCGAGTGCCGCTCCGGCCACCCGCAGGTGAGGAGACGACAGATCACCTCGTCTCGCGGGAGGCCCCGACGATAGGAGCCAAGCCAGCGGCTGCGGAACCGGCCGTCAACCGCGACGACCCCAGGCAAGCCAACCTTAGCCAAGGGGGCCCCTGGTACAACCGAACAACGCGCGACCGCGCAACACAGTACACCAACACCTGTTGGTCGGACACGCCGGTGAAAAAGGCGTCGAACTACCCGACACATGCAGCAGACAACCAAGGAATATGGGCTAGCCTTAGCAGCCCATGATGTCGAACACGGACACTGACCCAACGAATCCGCCGAACCCAAACGAATCCCTCCCACATCCCCCGGGCGGGGGCAACGCTCCCCAGACCCCTGCAATCCGCCCACGTCAGAGAAGAATACGAGGCCCGACACGGACCTGTCCTTCCACCGAACCCTCATCTCCCACAAGCCGGACACACGATGGACCGGGCCAAGAGGAGGGCCAAACACGCGGGACCCACGGGCTCGCCGATGACCACGGGAATGTTATCAAGAAGTCGTCAAGAAAGTTATCTTTCAGAGCGAGGGTCAAGGGGTACGTGGGCCACTGGTACCGACGCGCACCTCCTCCGAGAAAGTTAAACGCCTGGGACGCTGGGGCGGTTTCGGCACATATAACCTGCGAGAATGGTGCGAGGGACATGTTCCCCGCAGCCCAGAAAGCTAACAACGTCAAGGGACGGGAGGGAAGCCTCGACACTGACCAGCATTTCTTTCCTCCGGACCGCTACCAGGACCCACAAGCCCGCCGGCTCATGCCGGCAAACACGGGAGTGTTGCGCCGGGCTCAGCGCGCCGCGCCGGACGGGACCCCCCTGACACCAGAGCAAGAGCCAGGCCACCCTAGCCTCCAGACACCGCACTAAAGCACCGACACGCCAGCCACAGAACCCGCAAGACACGGCACGATACGGCACACGACAGGCAGGCAAACACGAGCACGAGCACCGCACCATCGAGCAAGCACAGCACCCTGGGGCTCCCGTGGGGAGCACGGGGATGCACAGAGGGGGACCGAAGGGGCCTTGCAACGGACGGGGCTGTAAATATGACCGGCACAAGCGCAGCTGAAAGGACGGCCGAAGGGCACTGCGAAATACCAGATGATGAATTGTGCGTGTAAAGATGCCTCTAGAGCGGGACAGGGCATGTCGTACCGAGTTTCAAAACTTTTCTCCACCGGTCGTAACAATTGTCGCTACCTTTCTCCCCCTGAGGACACGCCCCACCATGACCCAGGCGCGGGCCATCTCCTGGCGCACCTAACTCAGAACACGGCGTCTACACGGCACCAGACGACAGCGGGCAACGTCACACGACGCTTTGTACGAAGGCCGACCCGGGCACAACCAACCAACACCAAAACAGGCATGACAACTACACGAACAATGTCCGACCGCGCAAGCGTCCGCTGCAACGCCAAGGAACCAACGTCGAACAAACCGACCGTGAGGTTGCTCAAACATCCGTGCACGAACAAAACCGCTGCAGCAGCCACAACATGACCATCAACAGACCACACGCACGCCGGCCAACACCAAACTAGCAAGGCATGCATGGGTCGAAACAGGAACGGCGTCCAACGGGTTGCCGACACCGTGGTGCGCCACGCCCGCCGACCACCATATCCACGAACACAACAGAAGACCGCAACTCTACCATCGTGGACCCGACGAACCAACATTGACCAACTACACTGCACCACACTAGGACAAACCAAGACGCAACTAACCAGCAACGAAACTGACGTGCCGGCTACACAAACAACATTGGACTGTGCGACCACCGGCAGCAGCGCGACGGAACCGACGCAAACCAAGCGGACCATGAGGCGGCCAAGACAACCCCGCACCAGCCACATGGGCGCTGCAGCCGCGACCTGACCGTAAATAGACCACACGCAAGCCGGCCCACATCAAACCAGCCAGGCGTGCACGGGTTGAAACAGGAACGGCGTCAAGCAGGTTGGCCACACCCCAGTGCGCCAAGCCAGCCGACGACCATACCCACGAACAAAACAGAAAATCGTCACTTTACCATCACGCAACCAACCAACGAACACTAACAAACTACACCGAACCATGAAACGACCGACTGACCAACCACAACGACCTACTTTGAACCCTCGGCCCCTTTCCGAGAGCGCAAGCTTGACCGAGTCAGGAGGCGTGAGTGTGCGCCACGGCATGCGAGTCCCGTAGCATGTGCTTCTTCGAGTCGCCTCACGCCTACTGAAAACCAACCCAGGTGGGGGTGCCTGCAGGACAGGGCTATTGGCCTGGCTCCGGGTGCCTGGGCCCCAGAATCCGGAGGTTGATGAGGATGTGCGATGGGACCCTCCCCCACGTAGCATCCGCCCGAAGGAGAGGAATGTGAGACTTCGGTCGAACATGTGTTAGCTCTCAGTAGGGTACTGCTCGCGGCGACCGCGCCCTTCCCCGATGTGGGGGAGCCGCTTTGTCGGGGCACGTGCAGTAGGGCAGTTGGTGGGTGAGCAAAAGCTCCTTCGTAAGACCCCCCTCGGGGCAGGTAGGTAGGTAGGTAGGTAGGTAGGTAGGTAGGTAGGTAGGTAGGTAGGTAGGTAGGTAGGTAGGTAGATGCACTCGGTCGTGGGGAGGCGCCCCATGGTTCCCCTGGCCTTGCCCCTGTGACAGACAGGAAGAGGTTCCGCGCATAAAGAGGGGAGGCGGCTTATATCCCGCTAGACCTGACTGTTGGCCCCCAACAAAGCGGCCCCGGGCAACACCGGGAGGGCTGATCGCCGCCAGCGTGACGTGCTTCTCTTGCCAGGAGGGTGTGCCCCCGTGCTTGCGCACATCCCCTCCTTTGGGCAGAACCCTACGGAACCTAGGGGTTCACCGGACTTCCTGGCGTATCCTGTTCCGAAGGCACGCATGCATGTTCTTGGTACTGGGGTTCCGAGGCGCTTGGGTGTCGCACGCTCCGCCTCGAGTCCCAAGCCAGCGCAGGCCTTAGGATGCAGCCTTACCCCCGGGCTCCTGATCTCCTTTGGCCGGGTCACCTGCATGGCATGGCTTGCCTCAGGCCCGGGCTATGGACACTGGGTTTCCTACTGTTGCGTGGCGTTTGTGCTTGGATCGAGGGTGTGCTTGGGTTTGGGTTTCGGTAACCCGGCCAGCCCTGGCTTGGGTCTCGGGTGGGTGTGATTGGGTTCGGTTTGTGGTTTCGCCTCTCTTTTCCCCGCTGGGGTTCGCGGTGTTTGCGGTTGGGCTTGGGTTTTGGCCTGCCTGTCTTGGTTAGGGTTTTGGGACGTGCGTGGCTGTGTGCGCGCTCCTCCTGCTCCCCGGCGTTCCTGGTTCTGGTGTGCGGAGTGGGCGTGTGTGCTCGGGACCGGGCTTCGGCTGTGCCCCGCCTCTCCTTGGGGAGGTGTTGGGGTGTGTGTTTGCTTGTGTGCCCGTCCTGCGTGGCCTCCGGCACCTCCTCGTTGGGGTTGCGGTGCGGGGGCGTGTGGTTGGGCCTGGGTTGCTGCCGCGCCCCGCCACTCCTGGCTGGGGTGTTGGGGGGTGTGCTTGTTTGTGTGTGCGCTCCGCTTGTACCCCGCTTTTCCTGGGTCGGGTGTGCTGTGTGGGCGTGTGTGCTGGGCTCGGGTCTCGGCTGCGCCCCGTTCCTCTTGGTTGGCTTGTTGGGGTGTGCGTGTGGTCGTGCGTGTGCTCCGGTTGCCTCCGCCCTTCCTGGGGGGCCGTTTGTGGCTCGGGGGTGTGCGAGTGTTGCCTTTGGTGGGGTCTGCCCCCCCCCCCTTCCCTTTGGTTTTTTTTCGGGGGGGGGTTTGTGATGTCGGTCGCTGGTTTCCCCTGGTCTTGGGTCTCGTGGTCTCTGTCCCCCCATCCCTTCTCTTCTGGGCCGCGTTGTTTGTTGTTGTTTTTTTCGTCCCAGCGTGGTGTGTGTCCGCGTGTTTTGGGTGTCCTTTCTCCCGTTGGGCCGCTGCCCTCGGCTTGGTGTTGCCGGTTTTGGCTGGGTGGTCCCCCGGTGCCCCTTTTTGGGGGTCCTATCTTCGGTGCCGTCTGGGTGGGGGGTTTGGCCGCCTCTTGTGGTGTTGGTGGGCGGTGTGGTGGCTGTGGGCTGTTCTGGCGCCCCCCCCTTTTTTTTGTCTTCGGGGGGTGGGGTCTGCCTGTTCCTTCCTCTGCCTTCCCTGGGCTGGCGCACACACTGGTCGGCATTCTGTCTGGCTTTCAGGTTTGCTGTTGGTGGTTGCGTTTTGCCAGGGCGTGCCCCGGCCCAATGGGTCGGGTGGGTTATGTACACGTTGGGCTCGGCGCCCCTTCCTGCCGGGTTAGGTTCGGGCTCTGCCGGGTGGGCGGCTGCGCCAGGCGGCTTCGTGTGGCCTTGGTTAGCCGTGTCCTTTCGTCTCCGCCGTGCCGGTTGTAACTTTCTGGCGGCAGCTTGTGTGGGTGCACCGCCATTGTTGTTGCCGGGCGCGCGGTGGCCCCTTGCCGGTGTGTGGCGGGCTGGCACGGCTCCTTCCGGGGTGTGCGGTGGCTTGATTTGGTTAGACCCTCGGTTAGGGTCCCTTGCTTGGTGTTGTGGTGTGCTGTGGTGCACCGTGCTGCGTCGTGCCGTATTTTGACGTGCTGCGTCGTGTCGGTCTGTGCTGTGTTGCGGTGCGCCCTGCTGGGCCGTGCCGTGTTGCGCCGTGCCGCGCCGTGGTGTGCCGCTCTGTGCCGCGTCGCTTCGCGTCGTGCTGTGGCGTGTTGTGTTTTGGGGTGTCTTGTCGTGTTGCGTTGCACTGTGTTGCGCTGCGGTGCGGTGTACCGTGGTGCCTCGTGTTGTGCCGTGGTGGGTCGGTGGAGGTTAATCTGGCCTGTGTCGTGGTGCAGAGTGCTCGTCGGAGCGTGGCTGGTTGGTGGCTTGGGGGTGCGGTCAGGTGTGGGCGGCTCGCTGGGTCCGTGCTGTGGGGGTCTGGGTGTGCCGCTCGGGCTGGTGGATCGGGTAGGTGTCCGTGGGGCTGCCCTCCCTGGGGGCCTGTGCCGTGATCCCGTGTCCTCTGGGGGTCCCGGTCCCTAGCCCTGTTTGCTGTGGCCGTGCCTTTGTTCTCTTCCGGTGCTTGTGAAGTGGCCCTTGTAGTGGCCGGGGTGATCACCTGGCGGTGAGAGCGTGGTGGTGAGCTGCGCGGCAGTGTTCCCAGCGGCTTCCCCTGTGGGTGTAGCCCGTTCTCCCCGTGCAGGTGTGCCCTCCATCCCCTGTGTGGTTTCCGCTGGCTGGTGGGCGTGTGCCGGTGTGATCCGTTTGCCGTCTAATTTGCACTTCGACGGCGTGTGTTGGGGGCGTGCTTCCCCGGGGATCGTGCGGCGTCAGCTGGGGGTGGGGGGGCGCTGGTCCTTCCGTCATGGTATGCCCTTCTTGCGTGTGGGTCCTGGTGCCCGCCGTGATGTCCTCTTTGCCTGCGCCCCGGTCCCTGTTCCCTCCCCTTCCTGGCCCTTGGGTGGTTTCGTGCTCCCACGTTGTGTCACCACCGGTGCCCTGTCCCTGTGGGCGCCTGCCTGTCACCTTGGGCGCTTCCGTGCCCCCTTTGCGGAGTGTCCCTCTCTGCCCCTTGCCCTCCCCTCGCCCGTGCCCTTTCCCTTCCCAGTGTGGGGGTGGTGGGGTGGGGTGGGGGGGCGGCGCCGATGGCCCAAGCCTGGGGCTGGGTGGCCTGGAGCCATTGGCGGAGGGCTCGGGGGGTGTAGGGGGGGCAGAGGCCCTGCACCGCGCCCCGGAGGAGGGCCTCCCATGCCGCCTGCGGCATGATGGCCTCCGGGGTGGCCTCGTTGGGATCGGCGGGGCTGTGGGTGCGGACCTCCTCGAAGGTGTGCACCATGTGCACCCCTTCTCGCCTTCCCGCTCCCCCGGTCCACTTCACCCAGGGGCGGAGCTCCTGCAAAGTGGGGGCAGACCACCAAGCGAGGTGGGCGGGGGCCTGGGGGGGGGAGGGGTCCCAGCTCGAGGCCCTGGAGTGGCGGGAGGAGAACGTGGACATGCGGCGTGGTGGGCGTGGAGGCGCCTGGGGGAGCGGGAGCGGCGGTGGCGGGGGCTGGGGGTAGAGGATGGGTACGGGCGACGGGGGGAGCAGGAAGCCTGGTGGGGCCTGTGGGGGGAGGGGGTGGTGGACATTGGGCGGTGGTGGTGTGCTTGGCGGCGCCTGGGGGAGCGGGAGCGGCGGTGGCGGGGACTTGGGGTGGGGGTCGCGTACGGGCGGAGGGGGGAACGAGAAGCCCGGTGGGGCTCATGGGGGGAGGGAGTTGTGGACATGGGGCGGCGGTGGCGCGCGTGGTGGCCCCCTGTGGAGCGGGAGCAGCGGGAGCGGGGCCCCGGGGGGATGTGGTGGCGCCTTGGGGAGCGGGAGCGGCGCGAGTGGGTCGTTGAGGCGCGGTGGCGGTGTGGGGATCGTGAGCGCCGGGGGTGGGTGTGCCGCGCGGGGGGGGAGCAGGAGGGCCACCGTTTGCGGGACCATGCCTCGTCGCTCGAGTCGGGCCAGTCAGGAGGTGTCGGCGGGTCCTCAGGGGCCTCGCGCGGCGCCGCCTGGTACTCGGGGAGCGGGGGGGGAAGACCCCCGCCCTCCATTGATCCGCCAGGTAGCGGTGCGGCGGCGGCAGGGGCTGGTGGTACGGGTCAAGTGACTGTCCCTGGTGGGGTTGAGCCCGTGGGGCCCCTTCGGCTTGGACGTGGTGGCCGAGGGATATGGTGCCTGGTACGGGGGGGGTGCCCCCTGGTGGTAGGTGGGGTATGGGGGTGGAGCGCCCGGTGGCTGCCATCCCATACGCTGGTGCTGCTCGTTCACGGGGGGTTGTGGCCCGGTGGGGTAGGGTGGTGGGCAGTGGTAGTGGTGGGGGTGGGGTTGGTGGTGGTGGTGGTGGGGCCGCTGGTGGTGGTGGCGCTGGTAGTGGTGGGGATGGTGCTGCGGGTATGGCCCTAGGACCCCTTGTGGATATTCCAGTCCCCCTGTTGGGGTATGGGGATCGGGCATCGTGTGTAGTCCCTGGGGCCGTACTGTTTGGTGGGCGGCGGGGGCGGGTCGGGGGCCGAGCATAACGGTGATTGTGGTCGAGGGGTCCCACGTCCCTGGGTCGGTCTGGCCGGCGGCGGTGGTGGTTTGTGGGGGATGGATGATGGGGCGCTTGGAGATGGGGATGTTGACGAGGGTTTGGACAGGGTCGTGTTGGGTGGCCGCCTCTGCGGTTGCGGCGGCCGCTGGTGGGAGGGGGGCCTTGGTTGTGGTGGGTGGGGGGTCCTGGCTTGGGTTAGGGTTTGGGTTAGGGCGGTGTCGCTTGGGTTTGTGTCGTTGCCTTTGTGGTGATGTGGGCTGCGTGGGGTGGTGTTGGTGGTGGTGCTCTTGCTGGTGGTGCGCTCGTTTGGGCGCTGGCTTGGGTTTGGGGTCGGGATTCGGTTTGGGGTCCGGTTCGAGGTTGAGGAGGACCTAGGTCCGGAGGTGTGAGGGTGTAGGAGAAAAGTTTATAGTGGTTTCAGCACTGTGTTTTGCCTCTCCTGCTGCTTGCTGTTGGTGTAGGGTTTCCTGCTGCTTGTTTTTGGAGATGAAAAGCTTTTGTTTGCTTAAGCCAATAGTATGCAAAGAGAAGAGAATCAGGATCAAAGCATGAAGGGCTGCAGTGTAAACAGTGAAAGATGAAAGGATATTCACAGAAACTGCAACTCAGGCCAAATCGGAATGCATATTCACAAAGATAGCTGAAGTGTTTTGGAAAAGAGTTGGAAAACTGCCCCATGGTCACTCTCTCTCCATAGTGCCAACTCAGGAGATGTGCACTCTTTGTTTTGGGTCCCATATGTGCTGAGGTGGCAGGGCATGTGGCGATGAGGTCACTGCCATGTCACATGGGATCTTCCTACTTAGCTAGGCTGACCAGGAATTGAACCCAGGACCTCTCAAAAAGAGGTGCCCAGCCCCCTAGGGTGCATACCACTAGGATAGCTAAGAATTCATGGAAAAACATAGATAAATTCATAGGCTCTGCCTTGGATATGTCAGTTCTCAGTCCACTCAGGAAATGATGACTTGCTTCACATTGAAAGGGGATTAAGGGGTCCACTCCATATCCTGATTGGGTGTTTGGTTCTATAGGTCAAAATGTGTTATCACCAGTTTTGGTGGGACCAATACTAAGATAGAAATGCCTGGATGCTCAGTGCATCTCTAATACAACTAGAGTATGCCTCAAAGCAATGGAAAAGCACTTTTTCTTACTTGCCCCTTGTGCTGTTGTGGCCACCACTGTCGCATTTTAGGAAAAAGGGAATTTTTTTTGGCCTTTCCTTGGTTTCCACATCTACTTTAAAATACCTATAGTTTTCCTCACACAGAAAAATGGGCGCTCACCATGGCTGGCGCTCTTTTGCTGCTCTGTTTGTAACATTTCCTACAGAAGACTCAGCGCTCATGGCGCTGCCGGGGCTCCTGTGGCTTGGTTGGGTTACTTTGGGAGCATGCCAAAACATGTGCATGTGCATCCCTCCCTCCAAGACGCAGCGCGACACAAACCCAACGCAAGACACAATATACACACTCGCATGGGTTCTCGTAAACCTGCTGGCAACCTGTGACCTGTCTTAGGGCGAAGGGAGTCGTGAAAAAATTAGATTGCCCCTTGGTGGGGTCTTGGGTTCTGCTCAGTCTCTCCAGGCTGCTGCGTTCCGGCCCGAACACGGCCTACTCAGCGAGGCTGCGCGTGGGTATCTGCAGAGGCAGGAATGGGAGAATTATGGACGAATCCACGCAAAAACGAGGCGACGACACCAAAATCCGTCAAATGGCGGCCTAGAAATTTTCTGAAACCACACACCTGAGCAGAATCCAATTGTGCATCAGAAGCACATTTTTATGAAAATTATAGTCATCTCTAGATTTTTTAAATCAAGAAATTCCTACGCATAAAAACGCGGCGCGCAGGAGCGGCTCCTAGCGAAGCGCCGGAAAATGGAGAAATAATGGAATTATAAACGTATGTCTCACGTAGTCTTGAAAATGACGAGACACACATTAATAAATAAACATACAGATTCCACCCACACTAATAGATGTATCGAAAATTCAAGAATTCGAAAATCAACGAAAAGACTTCAATGAATCAGGTATAAACTACAGGTATGTTCGTCTCGTATGCCGCATACACATTGCTCGTCTCGTGTCTCCGTGAACGAGTCTTGTAGCAGCGCTACCAACGATAGGACGCGATAAAGGGATTGATTAGAAAGATTGCACATGATCAGAGGTCAGATCAGGGTGATTAGACATACACACAAGTGCATAGCAACGTTCTTCGCGTACGCCCCACTTGCTCTCTCTCTCCAGCGGTAGGTAAGGTGAGTAAGCCCAGGTGGGGCCACCCCCTGGTGGACTTTGTGATTGAAGTTCAGATGGGCAGGTTTGCCCCCGATACTGGTGCATGCTCGCGCATTCACACACGCATTAAAGGGTAGGCCACGCGAAGTGCGCACGGTAAACCTTGTTTAGGCTACCCAGGGGCTCCTCGGTACGTTCTTTAAGAGAACCTGAGGAGTCCACTAGAGCTTGCTTGCTTGACAGGGGTAGCTGATTCTTCAGCGTGTTTGCGGACAGTGTATTATAGGTCACTCTGAGAAGCGTATAATACGCGGAGAGTGGCTTGGTTCCTCCGCCGCAAACGCCCCTTCATTTGCCTTTGCTTTACAGGTGGGCAGGTATGGTGATTAGTGCAGCAGCATACCATTTTTTTCATGCCCTGCTAAACAAGGGCGCAGATCACACAAACAAGTAACTCCCCTCTGCCTGTGGCGGAGCAGGGAGTCCGACTCGATCGACATCTGCGCCGTGCACGCAAGAGCACCTCTTCCCTCCAAGCCCTAGCAGGAGAAATGCGTTGTGGCGTCCCCTGTTAGGCCACAGTTGCTGAGCAGCGCTGTGTTCTCTTGTCATTTCACAGGAGGGTTGCTAGGACCCACGACATGTTCTTCAACAACACCAAGTAGAGTGTGCGTGTAGGAGTGGTAGTCCTGAGTGGGGGCTTGAGCCAGTTGCCCCAGTGCTCGCCCACCAGGATGGTGCCACTGTAGGGTGTGTAGGACCTGTAGTGCGTGTGTCACTGTCCCACCCGCTTCCTGCAATTTTAGCAGGGTTGGTGGGCTGTGGCAGTGGTTAGGTCAGTGTTTTGGCCATTTAGCAAAACGGCGTTTTCATGCCTTCATAGCTTTTGGCCACCCCTCCCTGTAGTAGACAGATAGGTAGGGAAAAAAATACCTGGATTAGTACGCTGGGTATTCCCCAAAGGTTTTGCGCCAGCACAGAAACTGGGCGCTTAGGGGAGGGGAGACCCGGGGCGTACCCCGTGGCATCAATAAGCCAACCCTCCAGGTTTAGCAAGCGTGCAGACTTGGGTATAATTAGGACACCACTTCTGCGGCTTGCTCTCAGGACCTTAGGACTAGCACACTCACACATACGCTTTGGCAGGTAAGGGTAAGGTTCAGTCCCTAGCTTTAGTCTTGGAGGCAAGCGTCTCAGCGAGCCTCAGCAACTCACCAAGGTTGTTCTGGAACAAGTAGTCCACCAGAACTGAGTTTAGGCGTCCCTCAGGTAGAACAAATGCAGAGAAGGGCTCCCAGGTGGCCTCTTCGACTCCAAACCCTTCCCAGAGGGTGAGGAAGCGCCAACCCTGGCGATAGCGGTGGCGTAGGACAGACTTCACCCGGTAGAAGCCCTCCTTAGCCATCTCCTCGGCGTTCATGTCGGGGAGTTCACCTTCAACTTCCATAGGGCTGGCAGCCCCTTGTAGGTCCAGAGCGGCGATTTCCTCGTCGTTCAGCTCCCAATCCTCCCCACAGAGGTCTTGAGGATCATAGTAACGCTTCAGGTGTTGAGCAGCGCACACCAGGGTCCCCCCTAGACCGGGAGAACACCGCACGGTGATACGGTGTCCATCCACTGATAGAATCTTGTACAGCCCGAAGTATGGGTCATCGCTGGTAGAGCGTGGCCAGGGGGGTAGTCGACTGTGGTGCACCAGCACCCAGTCCCCCTCTTGGTACGTGGCCGGGACTCGGTGCTTGTTCTTCTTGTTCCACTGACGCTCCCTTACTCTCTGGAGCATAGCCTTGGCCTTGTCCACCTTCGCTTGTTGCTCTTGGACCCATTCACCCACAGAAGAATGGGTGTCCTCTGGATAGGGGGCATGTAGGAACCATGCCGGGCGCCCTAGGAATAGCTCATGGGGCGAGTGGCCAGTAGCTGAACTCTCTTGGGAGTTCATCATCAAGGATATGACGGGGAGTAGTCTCACCCAGTCTCTGGTGCGTTCAGTCTTGCACCATATCCTTACATTCTCCTTGAGGACACGGATCTGTCGCTCACATAGGGGGTTGCTCGTGTGAGAGTAGGGAATCCCCGTAGACACCTGGACATTGAGGGATCTCAGGACCCTCTTGTACCAGCCAGTATCTGAGCGTACTCGTACGTCCTCATCAAAGTTGATCTCCTTGGGCGCCCCATAGACACAAAACCACTCCACCAGGAGTATCTTGATAGTCTCCTCCCCGGTAATGTGCTTGGTACATGGTAACACCGTGGTAAACCTGGTCAACCCACAGGTTACCACGAGGGCGAAGTCATAGCCCCCGAACTTCGGCATCTCCGTGTAGTCCACGTAGAGAACACTTTTAGCACAGTGAGGGATGGGCAGGGTCGAGTAGAGACCTCTGTCCCTGATATCCCCTGGTTTACAGGACCTGCACGGGCACTTGTCCACGATAGGCTGGAGGGTTTTCCGCAGTTGGTTGTCAGTCCACGTAGTGTGGAACCACTGCTTGAACAGCCTCAGGGTACGGTCAGCACCCACATGACCACTGGACTCATGGGTCCACTTCAGCAGCGCTGGGACTCGGTCACTAGGCACCACGATGCGGTTCTCGTGCCAGACGTAGCTCTTGTCCCTCTTCCACTGGTCTTGGTTGACCAGGAGGGGTTCAAGGCGTTTCTCCAGGCGCTTGTAGATATCCCCAAACTCCTCCAGGTACTCCGATTGTTGGAGTCCATCCAGGGGGCGTATCATCGTCATGTTGAGGTCCAAGTCGACGTCCATACGGCTGAACGCCTCCTTAGCCAGCGCTTCAGACCGGGCACCAATCAGGGCGTCGAAGTTGTTGCGGCTGATGTAGTCGGCACACTCGTTCTTCACTCCCTGGATATGGTGTACCGTCAGCCGTAGTTGACTGAGGTAGGTCCACCAGCGCCGTAGCTTGGCCTTCTCAGGTGGGGGACCCTTCTGGAAACTGCGGACCGGTTCTTGGTCGCACAGCCAGACCACAGGGTTACTCCCCAACAGTCGTGCTTGTGAAGATAGCACCAGCATACCCGCGAGCAATTCCTGCTCATAGGTGAAGTAGTTCCCCCTGGCCTGGTTCCACTTCCAGTTCCAGTGGCCCAGAGGTACTAGGACCCACTTGTCGTCAGGGTAACTGTGCTGGAGGGTTCCGTCTCGGTTGAGACCTTCCGTCCCCCATTGGGAAATGGCCGAGTTGAACTCCTCCTTCTCTAGTGCTTGCCATTGGAACAACGTTCCACCACCGCCCACATTGCTGGCGTCGGTCACCAGGATCTCCCCTTGTGCTCTAGGCACGCCCAAGCATTTAGCGTTGGCTACCTTGTCTTTGAGCTCGTCAAACGCTTGTTGCTCTTGTGGGCCCCAGCGCCAAGTAGTACTCTTCTTGATAAAGTCCGTCAGTACGGCGCTGGTATAGGTGAAGTTTTTGATGTGGCGGCGATAGAAGTTGCACGCCCCAATGAAACTGCGTAGATCATGAAGTCCTTTCTTGGGGTCTTCGTGTCGTACCTTGGCATCCATCAGGGGTTTGGCCTTAGAGGCCGCTGGGGTCCACCACCCATAGCCAACGTCAAACCCCAGGTACTGCATGGTCTCCTGCATGAACTCACACTTCTCCAGCTTGAGTCGTGTGTGGTTTTCCTGGCAGACCGGAAAGAACTCACCCAAGAGGATTAGGTGATCCTCCTGGGTATTGGTCCCGAGGCATACATCGTCGATGTGAGCCTCCATCTGGGCACCACGGGATATGAGCTCCTGCACCTTATGTCTCCTTCGTAGGATGGACAAGATCTTGTTCATCAGCTCTTGGAATAGAGCGGGTGCGTTAGCCACGCCAAACGGCATGACCTTCCACTTGAACACCCTCCCCTGAGGGGTGATGAAGGCCAGTAATTCCCGTGCGTTGGGCGTCAGGTCCACTTGCCAGAATCCGCTTCTCTTGTCCATCTTGGTCTTGTAGCGGCAGGAGGCTATCTTCTCCAGGGTAGACTCCATATTGGGAATGGACCCTGAGTGGTTCAGCGTCTTCTTGTTCAGCTCTCCATAGTCCACCACCAGCCGTTTTGGCTGTAGACCCAGGTTTAGCCACCAGGAAACAGGGGCTGCAGTGTAGGGGGTAGTCCCCGTCCTTGTACTCCAGGACTAGGCCAGCGTCGATACATTCTTGTATCTGTCGCTCAATCTCGTCGGCCTGCTCTTTAGGAGCTGGATAGGGTCTCCTCCGGATCTTGTGACCCACGAACTCGGGTTTCAGCTTGAGGTCCATCTGTACCAGCTTGTCACATGAGGCTGCAGTGGGTAGTTCTCCGAACACCTCCAGATAGGTCCTTATAAGCTTCTGTACCCGGGGGTCCAATACCTTGATCTTGTCCTCCATGTCCTCGTCAGAGTGTAAGTTGCTTGCCCCCTGAGTAATAGACGTCGGGAGGTGGTCCCCCACCGACTCTTCGCCCGTGGTAGTGTCCTTCAGCCCTTGATAGGCATATAGAAGGTCTTGTTGAACCATCTCCGGTGGACGATGGCAACATAGACACGCTCGAGGGGGTTCACATACACATTCCTCCGAGAGGTCGTCCTCCTCTGGGGTTCTCACATGGGCGCCCCACACGCTCTTCATGAGCTTAAGATCTACCTCCCTTTGCCAGGTGGTGATCTTCTGTTCGAGGTCCTCCTTCAATTGGGATAGGTCTCCCATACGTCCTTGCTTCAGTGGCCATGAGCTGCGGATAGGCTTCGCGTAGCATAGCTTTTTCGCCACCAACTTCCTCTTGGAACCCACATACTCCCTGAGCCTGGATCGAAGGTCGAGCTCCTCGTCCACGGGGTCTTCCACCCTCATGGAGAGTAGGGGTTTTAGTGGGGCGACGTACTCGGCGTTCTCCACTTCCTCTACACAGGTCTGCACGAAGAAGGCGTCGTGCTCAGTTTCGTCGTCTGAGTGGATAGAGCTAGGTGGCTCAGATAATCCACACTCAGAGACTCCATCAGGAACAGGTACATGGCAGGGAGAGTTGGGGGCGTAGGTGTCAGTCACGACGTACTCATCTCCTCCGGGTGTAGTCTCAACAGCATCTTGAGGTCGTAGGCGATCCTTCAAGTCACCCAAGGCGAGTCCATCGCTTTCTCGTTGTATAGTCTGGACCAGAGTCCGGTCCAGATCCTCTCAGGGAATGGGGGTAAGACCTCCGTCTACCACCCTGAGCATACTCCCCCATCCGGGCTTCCCAATAGGCGTCTTGCGTCCCAGAGGCACGTAGATGGCCTCATCAGGCAAACAAACAGAGCTGATAGTCAGCCTGTCCAGGAGGTTTCGCCAGTACTCGTTGAACCCATGGGCTCCCCAATCGGGGGAACACAGGACCATACGGGAACGTTCCAAGGCCACCTTGGTCAGCACCTTCCCCAGTTCACTGAAACTGGGGTTCCCGTAGGCCATCCCGAAAGAGAACCAGTAAAATTTGTAGCTGCAGTTCTTCCCCTTGCTGCAGTAAAGGTCCAGTACATGCAATTGTCGCTGGCGAACAACTCCACACTCAGGTCTTCTTGAGAGTAACCCAACTCCTTCAGACCTTGGTCTAGGACTTCCCCCAATAGTTGATAGTCCTCAGTTTTGGAGGCCACCATCATGTTCGAGGGCTCCTCCTTCGATAGCCTCAGGTAACTCGAGGTATGTTCCAACTGCTCCAGTGGCACAGACTCTCTGCCACTGCCGTGGTCCACGTAGAGGAGGTAGGGCGCTTGCAGCGTCAGGGATTGTATCTGGGAGTGCTGTACGAAGAAGTCAGTCCCCAGTACAAAGTCGAAGGCCTCAGTGTCCATCACATAGAACCGATGGGCGATAGTCCGAGAGCCCATAGGTACCTCCACTTCACAGTCCCCGCAGCTGTGCACCACATGTCCATCCCCCATGCGTATAGCAGCGGTGGTCATGGTGTTCTTCAGGCTCCCACAAGGTAAAGTTTTCTTGGCCACTATAGATATGGTGGCGCCAGTGTCCAATACCCCCAGGTATTCGCGTCCCCCTAGTCGGATACGTACCCAATACACCAGGTCTTGGGTGCCACCAGAGCGTCCCCGTCGGAACTCCGCGGGACAGGTCACCTCGAACCCCTTGTTCCGCAGTTTGCGGGCCATCCTCATGAAACGGCTCCTCTTCTTAGCGTTGCCGTCATCACCACCTTCATGCTCACGCTTGGCTCCTTGTTCTTGCTGGGCCTGCGTTTGTGAGCGTGTGGTAGGACCAGACTGGCCTCCAGAGGGCTCGGAGTTCCCCCCTGGATGAGGGTTGGGGTTGCCTCCGTTCTTGTCCTTGTTCTTGTTGTCGGGCTGGCGGTTAGCGCCTCCTCCTCGTCCACCTTGACCCTTGTCTTGCCCTTGACCACGTCCTTTCGACTTGCCCTTGCCGGAGTCGTTGCCTTGGCCTTTGCCTCCACCTTTGCCTGAGCCTTTGCCGGGATCTTCACCCTTAAGCTTCGCCGATAGGCGTTGCTTATGGTAGCACTCATCCTCGTAGTGCTTCCGCTTCCCGCAGAATGCAAACGTGATGGTGCACCTGTAATGATCCGGCAGCTTCGCTCTGGCGCCGTGGTTCTTCTCCTGCTGCTTCCCCTGGACTACGAAGCAGTCTCGCTGCTCGCAGTCAGGGGCGTGCTGCAGGTGGCCCTGCTCGTCTCTGGCATCACACCAGAATAGCTCCTTCACGTTCTCCATGATGCGGGCGTGGGCGTGTTTGGGGGTAGTCCCCTGCCCAGGTCGGGACCCTTGGTACCCTTTGCCATGACCTCCAGAACCTCCTCCTCCAGGACGGTAATTGTTCAAGTGCTGGTCGCTCTCCTTCTCCAGCGCCAGCTCCAGAAGTAGCACGCATAGATCCTCGTAGCAGAGGGATCTAGCCTTGCGCTCCGCTGTCGAACAGCACTCGTCCCATAGCTCTCGAGGGAGCTTGGCCACCAACCAGAACAGCAGGTCGTCGCTGCTGTAGGAACCGGGCGTCAGTCGTCCAGCCCAGTGATCCAGGTCAGCCAACAGCTCCGAGACCCTGCCAGGTTTGGGGTTGTTGGGCAGCACGGGCAGGCTCTGGATCCCGGCCCTGATGGAGAGGTCGGTTTCGTAGGTCGGGTACTGCCTCTCCAGGGCAACCAACACATCGGCAAAGGTGGCGGAGTTAGTCACGATCTGCCTGACCTGCTTCTCCAGGTACTTGGTCTTGCAGCACTGCAGGAGCAGATCGCACTTCACTCGCCCACTAGCGTGGGTTTGGCCGGTCAATCGAAGAAACGGCCAAAATTCTCAGCGAACTCGCTGAGGTCCTTGCCTGTGAACTCAGGCAGGTTCACCACGATCTTGGAGGTGGCAATAGCCTTCGCCTCCTGAGACCTGCGTCTCTCAGGGCGTCGGGTCTTCTTCTTCTTCTTCTTCTTCTTCTTCCCCTTTGGGTCCCCGGGGTCCTCCGGGTCATCGTCCTCCGAGCACGAAGTTGAAGTCATCGACGGCGGCTCATCATCGGAGGGGTCTCCGCCTAGATCACTAGATCCATAAGGCTCCACGTCCACCATAGCCCTCAAGGCTGTCAGCCCCAGCCGGTCCAGCTCGGCCCTCGTCGAGTTCGTCATGTGGCTGTAGGGCGGCTGGGCCGTTCTAGGGACGAAAGGACTTCTCGGTATAGCTGCAGGAGTCGGCATCGGTCTGCTCCTCAGGCTCCCCAGGGTGTTTGTCAACCCTGCTGCCAGGTGGTTAGCCTGTACTCGGTGGGCTGACATTCCCACCGTGGTAGGTGACGCTTGGGGCGGGATCATCAGGGGCTCCAGTTTCTCTCGGATTTCTTGAGTGAGGTCGCCCACGATTTCTGAAGTGGCTCCTCCGAGCACCTCGTTGATCTCCGACCGCGTCAGGGACCTGTTGAAGGATCTTCCCGATCCTCTACACCTGCCACCAAGAGATTCAGGTCCTCTCCTCAACCCACTCAAGGTTGCATAGCCAGGTGCATACCCAGAAACAGCCACATAGGTTCCAGTAGCGGGTAGTGGATGGGTATATTCTGCCGCATACGATCGCGGCGCAGAGCTAGAAGCCACCGGCTCACTGGCAGTAGTTGCCTCATGGAGCGCAGTGGTAAGTGGGCCCATACCATAGGCGGGGTAGGGAGGCATGCCAGTAAAGCCTGTGCCCCCTGCCAAATGGGAGTGGATGTTGCGACGGCTGGGAGTGTGGTGGTTAAAGGAGAGGGTGATGCGTGGAGGCCAGAAGCGCTTGGTGCGCCTTCGAAGGTAGGGTCATGCGTGAGGTCTTGCCCTTGTTCCTCTCCTTTGTCTGCTTCGTCTCCAGCATCCTTCCCGCTCTCTCTCTTCCTCTTCACAGGCTCAGAGACCACCTCTTCGACTGACAGGGCCCCAAAGGCCGTCTGGAGTCCATCCAGCGAGTCCTCAGCCGCTTCCACTGGCCCATGTAAGGGCTCCGCCGAAGGTACAGCGCCAGGTGCTGGCCTTGCCGGTGCCTCAGGCGCTGGGGCTGTCTTCACGTCGGCGTCCTCCTTCCTTGTGTCCATCTTCAGTCACCCTTCTGCTTAGATGTGCCTGTACTCCGCGAGCTGGATGTACGGCGCGGGGTTGCTGCCGGTGCGCAGAGACAGACTGCCTCTTGCTACCAGAAAAGTTTATAGTGGTTTCAGCACTGTGTTTTGCCTCTACTGCTGCTTGCTGTTGGTGTAGGGTTTCCTGCTGCTTGTTTTTGGAGATGAAAAGCTTTTGTTTGCTTAAATACAGTCGATCCAGGATACCCCAAGCCAATAGTATGCAAAGAGAAGAGAATCAGGATCAAAGCATGAAGAGCTGCAGTGTAAACAGTGAGAGATGAAAGGATATTCACAGAAACTGCAACTCAGGTCAAATCGGAATGCATATTCACAAAGATAGCTGAAATGGTTTGGAAAAGAGTTGGAAAACTGCCCCATGGTCACTCTCTCTCCATAGTGCCATCTCAGGAGATGTGCACTCTTTGTTTTGGGTCCCATATGTGCTGAGGTGGCAGGGCATGTGGCGATGAGGTCACTGCCATGTCACATGGGATCTTCCTACTTAGCTAGGCTGACCAGGAATTGAACCCAGGACCTCTCAAAAAGAGGTGCCCAGACCCCTAGGGTGCATACCACTAGGATAGCTAAGAATTCATGGAAAAACATAGATGAATTCATAGGATCTGCCTTGGATACGTCAGTTCTCAGTCCACTCAGGAAATGATGACTTGCTTCACATTGAAAGGGGATTAAGGGGTCCACACCATATCCTGATTGGGTGTTTGGTTCCATAGGTCAAAATGTGTTATCACCAGTTTTGGTGGGACCAATACTAAGATAGAAATGCCTGGATGCTCAGTGCATCTCTAATACAACTAGAGTATGCCTCAAAGCAATGGAAAAGCACTTTTTCTTACTGTAGGTGCCGGTTGGGGGGGTTTCCCGGTGTGCTGCCAGGGTGCCTGGGTCGCCTGTGTGGGGGTCGGCGGGTCCCCGGTAGTCTGGCGTGCGGCCGTCGATGAGGCTGAGGACGAGGAGGAAGTGGTGGTTTTGGGGGACGCGGGTTGCGCTGTGATGCGGGCGGTCGCGGTTTTGTGGGCGGCGGCTTCTGCTGCTGCCATGGCGGGGAGGATGGAGGGCATGTCCTCAGGCTGTAGGTACGGGCTGGGTGGCTTGGGGGGCCCGGCCGTGACCTTGCGACCCGGCGGGCCAATCTGGTTGGCAGCGGTGGGGGAGGGAGGCGCGGGGCTGTGGTCTTCTCCTTCTGGGCTTGGCTGGGCCGGGGTCCTGCAATGTGTGAGGCTGTGTGGGTTAGCGTCCGCGGGGGGGGACAGTTCGCGCGGGCTGCATTCGGGGGCCGGAGGGGGCCAGTCTGGGTTTTCTGGGGTGTGCACGGGGGGCGTGTGCGGTCCACTGGGCGGGGTGGGCGTGCCGTGGGGCGTGGGGCTCCCACTCGGTGGGTGTGTGCGGCTTGTCGAGTGTGGGGGGTTGTGAGGGGTATCCGGCGGGTGGATCCGTGGCGGGCGTGTGCTGTTGTTTGGGCGGGTGGTGGGGCGTGTCGTGGGGCCCGGGGGTGCGCGCGTTGGTGGGCATGTGTGGGTCTTCGGGCTGGGCAGCGAGGGGGGAGGGGCATGGGCGGGGATTGCGCGGTGAGGTGTGTTGTGTCGGTGTATGTGTCCGCTGGCAGCGGCTCGCTTGTGTGGTCAGTTGTAGGCCGGGCGCTTTGAAGGAGAAGCTTGCCGTCTTCTGCGGCCGCGGCAAGGATTTCGCGAATCAGCTTACGTATTTGGTGCACCTCTTGGTCAGTGGTGGGAAGAGGGTATGCTAGCTTTGGGCTAAGACCCGCGCGGCAGAGGACCCTGTGGACGGCGTGGTAGCCGCAGGTGAGGGAGTGCTGTGGTCTGGGGGATGGGTCCTTCCGCGTGACTGGGCCTGCCTGGATTTGTGTCTGGGCGCTCGGGATGGCCGGAATCCAGGGCACCGTCCCCGTGGATGGCCAGCGGCGCTGGATCCATTGGGCCAGTTAGAGCATAGCCAGTCCCAGGTGGTAGCCCGCCCGCCCTGAGGTGATTTGGGCCAGGGCGCGGGCTGGGGGTTTGTCCCCTGGCTGGAGGACGCCCCTGAGGACCCTGAGCGGGGTGATGGGGTCCCCTACTGCCCCTGGTGGGGAGGTCCCTGGGGCGAGCATGGTGTCTGTCCCTTTGACGAGCCATTGCGGGCCGGGGGACGTAGCTGTAGCGGCCACTACGCAGTAGTGCCCGCGCTCGAGGACTGTACACCAGACCTCCGGCGGGGGGTGGTCACTGTCTATAGGTGGGGGAGGGAGGTCGTCGTCTGGGGTGCGGAGGCCGGCAGCGCGGAGGACGGTATCGCGGGTTGGTGCGGTTGCCTGTTCCCATTGCTCCGGGTGGTTCGGGTCTGCTGGGTGGTCCCTCTCCGCTCGGGCTCGTCGTAGGCGTATGGTCCCTCGACGTGTGACGTTGGTGTCGGTGTTGTGTGTCAGGGCCTGGCCCCACTCGATGGGGGGGATCCAGATTTGCTGGCCTTGGGCGTGTTGGCGGGCTCGCCAGAGCACGAGGTCTACGATGGTCTCGTGGAGGCGGTTGCCTGGGGTGGTCAGGTCCCGGCGGGCTTTGACCGTGAGCTTGGTCCAGCTCTCTTGTAGGCGGTACCAGCCCAGGGGAGTGCTCAGAGCCCTGCCTTGGAGGGTCGCTCGGAGGAGGTCGGGGTCGCGGATGGTGGTCGGTGTGAGGGGGGGGTGCTCTTGGTCCGGGGGGGGTGGGCTGGGTGGGTTGCCGGGGTCCTGCGCGTCCACGTCCACGTATGGGTGACCCTGGTTGGGCTCGGCCGTGCTGGGCGGTGCCGGGTGGCTTCGTGGGTGAGAGGTGGGCTCAGGGGTGCTTTGGTGGTGTCTTGGAGGCCTGCGGATGGAGATGGGGGGGCGTGTGCGGGGCGCTGAGTGGGTTATTGGAGGTCTGGGTCATGCATGACATTGTAATGGATGAGACGCTGCATGTGTTCCCTGTTGGTGGGGTCGGTGAGTTGCTCCGTGTGTGTCAACAGGAGGTGTTTGCGGTGTACCTTCTGGGCCGCTGCTCTGCGGACTGCTTCTAGCTGGAGGTGCGCTGCTGCCTCCATGGGGCTTTCTGTCTTTTTGGCGAGGTGTTAGTGTAGCGCCCGTGTCACCGCCCCTCTCATGGTGGCTTCCTTGACCAGGGGATCCCTGAAGAGGTGTTCGGTGGCCTGGTGTGCGTGGCTGTGGGTTTGCCAGCCTTCGTGTTGTCGTAGGGTTTCTGCCGGGGACCAGCCCACCAGCGTGTCCCTGCCTGTATGGAGGGGGCATTTCTTGAAGTGTTCCCAGCTCTCTGGGGTGGTGTGGTTGCACGGGCAACGGGTGTGTTCTTCCAGGACGTGGATGTGCTTGCGGGCGAGCCATCTGGCGACCCTGGTGAGGAATGGTAGTTGCTCCCTGAGGAGCTTGATGCTTCGTTTTTGGAGGTGGGCTGGGACGTTTGCTGGGCGCAGTCCCGAGTGGTAGAGGGAGATTTGCAGTTTCTCCTGGAGCTCCTGGATGTGTGCCGGGCTGTCCGTGTCGCCGAGCACCCGGGCGAGATGTTGGATGGGATTGGGGTAATGGTATGCTCTCTCGTCGGAGGAATAGGGGGCGTCCTCTGGTACCCAGTCCGGGGTCTGATGGGGCTCCAGTTTGGGGGGTATGTGTTGGAGGTGTGTCTGGTTTCGGCCGAGGTCGGGGATCTGGAGGGTTGGCAGGTGCGTTGTGCGCTGGTGTACTGATTGGTTGTCGACCTTACCATTTCCCTATTGGTGCCTGTGGGACTCTTGTTTCACGATGTAGAGTTGGATGTAGGTGAGAAGGCTGCGAAGGGCTTTCCAGAGTAGCAGTCCCTGGGTGCCGAGGCTTGTCGCGGTGGCTTTGTGGAGTGGTTGTCTTGCTATGCGGAAGTGCAGGTGTGTGTCGACAGTCGCGTCTACTACGAACCAGACCCGGACGATGTGCGGGAGGTGGGCGGGTAGGTGGGCCAGGATTTCGGCGATGGCGTCGGCCATGGCCCCCAGATCCCCGTGGGAGGAGGCTCTGTAGGTGGTGTGGCCCGTATGTTGGTCCATGTGGTAGTGTCCCCCGGTGTGGGTTAGCTGCAGGGTGGCCGCCCCGGTGATGGGCGTGAGGGCGGATTCGCCTGAGGCGTCGGTGAAGAAGCGCCGGTCCGCCGGTGATGGTTGTGGGAGGCGGCATGGGTTCATGGGCAGGTAGGCGTATATGGCGAGGCGCGTGGTGGGGTGGGCGACCGGGGTTGTGGGCTGCAGCACGGGGGTGGCGTACACCCCTATTCCTTTGGAGATGATGTGTTTCGCTTGGGGGGACATGGCTATGAGTCCCTGTTCTGGCTGTCCTTGTGTGAGGTAGGAGTAGATGTTGTGGAGGATGTAGGCTGTGTCTTGGTTTAGGTCGTGGCATGTGAGGGTTTGTGTTCGGTGCTCTGGTGTGTGGCAGGAGTGGTGGAGCGGATAGTAGGGGTGCTCCTGCTTCCCCGTTCTGCCTGGTTCGTACATGCTGTAACAGATAGCGACCCCTGCCGGGTCGGGGCGGGGCCAGGTGGGCGTAGTGGTGAAGAGCCATTGGGGTGTGTAGTCGGGGTTCCACGTTACCGTGGGGTTTGCGTCGGTGCGTCGGAACCATGGGGCTACCCATGCGTAGGCTTGTGGTGGTAGGTGGGTTGTGGGCTGGGTGTGGTGGCGTGCTATGAGGTGCAATACGGGCCATGGCGTGGTGTGTGGTTCGCGGTCACAGGCCCAACAAATGCGTGTGGCATGCTCTGGGAGTCATGGGGGACCTTTGGTAGATCTCTGGCGGTCATGTGGTGCTTCGGTATGCGCCATTTTGCCCCGTGGTGGATGACGGTGGTCTGCGTGGGTTTGGCCTCATTCGGTGCCAGTAGTAGGGTTAGTGGTGGGACTGAACCCGTCACCGGGGGGATGCGTTCGTTTTTCGAGCCGGTGGGTGCGTAGGGCGTTGTCGCTGGGATGGGTCGGGGTCGTTGCTTTTTGAAGTCTCGGTAGGCTGCTCGCACGTCTGTGCTTCCTGGCAGAGTGTGGCCCAATGCTCGTGGCGTCTGCGTGAGGTAATGGTGGAAGAGGCGGTAATGCGGCCATTCGGGAAGTTGTAGGAAGGGGGTGTGGTGTGCTCTGCTGTGGTGAAGGACCCTCATTTGTGAGAGGGTCACGTACACTACGGTGATGGAGGCCCCGACGAGGTCTATGGTATTGATGGTGCCCTTGGGATGATGGTGGAGGTCCCCGCAGAGGACCGCCAGAGGCCCTTCCTCCAGGCATGTGTGGTTGGTGAGTATGGTGTGGTGTGGGGATGGGAGGAGAAGCTGCAGGTGGTTCCACAGGCGCGTGTTCATGGTCGTGGGCATGCCCGTCTGGTGGAGTATCCGGCGTGGGCATGTGTTGCGGGCCCATTGTGCGGCTTGGAGGCGGATTGTGGCGACCTCGCGGACCTCCGGC
Organism: Eutreptiella sp. 'Long Island Sound 2002'; assembly: GCA_964036045.1. Taxonomy (NCBI): domain Eukaryota; phylum Euglenozoa; class Euglenophyceae; order Eutreptiales; family Eutreptiaceae; genus Eutreptiella; species Eutreptiella sp. 'Long Island Sound 2002'. Next base: position 98,916,500 of record OZ038383.1, read on the forward strand.
GAGGGGTTCTGGGTCATGCGGTGAAGGAGGAGGGCGGTGTGTCTGGTGTAGGCCGCTTTCACCTTGTCCCCTATGGCGTCCCCATAGTGGGGCCATGCTGCCCGGATGGCGCGGGTGGGTATGGAGGGGGGCCAGCCCCCGTGTGCTGCCCACGCCTTGGTTACGGCGCGTGTGGTCGGTTGCAGGGCGCTGGTGGGGTGTGTCAGGTGGAGTGCTTGGAAGACTATGGAGGCGTTCAAGACCCTGGTGGGGTAGTACGCCAGGCTCTGGTGGGACAGGGAGAGGGCCTTGGTCGTTGGGGACGCATATCTGGGGAGATGGGCGAGGTGTGACTGCAACTTGGGATGGAGGATGGCGTCCTCAGGGTTGGCGGCCTGGATTACCCCCGGGTGGGCGGTGGTTGTCACGACTTGCATGGGGGGTCCTTGTGGCCCTAGGGTGGGGGGTGTGGCAGACCCCTTGATCATGGCCACTGCCTTTGTGGGGTGGACGATGAGGTTGTTGCTGGAGAGGTAGCAGATGGTCACGTCCAGTAAGTCGTTGGCCTGCTGGGTGACCGTTGGCCCGGGGTCTGGGGTGTGGGTTTCGTGTGGGATGTGTGCGACCGTGAGGTCGGTGTCGCCCGCGAAGCCCGCCAGGGGGGAGGGGAGGGGGTAGGGTGCGTAGGCTGGGTAATCCTGTTCGATTGTGAGGGCCAGGGGGAGCGTCACGAGGAAGCACAGGAAGGGGCCTTCTGCTCCTCCTTGGAGGACCCCGCTGCCTAGCTCTAGGAAGGGGGTGAGGCCTGCTCCAGTGCGGACCGTGTACTTGCGGGTGCGGATGTAGCCGGAGGCGAAGTTGTAGAAGGGGAGGCCCAGGCGTTTCCACGCCGCCTCCAGAAGGAGCGAGGGGTGTCCAGGAAGGCTCCTTTGACGTCTACCGGGTCCATGTCGGCGATGGTGTCCTGGAAGAAGATGGCCTCGTGTGGAGACCGGCCTCGGATGGCCCCCCAGAGGCTGGCGGGTATGTGGGGGTCCTGGTGGGGGCGGATGCGGCGTAGGAGGACGGTCCAGACGATTTTGACCTCCGTGACTGCACAGACTATGGGGCGCCATTTGTCCGGGTTGGCCCAGTCCCCCTTTTTCTAGAGGGGGCGGACAACGTTTGCCCAGTCCGGTGGTAGGAGGGTGTGCCCCGCGACGATGTCCCAGAGGCGGTGGGCGAGGATGCGGAGGAGGTGGGCGGGGAGGTAGTATGCCTCCGCAGTGAGGCCGTCGTAGCCTGGGGTTTTGTGTTGCCGGAAACTGTGGATGGCCTTTCGGACTTCGTGGATGGTGAACGGGCGCTTTTCGAGTTGCCTCCTCTTGGCGTGGTTGAAGACCTGAGAAAGGCAGTCGAATTTTTGCCCGGGTGTCCATGTCCAGTGTGTCTTGGGTGGGCGTGTGTTGTTGGAGGAAGCAGTCTTGGTTGGCTTGGAGCACGATGGCTGGGTCAATAATGAGGGAGCTGTCCTCCTGTCTGACCGTGGTGATGGTGCGGTCGCAGGTTTCGGTCATGGCGTCATTGACGTGGCGGATGGCCTTGTAGGGGAGTTCATGTTGCGCATACCGCTCGTGTTCTTGGGCGATGCGCAGTTGCCTGTGGATGTGCCACTGCTGCAGGTCTGCGCTGATGCGGGCTATCTGCGTCCTGCATTGGTGGATGTGTCGGCAGGTTTGGGGGGTGTCGGTGTGGAGGAGGGTCGCCAGTTGTTGCTTTGCATGCCAGAGATCATGGAGCATGTCCCCTAGGGCCGTGGGTGGTCGGTCGTCTCCAGTGTGGGGGTGTTGCTGGAAGCCGCAGGCGGCGGCGGCCGTGCGCATGGCTGTGAGTAGGTCGGTGGGGTCCGGTTGGAAGCGCCGGGCGCGGTCTATGGCCCTGTGATATTGGGACCAGGCCTGTTTGTTGTGCATTGGGGGCATCCTCAGGGGGGGTGGTAGGCCTTGGTCCGCATCCTCTGGGGGGCTGGGGGGAAGGTTGTGGATGGTGAGGCGGATGTGCAGGGTGCTATGGACTGTGGGTCCCAGCGGGAGGGGCCCATATCGGGCCTCCGCCCGGATGATGGTGGCGGGATCCCCATAGCATACGTCGATGCGGGATGGGGCGGCATCTGCTTGGTGGCGGAAGTGGGATGGTTGGCCTTCGAGGTTGGCCGTCAGGTCCACGAGCCCCAGCATTCCGATGGTATCGCGGACTGCATGGTCCTGGGTTGTGGCCTGTCCTCCTCGGTCCGCCAGGTTGGGGGCGGCGTTCATGTCGCCGATGATGATTGTGGGGGCGAGCATGGCCATCTGGCGGTATGCCTCGGCCAGGGCTTGGAGGACGGGTTCGATGGCGTCGCCGAATGGGACGTGGGCATTGATGACGTTGAGTTGCCATCCGTCGCCGACGACCTTGTAGACGCCTAGCCTCCCTGTGATGCTGAGGTGGTGGACGAGGTTGATGTGGATGCCGGTTCGGGCGTACAGGGGGGTCCTCTTGTGCCAGTAGCATTTGTACGCTTTCTGGTCCGGGGTATATATGGGGGTGGTTTCTGGGGGGTCGTCGCGTTGTAGGCCTTGTTCCTGGAGGGTGAGGAGGTGGGGAACCCACTCCGGCCCCTTTGCCATTGGGAGCTCCTGGAGGGCGGTGGTGGCGTCCTTGGAGTACGTGACGGCTGGGTGGTTGAGGTCGAGGAGGTTGACGGTGGCCTTGGTGGAGGCGGGCCGGGGCTGTGGAGGCTTGTGCCCTCGGCCCTTGCCCCGTCAGGGAGGGGTTCTGAGGCCCGGGGACATTTTGCCTGGTGGTGGGCGCTTGGGTCGGCGCGGTGGGGGGAGGCCTTGGCTCCACTCAGGGGGGTGTTCGCCAGTGTATTCGGTGCCTCTGTGTGCCTTGTTTTCGTCGGTGCTGAGCCAGAGGGGGTGGGCGCTTTTGAGCTCCAGGGTGTGGCCTTCTGGCTTGTCTGCGGCGCTGCTGCCTTGGTCTAGCTCCTTCTGGCGGTGCCAGATCACCCGGATCTGTGGCCCCCCGTTGTCCCCCAGGTCGCGGAGGCGGTACTGGATTGTGCCCTCACACCAGATCCAGTCGCCCGTGTGGTCGTTGCGGAAGGGCTGCTGGACCTTCGCGCCTTTTTTGAATCCTGAGTACGCCTCGGGTGGGGGCGGTGCTGGTGGTGGGAGGGAGGATGATGAGGATGCCTGGTCCGAGTGGGGTGGTGGTAATGATGGGAGTGAGGATGACAAGGATGCTTGGTCCGGGTTTGCCCGCCGGGTCGGTGGGGGTTGCGGGGGGTTGGGAGGTTGCTGCTTTCGTGGCTTGGTTGGGGGCGGGTGCGACCCTTTTCCGTCTCGCTCGCTTGCATGGCACCAGAGGTGGTGGGGCTGGGGGGGCATGGGGTTGGAAGAAGGGGTGCGTAGCCTGCTGGCCCGGATCCGTTAGCGGGGGTTCTGCCGGCGTTTGCATGGTCGCTTTCGCGTGGCTGCGCGTGAGGTCGGCGAGCTTGCGCACGTTCTCCGGGGGGTCGGTGGGCCATGGTAGTGCGGCCGGGCTGTTGTCGAAATGGTGGTGGAGGTGGTAGTTCCTCATGGCCTTGGCCTGTTTGACCCAGTCGAGCGTGGGTTCCGGTGTGTCTGGGCCGTTGGGGGACGATGGAGCCCAGTAGAGTGCTGTGTGCAGGGCTTCCCACGGGGCGCCTTCGCGGCCAGTGAGGGTGGTGGCCTGGAGGAGTCCCTACTGGCCTCTGGGGGGTCTTCCGGATCTATCTCCGGGGTGTAGGCCAGGGCCGCCATGAGGACTCCGTGTGCCCAGTGGAGGACCCACCATTGGGCGTCCGCTTTGAGGATGTGGATGGCGGGTTGTTGGGGGGGGGGTGTCCAGGGTGTCCCACGATGCGACGGCTAGTCCTATCCTGGAGGGGTGGAGGTGTGGGGTGACCCTGCGGCTTAGGAGTTGATCGCTGTGGAGGGGGGTGACGGGATCGTTGGGACCTTGCGGTGGTGGGGGCATCGCTTGGATGGCTGTGGGGTCTCAGTGGTGTTCGTGGGCGGCGAGGGTGTATAGGGCGGCGGTGATGATGTGGTGGGCTTGCCCCTCCAGGACGATGTGGCGCTCCGTGCCGAAGTCCTTCCGTAGGTGGGCTATGGGTTGGCCGGTGATGTGGGCCAGGGCGCGTTGGTGGGCCTTTTTTCCCCCGTCTGGCGCCTGTGTCCGTTTGTCCCCCGGGATGTGCTTGTGTAGGTGTTTTGGTGGGGGCAGTCCCAGGGCGAGGGACTCTACTCCGTGCAGGGGGATGGCGTGTTCCCTGGACCTGTTGGGCAGGATGTATATGCCCGGGTCCCTCGGGGGCAACCCGAGTCCCGAGATGACCTACCTACCTACCTACCACATTGATCAAGGAGAGGAGGTCGACTCTCAATTCCATTTTTGTGAGGACAATGATAAAAAGGGTGGAAAGGTGCTACAGGACCAATGGTCCCGTTTAAAACAGCAGATCGGACAAACTGAACTCACAATCTTCAACCTGCTCCAAAAACCTGAGGAGCATCTCCTGTGACAATGATCATGAGATCATGTGCATAGAGCAGAAAATGCACGTTGCTAGAGATGGACATTAACTTGTGTGCCACCTGCGAAATAAGCATTGCAACGATCAAAGGGAACAGAGGGCAGCCTCGTCTGACCCTGATAGTGGGGGAAAAGCTGTGCTAGGACAGGACTGCTTCCCGTACCAAGAGACAAGACGGGGCCGTGAAGAGCGCCATGAGTAGATTAATGAGCCGCCGCGGAATCCCGGCATCAGGAAAATTGTTTTTCGCATACACGAGTGTAACAGAATCAAACGCCTTGCTGAAGTCAACAGGGCAGAAAATGATCTGTGGAGTCGCCGACAAGGTAGGTTGTCGGGAATGCATAGGGCTGATTGTTGCAACAAAGTCGTGCAGTTGCAGCGAGACAAAAACCGGCACCCATTTATTGTTAATCTTTTGTAGCACTAGCGGCCTAACGTCTTGTACCCCTGCCATCCCGGCTGTTTTGAGTATGGTGTTTAGGAGCGCCACTGACCAAGACCCAGGGACAGAAGGAGAGTCCACTAGGCCTTGATATATGTGGTACATGAGTAGAACAAAGTGATCTGCAAAATTCTTGTAGATGACGCCTGTAAAGCCGTCAATACTGGGGGAGGAGGTGGTATTGAGTGACTCTAACGCTTCGGGGACAAGGTCCTCTGAAGGCTGCTTAATGAGCATCTTTGGCATGTCAGCCAGTGGTTTGTCCTTAAAAAGGGAACGCAAATATTCCGAAACCTGTTGAAAGGGTTGTCCAGATGAGGAAATCATGTTAGACAAAAAACCGAAAATTTCTTGTGCCATCTCTACCGGCTTGGGCAGGATCTTCCCCACTTTGGAGCGGAGTGTGTGAAATTGGCACTTCACTTGGAGCTGGCGGACCAATCTCGAGACCTCCTGTTTCCGACGCCATGGTTGTGATGACCACAGATCTGCGAGGGTGGGTTTAAGCTTCCCCGGGACTAGGAGTCCCGTGCGATCTGAGTCTGACTGTTCTGCAAGCGCTGCGAGCCCATGATATGTTGGGTGCATGTCTGTAAAATCATAGCCTCGGGCAACCAGAAAATGGCTGGCCCTTCGGGCTAGACGGTGGACTGTTGACTGCCCCAGGAGGTCATGTACTTCCATGACCCCCTTAGGTTTGTGTTGTTTCTCATACCCAAACACTTTTGCGGCGTTGACATGATGGGAATGACTTCAAGTATGAGTATCAGCAGCACCTACCACCATACCTAGCACCATAGCGTATCTCTTGTTGCTCCTGCGTTAATGTCCCAACCTGATTGCACTTGCTCGGGCCCTGGCTGGGATGTTTTCAGTGGTATTTGAGCTGACGGAGCATAGCGGTGTGGACGGTGAGTCAATCGTGAAGCAAATTTGAACGAAAGTTGCACCAAATGGCTGAGATTTGTCCAAATGACTTCGAGTATGAGTACCAGCAGCACCTACCACCACACGTAACACCATAACTTATCTCCTGTGGCTCTTTCTTCAATGTCCCAACCTGTTTGCACTTGCTGGAGACCTGGTTTTGATGTTTTCAGTGGTATTTGAGCTGACAGAGCGCAGCGGCGTGGGCGCTGAGTCAATGTTGCAGCAAATTTGACCCAAAGCTGCAACGACCGGCAGAGATTTGGAAAACATACGTCAAGTATGTGTACCAGTGGCACCGCGGGGCACCGTACCACCCTAGCGCACCTCATGTGACGCCCCTTTTAATGCCCCAAACTGTCCCACATCCTTGCTTCCATTTCAGGTCAAAGGTGAGATGTTCGCGACACCGGTGGAACAGCAACGGCGAATTGAGGCAACTACAGCAAACTTGAGGCAAAGTTGAGTGCAATCTTTAGCAAGTGGGTGCTAACCAGGTATCAGGAATAGAGGTATAAACTTAAGTGTAAGAAGGTCATCGGTGTTTACAACTTCGAGCGTCAAGTACAACTTTGCACGCCATGAGCCCCACGTTGTGCAACGCAAAAGATCAGGACAAATCACTAAATGTAGGCACCAACGTCCAATGAAGAGGTAGGTAGGTACGTCATCTCGGGACTGGGGTTGCCCCTGAGGACGGTCTTACCAAGGGGGTTTTGCTCACCCACCCACGGCCCTACTGCATGTGCCCCCACAAAGCGGCTCCCCCACATGGGGGAAGGGTGCTGTTGCCGCGAGCAGTACCCTACAGCGGGTTCTGCCCAGAGAGGTAACCAATGTTCGACCGAAGTCTCACATTCCTCTCTTTTGGGCGAATGATTCGTGGGGTTTGTCGCACATCCTCATCAAGCTCCAGATTCCGGGGCCCAGGGGCCTGGAGCCAGGCCAAAGGCCCTGACCTGCTGGCACCCCCACCTGGGTTGGTTTTCAGTAAGCGTGAGAGGACTTGAAGAAACACGTGCTACCAGACTCACATGCCGAGACGCGTGCTGACGCCTCCTGACTCGGTCGACCTTTTTTTTTATTATTTTTTGAAACACAAGTCCATAGTCACTGCTGCAATGTCCTCAGGAGGTCAGCCCAATATACATTGTGTAACCCACATCCCCGAGGCTTGGGTTAGTGGGTTGTCCGGCTGGGGTCATTGCGGCTGTGGGGCAGTGCAAAGAAAGTAATTTATACTACATAGCGGACATCACAGAAGTGGCCGCCCCATACGCCAGGCCCGGGGGCACTGGCAGGTCAACTGGGGGCACTGTCTGGGTGGGTTGCTGTCCTAGAGATTGTACCCATCATGCATAGACATACTGACAGGGTGTGAAGAGCGGGGGCAAAGGAAGTAGGCATTCCACTCGCATGGTGTTGGTGTGGGGGTGTGTGGACCATGGGAGGGCCAACCTGCCAGTGGTTAATAAAAAAATAGCGATTGAGTCAAAAAAAGGACAAGAAAATAACAGCAATTGTGTGGGGGGGAGAGAGGAACCTATTGGATCTGGGTACGTGGCCAGAGGCATCACAGCACGGGCATTGGGCGCAGCGTGCCAGCGGGGTGTTTCACTGAGGACAGGGGGGGCAGGGGCGACAGGGGTTAATCGCTCGGACTGAGTCAACGCTGGGCGGAATACTGCAACGGCACCAAAAAGGAAACAACTGCAGTTTGTGTCGAATCGGTCGCTGTTGCAGTGGAAAAGCCTGACAGTATGAACATCGCCCTGATGGCGCGCGCATCCTTTAGTCCAAAGTGGCAGCCCCACAACGGCGGTCGCTCACGTCGGGTCCCCAGACCTGTGAAGAGGTGCAGCAGGGCGGGTCATCGCCAGTCTTCTGGGCGGAAAGGGGCAGGGTCGACGGGAAGGAGGAGGGATCGCAGTGCTCAGGGCTGAGTTAACGCTGTCCACGACCGTGTTCTGGAACTGACCGACGATTTTACGGGCTGCCCTCAGACCACCCGAATGCTGAGCGGAGGTAGCGGTACAGGGAGCGGGGTACAGCCAGGCGGGCAACGATCCTAAGGTCCCGTCGCACTGCTGTGGCCCGCCACGTGGCAACCACGGCCAAAACAGACCATGCATTAAGCCAGGCACAGACCAGCGGGTGGGCGGGGGAGCAGTGTGCCAGCACACCATGCACACTGCGATTGTGGCGGGTGCCGCATGCAGTACATGGGGTTTTCTCACCCTCATCTCTCCAGAACATAGCATAGTGACTGAACCCTGCCCTGGACTGGATTCCAAAGAGCCACTTGTGCCAGGCCAGGCGCCGGTGGCCCAGTGGGCGCCATGAGATCGGGTGGAAATGCTCATGCAGGTGCGAAGGGATAAGGTCATGGGACCACACTTTGGTGGGGGGGCAGGACATGTTCACCTTGCCTGATGATATCCCAGGGGGAAGTGCGAAGCGCTGGGGGGGGGGGGGTGCCCAGTTTGGCATAATGGTCGGAGGCCCTATTGAATTGCTGGCCAGTGTGGCCCTCTACCCGGTCAAGGTCCTGCTCCTTACTTCGCAGGGATGCTCTGACTAGTTGTACCCAGTGGGCTTGACGGACGGGTCGTTTGTGCCCGGTGGATGACAGACTGGCCCCTTGACAGTCAAGCCGTAGGCCGTCCCCGTGGTCCCCGAAATGTGACCCCAGGAGGATGCCAACTAGTTCCGCCTTATATGAGTTGGGGACCCTGCACACAGCCACGCTGCCATCGCAAAGGACAGCGGCCGCACCTGACGTGCGGGGGTCACCCAGTTTGTTGCCATCGGTATAGACAGCGTCAGGGCGGTGCGGTGAGGGTACAATGTACACCCGCAGCCCAGCAACTGTAACAACCGAGGTAGCCTGGCGGTATACTTTGGCGGCGTCCCAGATGGTAGGCAGCGGTGTGGGAGAGTCACCAGTGGGGTTACCTAGCGTGGCAATTGCCGAGTGGAACATGCCGTAAGGCGTGAACGGGAGTCGGGCCGACGTGTCAAAGTGCTGTAGCCGGAAAGAGCACTCGAGTCGGATGTAGGGTGGGTACATGAGACAGGCCAAGTCCGTGTCGGCGATGTGTGTACACAGTTTTTTTTTCGACCAGGGGGGGCAGCCCAGTGACCCCCAAAACGAAACGTTCAGTAAGGGCACTCAGCTCCTGTAGCTGGGAGACGGACAGGGGCAGGCACTCAGTGCGAAATAGGAGGCGGGGAACCTCCATGGTGTTCACCAAGAGAACCCTGTCGAGTGTTTGTATGGGGTGCGCGTGCAATTCGTCCAGTTGTGCCTTCAGCTCGTTGGCAACGAGGCAAAAAGCGTCATTCAATTTGAGGTAAGCTGGTATCAGGTGGCCCACGTGCATCAAATGCTTGGCTGCGGTGAAGCGGTATACCTGGGTATCTGCCCACGGCGGAAGGTCAGCACACGGTTGACTGATCCACGGGGAGCCGGTTGATGCCTGTACGGGCGACGAGGGATGATGATATTTGGGCACGGCGGGTGGCGCAGGGGGCGGGCGGGCTACAGGGAGGGCTTCGCTTTTTATGATGTTGAGCTGACAACCCAATAAGTGCCAGGGCTTCCTGTACAGTGGTGGACACGTGCTGACTGCGTCCACGCAATGCAGGGGAGCTGATATCATCAACGTAAGCGGAAAAGGGGATGCCGCGGACATGTAGGTATCGCAAGGGGATTTCAAAGACAATGACAAAAAGGAAACACGACAAAGAGCAGCCCTGTTTGACACCGTGTGTGGTCCTGAAGACCGACTCTGGGCACCCGCGGATGTTGGTCGCACCATACTCCAGCGCCAGGGAAATTAAGCGCAGCAACCGGAGCGGCGTCCCAAACCTCTGAAGGGCCAAGCTGATGAGTGCCTTAGGGGGGCTGTCGAACGCGTGGTAGACGTCAAAGGCCAGTATGGCTTCGACTTTGTCCAAGTGATCAAGGTCATGCAGAAATGTTTGCGTGGCGTGTGCTGGGGAGGTACCTTGGCGGCCGCCAAACTGCCTGGGGTGCAGTAGTGGGGACAGGAGGGGGTACAGTGTACGGTATACCCAGCGCATGAGCAGGCAGTAAATGGGGTTGCTCATTGCGATGGGTCGCCACCTATTTGGGTCCTGCCGCGACCCTTTGCCTTTGTACAGGCAGAGGGGTTCAGACACGAGCCATTTGAGGAGTATATCACCTGTTTGGTAACACAGCGAGACGCAAGCATGCACAGTGGCAAATGTGGTAGCAGGGAGTATGGACAATAGGTACGGGGGTATGCCGTCTGGCCCCGGGGACTTTTTCCTGGCGGCTCGCGCGAGTGTACGCAGAGCATCATACGTGGGTGGTGGCGGGTTGTCCAATTGCGGGTACTGGGGTATATGCTGGCCGGCCTCTGTAGACCATGGGTTGTTACGTTGTAATATGGGTTGTATTTTACTTGAGGGTACCGGTAGTGTAGATTGGGCGTGGGGACTGAGCAGAGTATGCTTGACTCGCCGGTAGAAAATTTTGGAGCGCCGTTTGGCCTGTTTGGCAAGCTGGCGTACGACGGACGTCCAGTCGGTGATATCACAGCTGGACCGCGGGGGATCAGGCTTGGCCTCATGGACGGTGTTCATTGCCGTGAGCATGTGGGCGCATAGCGTTGCGTAGGTGGCCTCTACCTCAGAATACGTGTCAGGCACGAGTAGGCTAGCAGTAAGTTGTTCTATATGTCTCTGAAAACGCTGCACATCCCGGCGGTTCCACTGGGCACACCATGGGGGGGGCACATTGGGAGTCGACCAGGGGACTGTGTGTATTACAATGGGATCATGATCCTGGGCCTCATTTACGGAGGAAAAGTCGAGCACAGAGGCAGCAGTGGACTGGAATAGGGCGCAAAAGGTACGTGTCCTGTAACCCCTACCAATATAACTTTTGGTGCCTCCGTAACGTCGCACTCGGGTGTACGGTGTGCTGTGGCAATGCGGCGCCAGTAAGTCAGAGAGGGCTCGGGACCGTTCCTTAGCTATAAGCCAGGGCCACAGGTTGGGGCGTAGGGCAGTCGTGTGACCGGACTGGGTGACGCCATTATAATCCCCTAGCAGGATGCAGTTGTCTCTAAGGAGAGTGTCCAGAACTGGCTCTACAGCATGTTTGTCACGTATCGTATGCGGGCCGTAAAAAGAGGCGACGCGGACATGTGGGGATAAGGGGGAGTGGTGTAGGGACAACTGTACGGAGATGAGCTTGCCGGGTATCTGTACGGTGGGCTTGGGACACGTGGGTGCAATGGAAGTATGCACTAGCAACGCAACCCCGTCCTTGGAAGAGGTCGAGATACTGAGCAGGTGGTACCCCCAAAATCTGGCAACCCTACAGTGGTCTGTGATGTGTGAGGGGGCGCTGGGGCGGAACTCCTGGAGGGACAGGGTGTGGGGGAGGGGTGAGAATCCGGTGAGGATGTGGCACAGCCGGTTCGGGGGGATCTCCACACCCCCGACATTCAAAGAGGCAAAAGAGAGTGTGTCGTAGGTGAGTGTGCGTGTGGGCGGCGACACACCAGGCATCGCGGATTCGGCAGAGCTCTGGGTCGTCTGATCGCTGTGATTCTCTCTGCTGGACGCCTGAGACGTAGCAGGTTCGGGCACGGCGCGCCAGATCTCAGGTACGGGGGGTAGAGTGTCACAAGAGACGGCAGGTCGGGTGACGGCACCACTCTTTATCGAGGTTGGGGTGGGGCTTGTGTCCAGCTGTGTGTGGGGTACAGAAGGTATCATACTGCAGTTGGGGGCAGGATCACATCTCTCCAGCGACGGCTCATCAGCAGCATCACAGCTGTGGGAGATGTTGCGTTCCGGTGAGTCAGGGAAACCTGACCGTGCTGCTGGGGTGTGGGAGGTGTGTGCAAGCGCGCGTGCGAGTATACAGGCGTACACAAGGCATGTAACAGCCGAAGCTGTTGGGATCTTGGACGCAAGTAGGTACCCGCGTCGCAGGTACATGAGGACTCTGGTGGCATGTGCGAAATCCCAGGGGGCATTCCGATGCTTGGGCTCTCTGGCCATGGTGATCAGTGATGAGTGCAGGCGCGACGAGGCGGATGGTGGGGCGATTTGCCTGAGTGCGTGCCTCACCACAAGGGCAAAGTGGAGGCGAATATACGTTCTAGTTAGGTGGCACAAGACCCGCAGGCACTGAGTGAAAATACGAAAGGTGACTGCAAGTTCAACAGCGTGGGGAAGGCAAAGCCCCGGACATGATCGCATCAGTATGTCACGAAGTGCAGCAAAGCTGTGTACCCGCGTATGCGATGCGTGCAGGAGTAGGGGGACCGAGACCGGCAAGCGTGTCCGTACAGGGTGATCAGCTCCTTGGACCGGAGCATGTGGCTCAGCATCTGTGGAGCGCGGAGCATGCAGTGGGGGTTCAATGGGGAAAGGGGGTTGTGCTGCCTCCTACCGTGAGGGTGGGCGAGGCCGGGTCAGTACCACCAGGGGAAACAGGGCCAGAAGCGGCGGGAACTGCCGACGGTACTGGTGACACGGGTTGTGCAGAGGTAACGTCGGGTAATTGAAGTGGTGACATGTCTGACAGGTTAGCGGCTGCAGCGAGATTTGCTTCATTGAGGATCGGGATGGGCAGGGATGTCAAACGTAGACATTGCAGACGTTGCTCAATTGTTAGAACGCTGTCCGTATCGGGGGTGCTGGATGTAAAATAGATTGGTCCAGGCAACGATGCACCGTACGAGGCTGTGGCAGATTGAAAAGACTGATACTTAACAAGTAACATCCCTGATTGTTGAAACAACTGGTGCATCTCTACAGGTCCAAATGTAGCCGCGGAACGAAGGACATCGGGGATGGCAAGGGTAGGCGGGAAGCGGATAAGTACATGGGGTGGCGATACATTACGGGTGATGTCGCGTGCGATCATGCGCTGCTGTGTGGTGGCCGAGACAACAATCATGTCCCCCAAGTTTTCAATTTCTTGTACTGCTGGTTGGATGAGCATAGGGTCATGCACCATCCCAAGTACATCGTACTTGTTAAGCAGTACAAGGAATGTAAACTTTTTCCGCAGGGTGGAGTTCATTTGGACCGCGTCTAGGACCTCGTTTGAGGGCATTTTCCCCTTTTTTGGTGCGTTTTTGACGAAGCGCGGCTGGTGTGAAATCACTTTGGAGTTTTGCTTCACCGAGTTGCCGAGTAGGCCCAGGGAGACTTTTATTTCTGCAAGAGCCTCTTGCTCGTCATAAAATCGGGAGCGGATGTGGATGGGCACATGAAAATCGAAAATTTTCCTAACCTTTCGGCGTCGCGTTGACGACTACGGGCCAAAATTCCTTTGTAATTTTTGGCGCAACTATGTCTTTGAGCACCGTAGACGTGTCGTCCGGGGAGAGGTCGTTGAGGAGGAGCATGAGGGGGAGAGTGCCCGTGATATCCCAAACGACTTCGTTTCCCTCTACTACAAGTGTGACACGGGGGGGGATGTCGATGCGGAGTTGGAAGAGAGAGGGGGTAGGAACATAGAGATCAAGGCCCGGGACTACATCCGGCATACACTTCGGGTAAAGCTCAATGGTGCGAGGCACATGTTGCTTTGGCAAAGGAATGGATGAAAGGTGCATCAGAATGAGAGGATGGTCGAGTGGAATTGGATGCTCAACAACTTCGTGAGTGTCCGGGTGGCGGTAAGCCAAGTGTACAATGGAACATACAACGGTAACGTACAAAAAAGATAGTGCCGGTATTATATCGATGCGGCGGTCCAAAATGGATGCGAATTCGCAATCAGCAACATTAGAGCGGGAACAGTATGCGAGCCATATTGTTGTCAATTTATTGTTTTTCTTTGAGTAACAGAGTAGGGAGACGAGCTGTTTAACGATTGTTTTGTGGGACAAAAAGGGGGGCTCATCCTCGAAAGGTGCAAAGGAGGGCCAGAGGATGAAGATAGCGAGTCCCGCAAGTTTATTCCACTCAAGAGTGAGGAGGTCGGCCAAGGAAAATGAGCGAAGGAACCCATGATAGGGTAGGCCGTCTCCGTAAATTAAAATTTGAGGTGTGGGGTTGAGCGAGGCTAAAAGATTTTTTGGGGGCAGTGGTGTGGTATCGTGGTAGGTAAGGGGCGTCAATTTTAGAAAACCTTGATTGGCCTTTGACGGGGAGTTTGCCTGCTTGGGTGTCTTTATTGAGGTCACGTGCCTCCGGAAACCCGTTGGGGAGTGCACCGATGGGCCGGAAAATGGGGTCTCTTAAATACGTGATGGGGTTGGGGTGAGTAGTGGGCGGGGGGAGGGTATTCCCTTGGTGTTGAGGGTTTGCCTCATCGGTTTGCATGTCGTGTGTGTGTTTTGTAGGAGTAGGTATAAAGGCATCTCGAAGTACCTTCTTCGGTGTATCTCCGGCAAGATCACTGTGAATTTCTTCATCACCCATGGGGTCATTCAAAAGTTGGGAATCTGCACGTGAGTGTGGAGCGGGCGGGTGGGCATCGGGCACTTTGTCACGCGAATTTGTATCAACATTAACTGCATTACTATCATCGGTACCTATGGAGTCCTTTCTCCTCTTTTTTTTCTCTTCGGCATCTTCAATGCCCTTTTCTCCTTCGCGTGGCGAGGAAGGCTCGCGTTCACCGTCTCTTTTTTTTCCATCTTTGTCTCGTGAACGAGCCGCTAAAGGCATGGGGCGGACAAAAGTGTCACTCTGCATGGATAATGCAAGAGAGGGCGGCTGACTCGAAGCGGCGGCTGACGGCCCGGTATCATTTTTTTTGTCGCCAAGCTGGGCAAGAAGCTTGCCTAGATGCGGGTTGCTCTTATGCTTGGGAGGCTTGTGGGTTGAGAATACGGCTTTGGATGAGCCGGATTTTTTTTCTCGTCCTTCTCTTTTTTTTGGCGCTCCAGGAGCTGAATTGGGGCGTGGAGGAGCCACAGTCAGGGCCATGGAGAGGGGATTGGCGGCTTGACCGCGGTCTGAGGAGACTCCAGGCTCAGACATCAGTGATGCAGAAAATAGATCATGGAGATCGGCGTAACGGACAGAACGGCAGAAGCGGATCGCCGACAAATTCAAGGAGAATAATGTTCTGTGGTCCTGGGTCCTGAAGAATGTCGTCAAAAGGCGAACGCGGGCACGTCGGATGTGACTCGGTCGACCTTGCGTTCTCCCGGGGGGTCGGGGGGCTCGGTGTAGTTTGTTAATGTTGGTCGGTCGGTTGCGTGATCGTAGAGTCACGATATTCTGTTTTGTTCGTGGGTATGGTCGTCGGCGGGCGTGGCGCACCACGGTGTGGCCAACCCGTTTGACGCCGTTCCTGTTTCGACCCGTGCACAGCTGGCTGGTTTGGTGTTGGTTAGCTTGCGTGTGGTCAGTTTACGGTCAGGTCGCGGCTGCAGCTGTGGTGTGGTTGGTGCGCGGTTGTCTTGGGCGCCTCATGGTCAGCTTGGTTTGCGTGGATTCCGTTGCGCTGCTGCTGGTGGTTGTATAGCCGAATGTTGTTTGTGTAGCCGGCACGTCCGTTTCGGTGCTGGTTATTTGCGTCTCCGTTTGTCCAAATGTAGTGTAGTGTAGTTTGTCAATGTTGGTTGGTCGGGTTCGTAATGCTAGGGTTGCGGTGTTCTGTTGTGTCCGTTGGCAGGCCGGTCGGCGGGCGTGACGCACCATGGTGTTGCCAACCGGTTGAACGTCGTCCCCATTCCGACCAATGCATGCCTGGCTAGTTTGGTGTTGGCCGGCTTGTGCGTGGTTCGTTTATGGTCAAGGCGTGGCTGCTGCAGCTGTTTTGTTGGTGCACAGTTGTCTTAGCCGCCTCATGGTCGGCTTGTTTGGCGTTGGCTCCTTGGCGCTGCAGCAGGCGCTTGCGCGGTCGGATGTTGTTCATGTAGTTATCACGGCTGTCTCAGTGTTTGTTGGTTGTGCCCGGGTCGGTCTTTGTACGACGCGTCGTGTTACGTTGCCCGCTGTCATCTGCTGCCGTGTAGACGCCGTGTTCTGAGTTAGGTTCCCCGTGGGAAGGCCCGCACGTGCGAAGCCGGTTGCATTGAGTCGTCGTTGTTTGCGTCTTGTTGTCCAATGAACGTTAGATGTACGTCCGATGAAGAGTCAGACTCAGTGTTGCCTTGCATTTCAGCCAGTGCCCCATCTGCCTGACCAGGAACGTGGACACCTTGTCCTTTCGTCCGACCTTCCCAGCGAGGCAACTCGTTACCCAGCAAAATACGTGCTTGACATTGCTGACCGACTCTAAGCCACGCCTCGCCTATGATAGTTTTTGCACCTATGCCACAGCTCTATTGCTGTGGTTATCGTGCATATCTTTGAGAACAGCATTTGCAAAGTCCAGGAGGTAACCCGGGAATATACCCATACCGTATGGTTTGATGTTCTCAACGACAGACTTGCAGTCGTGTAGAACAAAAACCAAGTATGGGGACTTGGAGTTCGGACACAAAGCATGGCGGAATGCGCGCGCCGCCTGTGATTTCTTCAGCTCTGGATCATGCCAGGTCGGGTACAGCGCAGTCAGTGCGCGCGCCATGCCTCTGACGGCAGCATCAATTGCGTTATCAGAGAAAGGACAGCAGATAGTTTCTTCCACGCGACCAAGAGTCGCCAGGACTCCTCCTCATCCGGTTCCGCCTTACCTTTTAATGTAATTTCTGTCTTTTAGTCGCGCCAAATGTGTCCAACTTTTACCACCACAGTAGGGTCCTGACACACACACAAGGCATGAACCTGGTTAGCAACAATGCGTCCGATGCACATCAGTCCATGTCGAATACGCATGACAACCTGAGAATAAGTATCTGAGACACGAGTCAAGGGTTTGTCCGTGCACCAACGCCCTGCAACAGGCTGTAGCTGTTTGGTTCAAACAAGCTTGTGCCACATAGCGCTGGCGGCAGCAGAGCGCTTTAGGTCAAATCCCGCCAATGGTCAATCGTAACAAATGCCAAAATTGTACAAGCTCGCGACCATCCAGTTGGTTGTAATGCCCAATTCATGGCGAAGCCAAGGTGAGTTTTCCCAACAAAAGAAGCGTGTAGGATAAGTAGTGCCACAGTAGTTCATGGTGCCCTCGTCCAAAAATTTCTGTATCCACCTTAAATTGACACGCCACAACCATGCCAGTGACACAATGTCGCTTTCTGGCACCACCCCAACTCCCATTGTCCACAGGTACGTCAACATCCGTGACAAACGGCCGAAGTGCGCGAAGCCAATGGACAGCTGCATCCAAGTGCAACCTTCGACAGGCACGCCATCCCCGCGGATGATGAGGTCCAGGAAACCAGTCTTGGAGGTGTCAATTGAAGGAGGAGCGCGAAGGTCGTGGTTTAAGTACTCTAAGTAATCAAGGAACTCAGGAAGGCCCCAGATACTGGACACAGCACCAGTGGGTTTATGAATCACTTGGTGCAACACCTGCTTGCTTGCCAACCGCTTCCACTCCTTCTTTATGGTTTTCCAAGAGGGTAAGAATGGGCAAATGCCCTTTGGTGGGGCCATTTCAGCACCATACCAGGTGATGAGATTGCGGTACCTAAAGTAGATAGTGGAAAGTTAAACCAAAGTTGAATGAAAGTTGAAGAACAAAAAATGAAAGCATCATGAACGATCGGTGCAATAGGAAAGCCATGCAATGTTGTAATGCAACTTTGATGAACGTTTGGGACTGCAACTTTGCAGAAAAAGCAATATTGCATTCATCTTTGCCCGTTGCATACTCTCATCAAAGCAACACCGCAGCACACCTTTTTTCTGGAATTTGGAGGTCGAAAATGAGTTCCACGGCCCTGGCTACAGGGATATTTTTGAGGGGCTGGTTCTTTTGGGCATGTTGCACTCGACCACCAGAGAAAACACCGGAATCCGCTTGAGTAGGCATTTGGCTGCGGGACTGCTTTTGAAGAAATCCACCAGGTTGGTAGTCATATGAGTATCATGCCAGTTAGAGTGGTTTAAATTCAAACATCTTCTTATCCGGCCAGGCATTCGAAAACTCAAAAACACAAAAAAACATTGAAAAGGCGTAGCAGTGACATTTGCACTTTTTTCACACAGCATACTTTGGGGCTCAACTTTAATGCAATTTTCAAAAAATGGCAAGGCTGAGTCAAAGTAGATGTAAACTGAGGTAAACATTGGTTGTGGCACCTTATGATGGAAAAAGCCCCTAGAGCATCTTACATTAGGGGCCTGATGTCCTTCGGGTCTCCCCAAACGGCGGCATCCGCGGCCTTGGACACTGTGAACGCCGGTCGCGAGGTCCAACAAGGTGCCCACCGGCGTCTTCTTTGGGCCCCCACGTCCGCCCCCGTCCATCTCTGCCTCGAAGTCCAAGCGGCTGTGCCGCGGCTCCTCAACGTATGCTCGTCCAAGGACTCCTAGGCGTACTCCTTCCATGTACTCCTCCTCCTCGCGGCGGCTCCCGCTGGCCCATCCCCGGGGTGAGCTCATCCCGAAGTCCTCCAATGGGTCTCCATCGCGACCCTCGAGGTCCGGCTCCATGTCCTCTTCGGACACCTCATCTCGCAGCGCTCCGTATCGGCCATACGCCTATGGGGCTGCCCCCGGGGCGTGCCTCGGCAGCTTGGGCTGAACAGGGGTGCAAAGGGAGTCACGGCGTCTGCGATTGTCTTCATTTAGCCATTTGTCCCGCTCCTCCTCTCCGCTGTTTCCCGGAGGCATGGGGTGGCTCTGTCGGGCGCTGCCACGGGTGGAGGGCGCGTGGTCATTCCAAGGGGCTTCGCTGCGGCAACGGGACCTGCCTGAATCGGGTCCAGGTCCCTAGCTGTCGTCAGATCCCGACTCCAGAGGGGGCGGCCGGTTGCTTCCGTCGCTCTTTAGGTCCTCCAGCCTGTCCAGCCTCCTCCGCAGCTTGGTGACCACGACGCTCAGCGTCCCGGCTGCCGAGTTGGGGATGTCCAGCTCCTTTCGGGCCTTGGCAGCGACAGCGGCACTCTTGCCGATCTCGATCTTGTTGATCTGCGCCTCACGCTCCAAGTTCCAGATCTTCATCTTGAGGTAGGTTTGTAGGTAGGTGCACTCGGTCGTGGAGAGGCGCCCCATAGTTCCCGCTCGGGTTGCCGCTGTGACGAACAGGAAGAGGCCCCGCGCTTGAAGAGGGGGAGCAACTTACATCCTGCTAGACCTGACTGGTGGCCCCCAACAAAGCGGCCCCGAGCAACACCGTGAGGGCTGATCGCCGCCAGCGTGACGTACTGGTCTCGCCGGGGGGGTGTGCCACCGTGCTTGCGCACGTCCCCTCCTTTGGGCGGAACCTAGGGGTTCACCTGACTTCCTGGCGTATCCCGTTCCCAAGGCATGCATGCATGTTCTTGGTACTGGGGTTCCGAGGTGCTTGGGTTTCGCACGCTCCGCCTCGAGTCCCAAAGCAGCGCAGGCCTTAGGATGCAGCCTTACTCCCGGGCTCCGGATCTCGTTTGGCCGGGTCACCTGCATTGCACGGGCTGCCTCAGTGCCCGGGCTATGGACACTCGGTTTCCTATTGTTGTCTGGCGCTTGTGCTTGGGTCTGGGTTTCGCGGTAACCCCGCCAATCCTGGCTGGGGTCTAGGGTGTGTGTGCTTTGGTACGGGTTCTGGTTTTGTCCCACCATTCCTGGCTGGAGTTTGTGGTGTGTGCGGTTGGGCTTGAGCTTTGGCTTGCACCCCGCCATTTCCAGCTGGGGTTTTGGGGCGTGTGTGGTTGCGTGCGCGCTCAGCCTGGACCCCGCCATTCCTGGCCCGGGTGTGCGGTGTGGGTGTGTGTGCTACGGCTCTGGTTTCGGCTGCGCCCGGCCACTCCTGGCTGGGATGTTGGGGTGTGTGTGTGTTTGTGTGCGCGCTCCGCTTGTACCCCGCCACTCCGGGCTGGTGTGTGCGGTGTGGGTGTGTGTGCTTGGGCTCGGGTTTCGGCTGCGTTCTGCCACTCCTGGCTGGGGTGTTGGGGTGTGTGTGTGTTTTTGTGCGCGCTCCGTGTGTACCCCGCCATTTCTGGCTGGTGTGTGCGGTGTGGGTGTGTCTGCTTGGGCTCGGGTCTCGGCTGCGCCCCGCCACTCCTGGCTGGGGTGTTGGGGTGTGTGTTTGTTTGTTAACGCGCTCCGCTTGTACCCCACCACTCCTGGCGGGGCTGTGCGGTGTGTGTGTGTGTGTGTGCGCGGGCTCAGGTTTTGGCTGTGCCCCACCACTCCTAGCTGGGATGTTGCTTAGGCGGCTCAAGTTGCATGGTATAAAACGACAGAAAGTTTTCAAAATACAGGGTCTCAAAAAACATCAAAAGAACCATTCTTTGGCTTGCAAAAAATCAGGCCGTTTTGGAAACACCAAAAGACTCTTATGTAAGGAATTTTGGCCTTTCCTTGGTCCTCATGGATCCAAAAAATGCTTTTTCGGGGGCAATGGACTGTTCCTTGCGCGGAGCCTCGCGCAAGGAGCAGTCCATTGCCCCTCCAAAGTCAGGTAATGATGGTAGAATTGAGGAATCAAGTAGGTGCCTACACTGGAGTGACATTACAGGCACCCTTGACCTGATCACATTGTACAATATGTTTACGCGGAAGGACATTCAGCGCTCTAAACAAGCCTTGCAAATCATATTGATGACTGAGGAAATCATTTCTAATGTTGTTGCATTCCTAACAAAAAGTGCACATACGTTGGAGGTGTTGCACCGGGTGCATACTTCAGCATTGCTCATGATGCACACCGGCCACAAGTTATGGGGAGTGTCAAGCAAACAAAAGAGTATCACTGGTAACACATGAAGCATGTCCACTCAGCAGATGACGCTGAGCTGGACAGGGACCCCCCTTGTAGCTTTGGCTGAAGAAAAACTGATCCTTCCGTTGTTCACTATATATCAAAGTAAAATGTGCAAAGAAAATATGAATTTGCCATGCGTGGCACTTTTTTGAGCATTTGCTTGGGCCAAAAAAACTGATTTCTTGGACAGTAAAATGCAATGTAGTGCAAGCCACACCAATTATCAAGATGATGTTCGATACCTGGAGAAAGAAGGTGCCCTGGGGGAAGCAGTCTGCCAAGCGCAGGGGCTGACCAGGCCCAAAAAGAGTTTTTCCGCCTCTTGGGGGGGCAAGCGTCTGGTAAGTTTCAATGACTCAACGACAATTTAGGTACTCGTTGCTTCAGTAAAAGTTGTGCACAAGCGCTATCAGATGAGAACCCATCACAATGGTACAAAGAGTATATTTTTTGGGCTTTTTTTTTGCGCGGGGCCTCGTGCAATGAGGACTGCAATGCAGTCCCAGAACTTGAAAGTCACAACCTATACCTCTATTTTCAGGCAGTGCAAATCAAAAATCAAACCGTGGGGTGGGTAGTAAGACCACTCAACCCTGAAGCCGTCTTTCCAAAGGAAAATGCATCGGGTGAGGTTTGTGGTTTAGTAAGTTATGCAGGAGGCCTCGCGCATGGGGCAGCCCTCGAACAACATGTTGCATATGCTTTGCATTGATATTTCATCCGCCATGCTTCTGTTTTAATGATCCTTGGTGTTGATTGCGCGAGGCCTCGCGCATAGAATTCGGACAATAAATCATTTTTCCGGGTATGCAATGAACATGCTGAACAGAGAATGATGTTGCAATCATCTTTTCTGCAGACCATGTTCATCCAAAAAACAAGAGGAACGCAAAATGTATTTATTGGCGAATTTCCGCTAAAAGCACATCATTTTCCACTGAAATCATAAGATTTATTTTTTTTCCTTTTGTTTTCCGGCTGTCCGAAAAAAGGCACAAAATGGCACAAATGGTAGGAAGGATACTTTCTTTGGACTAATATTCTGTTTTCAAAAAAGAGAGCCTGTGAAAAGCTATTTTTTTGCATGGTCCAAATTGGGTGCATTTGGTGTGATTTTGACCATGCAACTTGAGACGCCTAAGTGTTTGGGTGTGTGTGTGTTCGTGTGCGCGCTCCGCTTGTACCCTGCCACTCCTGGCTGGTGTGTGCGGTGTGGGTGTGTCTGCTTGGGCTCAGGTTTCGGCTGCGCCCCGCCACTCCTGGCTGGGGTGTTGGGGTGTGTGGGTGTTTGTGTGCGTGTTCCGTGTGTACCCCGCCACTCCTGGCTTGTGTGTGCGGTGTGGGTGTGTCTGCTTGGGCTCGGGTTTCGGCTGCGCCCCAGCACTCCTGGCAAGGGGGTTGGGGTGTGTGTGTCTTTGTGTGCGCGCACTGTGTGTACCCCGCCAGTCCTGGCTGGTGTGTGCGGTGTGGGTGTGTCTGCTTGGGCTCGAGTTTTTGGCTGCGCCCTGCCACTCCTGGATGGGGTGTCCGGCTGTGTGTGTGTTTGTGTACGTGCTCCGCTTGTACCCCGCCACTCCTGGCGGGGGTGTGCGGTGTGGGTGTGTGTGCTTGGGCTCGGGTTTCGGCTGCGCCCCGCCACTCCTAGCTGGGATGTTGGGGTGTGTGTGTGTTTGTGTGCAGGCTCGGCCTTTACCCCGCCACTCCTGGCTGGTGTGTGCGGTGTGGGTGGCTCTGCTTGGGCTGGGGTTTCGGCTGCGCCCCGCCACTCCTGGCTGGGGGGTTGGGGTGTGTGTCTCTTTGTGTGCGCGCACTGTGTGTACCCCGCCAGTCCTGGCTGGTGTGTGCGATGTGGGGGTGTCTGCTTGGGCTCGGTTTTCGGCTGCGCCCTGCCACTCCTGGCTGGGGTGTTGGGCTGTGTGTGTGTTTGTGTACGCGCTCTGCTTGTACCCCGCCACTCCTGGCGGGGGTGTGCGGTGTGGGTGTGTGTGCTTGGGCTAAGGTTTCGGCTGCGCCCCGCCACTCCTGGCTGGGGTATTGGGGTGTGTGTGTGTTTGTGTACGCGCTCCGCTTGTACCCCGCCACTCCTGGCGGGGGTGTGCGTTGTGGGTGTGTGTGCTTGGGCTCGGGTTTCGGCTGCGCCCTGCCACTCCTGGCTCGGGTGTTGGGGTGTGTGTGTGTTTGTGTGCGCGCTCTGCTTGTACCCTGCGGCTCCTGGCTGGGGTGTGCGGTGTGTGTGTGTGTGCTTGCGCTCCGGTCTCGGCAACACCCCGCCACTCCTGGCTGTTGTGTTGGGGTGTGTGTGTGTTCGTGTGCGCTCTCCGCTTGTGGGCCCGCAACTCCGGGCTGGGCTGTGCAGTGTGGTTGTCTGTGCTTGGGCTCGAGTTTCGGCTGCGCCCCGCCACTCCTGGCTGGGGTGTTGGGGTGTGTGTGTGTTAGCGTACCCGCTCCGCTTGTACCCCGCCAGCCCTGGCTGGGGTGTGCGGTGTGGGTGTACGTGCTCGGCCTCGGGTTCCGGCTGCGCCCCGCCACTGCTGACTGGGGTGTTGGGGTCTGTGTGTGTTTGTGTGCGCGCTCCGCTTGTACCCCGCCATTCCTGGCTGGAGTGTGCGGTGTGGCTGTTTGTGCTTGGGCTTGGGTTTCAGCTGCGCCCGGCCACTCCTGGCTGGGGTGTCGGAGTGTATGTCTGTTCGTTTGCGCGCTCCGCTTGTACCCCGCCACTTCTGGCTGGGGTGTGTGGTGTGGGTTGGGGTGCATTGCCTCGGGTTTCAGATGCGCCCTGCCGCTCCTGGCTGGGGTGTTGGAGTGTATGTGTGTTTGTTTGCGCGCTCTGCTTGTACCCCGCCACTCCTGGCTGGGGTGTGTGGTGGGTGTGTGTGTGCTTCAAGTCCGGTTTGGGCTGCGCCCCCCCACTCCTGGCTGGGGTGGTGGGGTGTATGTGTATTTGTGTGCGCGCTCCGCTTGTACCCCGCCACTCCTGTCTGGAGTGTTCCGTGTGGCTGTGTGTGCTTGGACTAGGGTTTCGGCTGCGCCCCGCCACTCCTGGCTGGGGTGTTGGGGTGTGTGTGTCTTTGTGTGCGCACTCCCCTTGTACCCCGTCACTCCTGGCTGGGTGCTGCGGTGTGGTTGTGTCTGCTTTGGCTCGGGTCTTGGCTGCGCCACACCACTCCTGGCAGGGGTGTTGGGGTGTGCGTGTATTTGTGTGCGCGCTCCGCTCGTACCCCGCCACTCCTGACTGGGGTGTGCGGTGTGTCTGTGTGTGCTTGGGCTCGCATTTGGGCTGCGCCCCGCCACTCCTGGCTGGGGTGTTGGTGTGTGTGTGTATTTGTGTGCGCGCTCCGCTTTTACCCTGCCACTCTTGGCTGGAGTTTTTGGTGTGGGTGTGTGTGCTTGGGCACGGGTTTTGGCTGCGCCCCGCCACTCCGGGCGGGGTGTTGGGGTGTGTGTGTGTTTGTGTGCCCGCTCTGCTTGTACGCCGCCACTCCTTGCTGGGGTGTGCGCTGTGGGTGTGTGTGCTTGGGCTTGGGTTCCGGCTGCGCCCCGCCACTCCTGGCTGCAGTGTTGCGGTGTGGGTCTGTGTGCTTGGGCTCTGGTTTCGGCTGCGCCCCGCCACTCCTGGCTGGGGTGTTGGGGTTTGTGTGTGTTTGTGTGCGCACTTCGATTGTACCCCGCCATTCCTGCCTCGGGTGTGCGGTGTGGGTATGTGTGCTTGGGCTCGCGCTTTGGCTGCGCCCCGCCACTCCTGGCTGGGGTGTTGGGGTGCGTCTGTCCGTGTGCACCCTCTGCTTCTACCCCGCAATTCCTGGCTGGAGTTTGTGATGTGTGGGTTGGGTGTTGCCTGTCACCTGGTCCTATGCCGTGGTTCGTTGCGGGTTGTGCGCACTGCCCGCGTTTGCGGCCCCCGGTTGCCGTTGTTGCTTGGCACCCGTCCGTGTGCCTCGGTTGTGTCCGGCGGCGTGCCTCTCTGGCGTGCTTTCTGGCCCCGCGTTTGGGCGCCGCGCCTCGTCCGGTCCGGTCGCTCTCGCTGCTCCGGTCGGCTTTCCCGACGCGGTGGTGCCTTTCCCCGGATTTACTGGACAGCTGCGCGGGGCACGTGGAGGCCGGCTGAGAACCGGGCTCTTTGTGCCTGCCGCTGGCCGCTGCCAAGGCCGCGGCGCTGGGCTCCCTCCGCGTCGTACCCGTTTGGGGCCCCGCGATGCGGTTGTTTCTGGCGGGTCCCTCCGGCGACAGTCTTGGGCTGCGTGCGCTGCGGTGCTTTGGCGTGTGTGGACCCGGTCACTGACAGGTCCGGTTTCCCGTACCACTCTGCCTCCGACAAGCGACTCAGCCGGTGCACCAGGGCTGTTTCGTGCGGACGCGGACACCGCCCCCTTCGGGTCCGAGGACGCCACGCCCGGGTCCCGCGCGTGTGTGCGTGTGCGTGCCCCTCCTGGCTTGGTTGGGCGGGCCGCCCTCCCGGGCGCGTTTTGGTGCGCCTGACCTTTACCTGTGGCAGGTCTCGGTGCGCTCTTTGTTTGCTCGGCCCCCTCCAGGCTGGGGTTGCCCTGTTTGCGGTTGTTGCTGTGTTTCTTCTTTTTCTTTTGTTTTCCTTTCCTTTTGTGTGTTCCTGTTGTCTCTGGCGTTCCGTCTTTTCCGGCCCGGGGTACCTTGGGCCTTGGCGTTTTGTTGTCCCCGCACCCGACCCCCTTTTTTTCCGCTTCCCTCTCTTTTGTTTTTTTTCTTTCCTTTTTTGCGCCCCCGTTGTCTCTGGCGTGCCGTGTTTTCCGGCCTGGGGTGCCTTGAGCGTTGGAGTCTTGCCAACTTCCCGCCTCCTTGCCCCTCCTTTCTTTTCCTTTTTTTTTCTTCTCCTTCTTCCTCCCCTCCCCCCTCCCTGTTTGTTTTTTTTTCTTGCCTGCTTTTCCTTTGTTGTTTCGGTCTTTTGTTCCCCGCTTCCCCCCCCCCCCTTTTTTTTCTTCCGTGCCGTGACGGTTGTGCGGTGCGGGGCTGGTTTGTGTGTCCTGGGCTGTGGGGTGTGCTGGTGTGTGTTGCTGGGGTGTTGTGCCCCGGCGGGGGCCGGTTTGCGCTTGATCTGTGTCGTTCGCTGCTACCTGGTTGTGCCTGTTCCCTGTGTGTTGTTGCCTGTTGTGCCCATGCTGGCAGCTCTTCTCTGTGCTGCCTGTGGTGCCCTGTTTGGGTGCTTTGTTCTCTGGTCTTGCTCTGCGCGCTTGCGGCCTGTCGTTGCCCTTGCGTGTTGTGGTGGGGTTGTCCTGTCTCGCCGGGTCTTGTCTTGCTGTTCCGCTCTGCGTCGGTGTGTGTTGTGTTGGTCTCTTTGGTTTGGTGTTTTGCCCCGTTGTGGGATGCCGTGTGGTTTTGTCCGCCCCCCCCCCCGCCCCCCCCCCGCGTGCTGTGCGCTGTTTCTTTTTTGGTGTGCGCTTGTTGTGCTGCCCCCCCGGGCTGGTTGTGGTGCCCTGTGTTGTGCGTTGTCGTGCGTCGTGTCCTCTCCTGCTGCGGTCTGTGGTGTGTTATGTGTTTTGCCTGGTGCTGTGTGGCGTGCTTGTGTTGGTCTGGGTTCTTGCGCGTTGCTGTCCGGTGCGGTGTTGTGCTGGGTCTTGTTGTGCTTTTTCTGTTGTGTTCTGCTGTCGCGTGCTGCTGTGTTCCCTGCTGGTTTTTTTTTTGCGTTGCTCCTTGCCTTTCCGTGGTGCTCCGGGTCTTTTCTGTCTGTGTGGTGCTCTGCCCTGGTGCGTCGTGCTCTTCGGCGTGCCCTGTCACGCTGCGTTCTTGTGCTGGTTTCTGCTGCGCTTTGCTGTTTGGTGCTCTGCTGTGCCATGGTGCGTCTCTTGGTTCTCTGCTGTGTTGTTGCTGTCGTTGCGGTGCTGGGGTCGCGTCTTGCCTCGTCCGCTGCTGTGGCGGGTTGTTGTGCTCTGTCTGTTCTTGGGCGCGGTGCTGTGTTGTCCTGCTGTGCTGCCCGTGGTCTGGGTGCTGTCTTCCTTGTGCCGTGTTTCCGGGCGCCTCTCTCTTCGTGGCGCCTCTTGTGTGGTGCTGCGTTGGCGTGCCTGCGCCGTTGCTCTCCCTGCGGTGCTCTCTCGCTCCCCTGGCGCTGGCTGGTGTTGTGTGTTGTTGCGTGTTGTGTTCCGGTGTTTGCTGTTGGGCCTAGCTGTCCACTGTTGTCTCCTGGTGCCTGCTGGTGTCGCGTTTCGGTGGTGCGGCCCTGTGGTTTGGTGCCGTGTGTCTTGGTGGTCCGCTCCCCTGTGTTACGTTCTGTGATGCTGTGCTGTCGTGTGGTGGTGTGCTGTCGTGCCCTGTTGTTTGTTTGTGTCGTTGCCTGTGTCTGTTGTTTGTTTCCTGCCGCTGCGCCTTCTGGTGTGTGTGACCTGGGGTGTCGTGCTGTGTGTTGCCTGTCCCCTCCGCTCTGTGCGGTGCTGTGCTGCGCTGTGCTCGTGCCCTTGCGTTGCACTGTTCGTGTGGTCTGTGCTGTTTCTGGCGCCTGGTGCTGTGGTGCGTTGCTGTGTGTTGTGCTGTTCCCTTTGGTGTGCTGTTGTGCGGTGCTGGGTCTGGTTGCCCGCAGTTGTCTTCTGGTGGCGTGTTTCAGTGTCGGTGTCCGTGTCTGACCAGGTGGCCTGCTTCCCTGTTGTTGGTCGGCTTGCTGCGGCGCCCTGCTCGCCTGTGTTGTGTCCTGTGGTGCTGTGGTGTCAAGTGGTGCTGTGCTGTCGTGTTCTAGTGTCTTTTTGCGGTGCGGTGTGTGCTTGATGTTCTTTTTCTCCTTTCAAAACGCTGCATTCGAAACCCGTAAGAATCTCTTTTCCTTTCTTTTTGAAATAAAAAAAATTATACACAGCCCAACACACCTGCGGGCAACAAGACCATGTATACTTTGCTGACTTACATGTTACCCGTCGTTGGCGGCTTTGCTGTGGTCTCTGTGGGCTTGTACTTGAGCTGTAGTTGACAAGGTTGTTGGCGTTCATTACTAGGGGTTCACAGCCATGGGCCCCGCTCATCCTCTCCGCTGGGTCGCAGAGGCATGGGGTGGCTCCGTCTGGCGCTGTCTCAGGTGGAGGGACCGTGGTCATTCCGAGGGGCTTCGGTGCGGCCACAGGACCTGCCTGGATCGGGTCCAGGTTCCCAGCTGTCGTGGTGCCTTTCCCCGGCCCGGGGGCTTGCGTCCCCAGATATACTGGGCAGCTGCGCGGGGCACGTGGAGGCCGGCCAAGAACCGGGCTCTTTGTGCCTACCGCTGGCCGCTGCCAAGGCAGCGGCGCTGGGCTCCCTCTGCGTCGAACCCGTTCAGGGCCCTGCAATGGGATTGTCCCTGGCGGGTTCCTCCGGCATCGGTCTTGGGCTGCGTGCGATGCGGTGGGTTGGCGCATGTGAATCCGGTCACTGACACGTCTGCTTTCTCGTACCACTCTTCTTTCGACGGACGACTCGGCCGGTGCACCGGGGCTGCTTCGTGTGGACGCCGACACCGCCCCTTTCGGGTCGGAGGACGCTACACCCGGGTCCCGCGTGTGTGTGCGTGTGTGTGCCCCTCTTGGCTGGGTCGGGCGGGCCAGCCTCCCGAGCGCGTTTTGGTCAGCCTCACCTTTTCCTGTGGTCGGTCTCGGTGCGCTCTTTATTTGCTCGGCCCCCTCCATGCTGGGGTTGCCCTGTTTGCGGTTGTTGCTGTTGTTCTTCTTCTTCTTTTGTTTTCCTTTCCTTTTATGAGCCCCCTTTTGTCTTTAGCGTTCCTTGTTTTCGGGCCCGGGGTGCCTTGGGCCTTGGCTTTTTGTTGTCCCCCCACCCCCCCCCCTTTTTTTTTTCCGCTTCCTCCTCTTTTGTTTTTTTTTCTTTCCTTTTTTGCGCCCCCGTTGTCTCTGGCGTTCCGTGTTTTCCGGCCCGGGGTGCTTTGGGCCTTGGCGTCTTGTTGTCCCCCCGCCTCCTTGCCCCTCCTTTTTTTCCCTTTTTTTTTCTATTTTTTTTTCCTCCCCCCCCCCTCCCTTTTTTTTTCTTGCCTGCTTTTCCTTTGTTTTTAGGTCTTTTTTTTCCCGCTTCCCCCCCCCCTTTTCTTTCTTCCGTGCCGTGACGGTTGTGCGGTGCGGGGGTGGTTTGTGTGTCCTGGGCTGTGGGGTGTGCTGGTGTGTGTTGCTGGGGCGTTGTGCCCCGGCGGGGGGCGGTTTGCGCTTGCTCTGTGTCGTTCGCTGCTCCCTGGTTGTGCCTGTTCCCTGTGTGTTGTTGCCTGTTGTGTTGCGCGTGTGCGGTGGCGCCGTGCTGGCGGCTCTTCCCCGTGCTGCCTGTGGTGCCCTGTTGGGGTGCTTTGTCCTCTGGTCTTGCTCTGCGGCGCTTGAGGCCTGTTGTTCCCCTTGGGTGTTGTGGTGGGGTTGCCCTGTCTCGCCGGGTCTTGTCTTGCTGTTCCGCCTTGTGTCAGTGTGTGTTGTGTTGGTTTCTTTGGTTTGGTGTTTTGCCCCGTTGTGGGGTGCCGTGTGGTTTTGTCCGCCCCCCCCCCCCGCCCCCCCCCCGCGTGCTGTGCGCTGTTTCTTTTTTTTTTGGTTGTGCTCGTTGTGCTGACCCCCCCCCTGGGCTGGTTGTGGTGCCCTGTGTTGTGCGTTGTCGTGCGTCGTGTCTGGTGGTGCTGCGGTCTGTGGTGTGTTGTGTGTTTTGCCTGGTGCTGTGTGGCGTGCTTGTGTTTGGCTGGGTTCTTGCGCCTTGCTGTCCGGTGCGGTGTTGTGCTGGGTCTTGTTGTGCTGTTTTTGTTGTGTTCTGCTGTCGCGTGCTGCTGTGTTCTCTGCTGGTTTTCTTTTTGCGTTGCTCCTTGCCTTTCCGTGGTGCTCCGGGCTGTTTCTGTCTGTGTGTTGCTCTGCCGTGGTGCGTCTTGCTCTTCGGTGTGCCCTGTCACGTTGCGTTCTTGTGCTGGTTTCTGCTGCGCTGTGCCGTTTGGTGCTCTGCTGTGCCATGGTGCGTCTCTTGGTTCTCTGCTGTGTCTTTGGTTTCGTTGCGGTGCTTGGGTCGCGTCTTGCCTCGTCCGCTGCTCTGGCGGGTTGTTGTGCTCTGTCTGTCCTTGGGCGCCGTGCTGTGTCGTCCTGCTGTGCTGCCTGTGGTCTGGGTGCTGTCGTTCCTTGTGCCGTCTTCCTGGGCACCTCCCTTTTCGTGGCGCCTCTTGTGTGGTGCTGCGTCGGCAGACCTGCGTCGTTGCTCTCCGTGTGGTGCTCTCTCGCCCCCCTGGCGCTGGGTGGTGTTGTGTGTTGTTGCGTGTTGTGTTTGGGTGTTTGCTGTTGGGCCTGGCTGTCCTCTGTTGTCTCCTGGTGGCTGCTGGTGTTGCGTTTTGGTGGTGCTGCCTTGTGGTTTGGTGGCGTGTGTCTTGGTGGTCCGCTCCCCTGTGTTGCGTTCTGTGGTGCTGTTCTGTCGTGTGGTGGTGTGCTGTTGGGCACTGTGGTTTGTTTGTGTCGTTGCCTGTGTCTGTTGTTTGTTTCCTGCCGCTGCGCTTTCTGGTGTGTGTGTCCTGGGGTGTCGTGCTGTGTGTTGCCTGTCCCCTCCGCTCTGTGCGGTGCTGTACTGCGCTGTGCTGGTGCCCTTGCGTTGTGCTGTTCGTGTGGTCTGCGCTGTTTCTGGCACCTGGTGCTGTGGTGTGTTGCTGTGTGTTGTGCTGTTTCCTTTGGTGTGCTGTTGTGGGGTGCTGGGTCTGGTTGCCCGCAGTTGTCTTCTGGTGGCGTGTTTCGGTGTTGGTGCCCCTGTCTGGCCGCGTGGCCCGCTTCCCTGTGATTGGTCGGCTTGCTGCGGCGCCCTGCTCCCCTGTGTTTTGTCCTCTGGTGCTGTGCTGTCCTGTGGTGCTGTGCTGTCGTGTTCTGGTTTCCTTTTGCGGTGCGGTGTGTGCTTGATGTTTTTTTTCTCCTTTAAAAC
The DNA here is from genome assembly GCA_964036045.1 of Eutreptiella sp. 'Long Island Sound 2002'. Classification (NCBI taxonomy): domain Eukaryota; phylum Euglenozoa; class Euglenophyceae; order Eutreptiales; family Eutreptiaceae; genus Eutreptiella; species Eutreptiella sp. 'Long Island Sound 2002'. The sequence goes on from OZ038383.1 coordinate 98,947,055, forward strand.
CGCTGCAAAACCCGTAAAAATCTGTTTTCCTTTTCTTTGAAATGAAATACAATTATACAAAACCCAACACACCCGCGAGCAACAAGACCATGTATACTTTGCTGACTTACATGTTACCCGTCGTTGGCGGCGTTGCTGTGGTGTCCGTGGGGTTGTACTTGAGCTGGTAGTTGACAAGGTTGTTGGCGTTCATCACTAGGGGTTAACAGCCATTTTCCCCGCTCCTCCTCTCCGCTGTGTCGCGGAGGCATGGGGTGGCTCCGTCCGGCGCTGCCACAGGTGGAGGGCGCGTGGTCATTCCGAGGGACTTCGCTGCGGCCACGGGACCTGCCTAGATCAGATCCAGGTCCCCAGCTGGCGTGCGATCCTGACTCCAGAGGGGGCGGCCGGTCGCTTCCGTCGCTCCTCAGGTCCTCCAGCCTGTCCAGCCTCTCCTGCAGCTTGGTGACCACGCCGATCAGCTTCCCGGCTTTCAACTTGGGGATGTCGCACTTCTTCTGGGCCTTGGCGGCGACGAATGCAGTCTTGCCGATATCGATCTTGTTGATCTTCGCCTCACGCTCCAAGTTCCAGATCTTCCTCTTGAGGTACAATACCCATCCCCAGATGTTCTCGGGGATGTCTGCTCCCGGCGGCTGGTCGGGGGGGTCTCCACCTGGTGGTCCTTCAGTGGGTTGCCTGTCTGGTTGCCCTCAGTATGGAGATCAGCAGGGTTGTCCTCCTCCCTGCGGTCCTCCTGGTGGTCCTCTGCATGGGGGTCCAGGTGGTGCACAGTCCAGAGGTCCTCCGCTGCCGCATGGGTCGGCGTCTGGGCCCAATCCCATGTCGTCGTGGATGTCCATGTCTCCAGATCGGGGTCCGGATCTCGGCAGGGGTTTGCCAGGGGTGCTTACCCTACTGCGGTAGGGAGGTCGGGGACCCCTTTCCACCCGAGCTCGGAGGGGTGTTGTTGCCTCCTCCGCCACCAGCTCCGGGCACTCCCACCTTGCAGCCCGTGGGCTCGGGACAATGCTGGCGGTTTTGTCCATCCCCATCGCTGCAGGTGACGAAGGGGTCGGAGTCATTGGGGTGCCTCTAGGCAGACCTCCGTGGTCTTTCTGGGGTCTCCCGCCTGCCCTTGCGGCGGGGACGGGTGGGGGGGCCGCTTTTCTCGCTGCTCCGAGAGTCCTCCGCGGCCAAGTCGATCTTCATCCTGGAGGTGGGGTCCCCGTCGAAGAACCTCCGGAGGATGTCCACTCAGGATCCTCCCGGGGCGTCTGGCGGCGGATGTTGCTCTCCGCTTACTCCATGGCAGCAGCGGTTGCCTCTGCAGAACGCCACTCAGCCTCTTCGTGGGAACCAGCGGCCTCCCGCTCCCGGCTGCTGCCGCAGCCGAGCCTTACCCGCCTCCAGGGCCCTGAGCTCCGCCTCGGACTTCGCAATTTCCTCGGCAACCTTCAGTCGCGCGGTCTCGATGGCTACGCGCTTCGCGGCGTCCGCTTGGGCGTTCATCTCCTCCCCCTTTCGTGCCCTCTCTCCCCGGCTAGGGCTTGCTCCAGCGCCTTCACCTCCGCCTCCTTCTTTGCAAGGCCTCCTGGGCGGCGCAGGCCCCACGAGCAGCCACCGCTTCCCACGCGGCTGCCTCCGCCTCATGCCTCTCACGGGCAGCTGCCGCTTCCCGCGCGGCTGCGGCCGTAAGTGCAGCCGAGATGGCCGCAACGGCCGAGGCGTGGATCGCCATGACGTGGTCCTAGTGGGCCGCCTCCTCTAGGGTGATCAGAACGGCTCCTTCCGTTGCAGCATTCTGCTGCGTGGCCCGGTCTTGAGCAACCCGGAGGTTTCAGGGCACGCCGCGGACGCGCTCGCACACTCAGGCCACTTCACCTCGCTAAGGGGCAGCAAAGGTTGGGGCCACACTGCTCCTGCTGCTGGCGGAGGGTCCGGGGCAGGGTCGTGCTCCCTGGCGGGCCGACTCGACGTCGCTGCTTGGATCTGAGCGCTCCAGGTGCAGCGGACGCGCAGGCTTGGCGGTGTATCTTTGGGCAACCCCCATGAAGTCGCCCAGGGTCGCAGCTCTCGGGTGGGGGCCGCCGTTGCCCGGGCTGGGGGCGCTCGGCTCTTCAGCCGACCGGTCCTCTTGGTGGAGCTCAGGGCTGATGTCGGCGACCTATCGGCTGTCAAGCCAGAGACGCCACCGCTTCTGCTGCCACGCTTGCTCGTTGCTCAGGGCTCGCGATCATGGTTCACATCCTCGCGGATCTCCACGTACTGGGGGGCAGCTTCCCCCTGGCGCCGAGAGTGGCGGTACTCCCGGTCCCACTCCAGCCGCCGCATGAGGCTGCAGATGATGGCCAGGCTGGGCTTCTCAGGGCTGGCGATTGGGCTTGGTTGTCGCTGTGCCTGTGGTTGTTGGTGCGGAAGATGCAAATGGTCATTGATGATGGCACTCCTCGACGGCCCCGAGTGGAACGCTGGGATTGGGTACCTCAGCGGCGGTAGAACACTTTTCACGTGTCTCTGTGGAGGCCTGGCCACGGGACGCTGCGGCGGACACGCAAGCAAGCAGGCAGGCAAAGCACTGCGCTCACGGGGGCATCCTCAAAGAACAAAGCGTTCTGGGATCCTTGCCATTCTGAACAAAACAAAGGTATGTATAACAAAGCAGCAAGAAAGCCAAAATAACTCCGGCTAGGTCGGAGGATCAAATACAAAAATCTACGCCGTATGACCCTTGGTCATATACTACAAGAAACGCCACCTCTTCCTGGCTAGGTCCCTTGCCCAATGGAGATCTGGTCTTCCCAATTTGGCCTACAATGGGAAAAATAGCGAAGTTTTGCTGAAACGGCCAACACTCACCATCCCATATCTCCACGGTCATGGCAAGCAAAAATCTAACTAAAATTGCTATGGACACATGGGACTTAGGTCCCAATATATGCCCCATGTCAACCCTCCGGGTGGCGTCCACCCACATTTCTTCTTAGCGGAGAAATGATACACGAAAAAGTGCGATTCGGTGGGTTGGCGCATGTGAATCCGGTCACTGACACGTCTGCTTTCTCGTACCACTCTTCTTTCGACGGGCGAACCGGCCGGTGCACCGGGGCTGCTTCGCGTGGACGCCGACACCGCCCCTTTCGGGTCGTAGGACGCTACACCCGGGTCCCGCGCGTGTGTGCGTGTGTGTGCTACTCTTGGCCGGGTCAGGCGGGCCAGCCTCCCGAGCGCGTTTTGGTCAGCCTCACCTTTTCCTGTGGCCGGTCTCGGTGCGCTCTTTTTTTGCTCGGCCCCCTCCATGCTGGGGCTGCCCTGTTTGCGTTTGTTGCTGTGGTTCTTCTTCTTCTTTTGTTTTCCTTTCCTTTTATTAGCCCCTTTTGTCTTTAGCGTTCCTTGTTTTGGGGCCCGGGGTGCGTTGGGCCTTGGCGTTTTGTTGTCCCCCCACCCCCCCCCCTTTTTTTTCCGCTTCCTCCTCTTTTGTTGTTTCTTCTTTCCTTTTTTGCGCCCCCGTTGTCTCTGGCGTTCCGTGTTTTCCGGCCCGGGGTGCCTTGAGCCTTGGAGTCTTGCCATCTTCCCGCCTCCTAGCCCCTCATTTCTTTTCCTTTTTTTTTCTCCTTCTTCTTCCTCCCCTCCCCCCTCCCTGTTTGTTTTTTTTTCTTGCCTGCTTTTCCTTTGTTGTTTCGGTCTTTTGTTCCCCGCTTCCCCCCCCCTTTTTTTTTTCTTCCGTGCCGTGACGGTTGTGCGGTGCGGGGCTGGTTTGTGTGTCCTGGGCTGTGGGGTGTGCTGGTGTGTGTTGCTGGGGTGTTGTGCCCCGCCAGGGGCCGGTTTGCGCTTGCTCTGTGTCGTTCGCTGCTCCCTGGTTGTGCCTGTTCCCTGTGTGTTGTTGCCTGTTGTGTTGCGCGTGTGCGGTGGCGCCGTGCTGGCGGCTCCTCCCCGTGCTGCCTGTGGTGCCCTGTTGGGGTGTTTTTTCTTCTGGTCTTGCTCTGCGGCGCTTGAGGCCTGTTGTTCCCCTTGGGTGTTGTGGTGGGGTTGCCCTGTCTCGCCGGGTCTTGTCTTGCTGTTCCGCCTTGTGTCAGTGTGTGTTGTGTTGGTTTCTTTGGTTTGGTGTTTTGCCCTGTTTTGGGGTGCCGTGTGGTTTCGTCCGCCCCGCCCCTGCCCCCCCCCCGCGTGCTGTGCGCTGTTTCTTTTTTTTTGTGTGTGCTGGTTGTGCTTACCCCCCCCCTGGGCTGGTTGTGGTGTCCTGTGTTGTGCGTTGTCGTGCGTCGTGTCTTGTGGTGCTGCGGTCTGTGGTGTGTTGTGTGTTTTGCCTGGTGCTGTGTGGCGTGCTTGTGTTGGGCTGGGTTCTTGCGCCTTGCTGTCCGGTGCGGTGTTGTGCTGGGTCTTGTTGTGCTGTTTTTGTTGTGTTCTGCTGTCGCGTGCTGCTGTGTTCTCTGCTGGTTTTTTTTTGCGTTGCTCCTTGCCTTTCCGTGGTGCTCCGGGCTGTTTCTGTCTGTGTGTTGCTCTGCCGTGGTGCGTCTTGCTCTTCGGCGTGCCCTGTCACGTTGCGTTCTTGTGCTGGTTTCTGCTGCGCTGTGCCGTTTGGTGCTCTGCTGTGCCATGGTGCGTCTCTTGGTTCTCTGCTGTGTCGTTGGTTTCGTTGCGGTGCTGGGGTCGCGTCTTGCCTCCTCCGCTGCTCTGGCGGGTTGTTGTGCTCTCTCTGTCCTTGGGCGCCGTGCTGTGTCGTCCTGCTGTGCTGCCTGTGGTCTGGGTGCTGTCGTTCCTTGTGCCGTCTTCCTGGGCACCTCCCTTTTCGTGGCGCCTCTTGTGTGGTGCTGCGTCGGCATGCCTGCGTCGTTGCTCTCCGTGCGGTGCTCTCTCGCCCCCCTGGCGCTGGGTGGTGTTGTGTGTTGTTGCGTGTTGTGTTTGGGTGTTTGCTGTTGGGCCTGGCTGTCGTCTGTTGTCTCCTGGTGGCTGCTGGTGTTGCGTTTTGGTGTTGCTGCCTTGTGATTTGGTGCCGTGTGTCTTGGTGGTCCGCTCCCCTGTGTTGCGTTCTGTGGTGCTGTTCTGTCGTGTGGTGGTGTGCTGTTGGGCACTGTGGTTTGTTTGTGTCGTTGCCTGTGTCTGTTGTTTGTTTCCTGCCGCTGCGCTTTCTGGTGTGTGTGTTCTGGGGTGTCGTTCTGTGTGTTGCCTGTCCTTCCTGCTCTGTGCGGTGCTGTGCTGCGCTGTGCTGGTGCCCTTGCGTTGTGCTGTTAGTGTGGTCTGCGCTGTTTCTGGCACCTGGTGCTGTGGTGCGTTGCTGTGTGTTTTGCTGTTTCCTTTGGTGTGCTGTTGTGCGGTGCTGGGTCTGGTTGCCCGCAGTTGTCTTCTGGTGGCGTGTTTCGGTGTTGGTGCCCCTGTCTGGCCGCGTGGCCCGCTTCCCTGTGATTGGTCGGCTTGCTGCGGCGCCCTGCTCCCCTGTGTCTTGTCCTCTGGTGCTGTGCTGTCCTGTGGTGCTGTGCTGTCGTGTTCTGGTGTCCTTTTGCGGTGCGGTGTGTGCTTGATGTTTTTTTTCTCCTTTAGAACCGCTGCAAAACCCGTAAAAATCTGTTTTCCTTTTCTTTGAAATGAAATACAATTATACAAAACCCAACACACCCGCGAGCAACAAGACCATGTATACTTTGCTGACTTACATGTTACCCGTCGTTGGCGGCGTTGCTGTGGTGTCCGTGGGCTTGTACTTGAGCTGGTAGTTGACAAGGTTGTTGGCGTTCATCATTAGGGGTTAACAGCCATTTGCCCCGCTCCTCCTCTCCGCTGTGTCGCGGAGGCATGGGGATGCTCCGTCCGGCGCTGCCACAGGTGGAGGGCGCGTGGTCATTCCGAGGGACTTCGCTGCGGCCAGGGGACCTGCCTAGATCGGATCCAGGTCCCCCGCTGGCGTGCGATCCTGACTCCAGAGGGGGCGGCCGGTCGCTTCCGTCACTCCTCAGGTCCCCCAGCCTGTCCAGCCTCCTCTGCAGCTTGGTGACCACGCCGATCAGCTTCCCGGCTTTCAACTTGGGGATGTCGCACTTCTTCTGGGCCTTGGCGGCGACGAATGCAGTCTTGCCGATATCGATCTTGTTGATCTTCGCCTCACGCTCCAAGTTCCAGATCTTCCTCTTGAGGTACAATACCCATCCCCAGATGTTCTCGGGGATGTCTGCTCCCGGCGGCTGGTCAGGGGGGGTCTCCACCTGGTGGTCCTTCAGTGGGTTGCCTGTCTGGTTGCCCTCAGTATGGAGATCCACAGGGTGGTCCTCCTCCCGGCGGTCCTCCGGGTGGTCCTCCGCATGGGGGTCCAGGTGGTGCACAGTCCAGAGGTCCTCCGCTGCCGCATGGGTCGGCGTCTGGGCCCAATCCCATGTCGTCGTGGATGTCCATGTCTCCAGATCGGGGTCCGGATCTCGGCAGGGGTTTGCCAGGGGTGCTTACCCTACTGCGGTAGGGAGGTCGGGGACCCTTTCCACCCGAGCTCGGAGGGGTGTCGTTGCCTCCTCCGCCACCAGCTCCAGGCACTCCCACCCTGCAGCCCGTGGGCTCGGGGCAATGCTGGCGGTTTCGTCCATCCCCATCGCTGCAGGTGACGAAGGGGTCGGAGTCATGGGGCTGCCTCTAGGCAGACCTCCGTGGTCTTTCTGGGGTCTCACGCCTGCCCTTGTGGCGGGGACGGGTGGGGGGGCCGCTTTTCTCGCTGCTCCGAGAGTCCTCCGCGGCCAGGTCGATCTTCATCCTGGAGGTGGTGTCTCCGTCCAAGAACCTCCGGAGGATGTCCACTCAGGATCCTCCCGGGGCGTCTGGCGGCGGATGTTGCTCTCCGCCTACTCCATGGCAGCAGCAGTTGCCTCTGCAGCACGCCACTCAGCCTCTTCGTGGGAACCAGCGGCCTCCCGCTCTCGCTGCTGCCGCAGCCGAGCCTTACCCGCCTCCAGGGCCCTGAGCTCCTCTCACGGGCAGCGGCCGCTTCCCGCGCGGCTGCGGCCGTAAGTGCAGCCGAGATGGCCGCAACGGCCGAGGCGTGGATCGCCATGCCATGGTCCCAGTGGGCAGCCTCCTCTTGGGTGATCAGAACGGCTCCTTCTGTTGCAGCATTCTGCTGCGTGGCCCGGTCTTGGGCAACCCGGAGGTTTCAGGGCACGCCGCGGACGCGCTCGCACACTCGGGCCACTTCACCTCGCTAAGGGGCAGCAAAGGTTGGGGCCACACTGCTCCTGCTGCTGGCGGAGGGTCCGGGGCAGGGTCGTGCTCCCTGGTGGGCCGACTCGACGTCGCTGCTTGGATCTGAGCGCTTCAGGTGCAGCGGACGCGCAGGCTTGGCCTTGTATCTTTGGGCAACCCCCATGAAGTCGCCCAGGGTCGCGGCTCTCGGGAGGGGGCCGTTGTTGCCCGGGGAGGGGGCGCTCGGCTCTTCAGCCGACCGGTCCTCTTGGTGGAGCTCGGGGCTGATGTCGGCGACCTATCGGCTGTCAAGCCAGAGACGCCACCGCTTCTGCTGCCACGCTTGCTCGTTGCTCAGGGCTCGCGATCATGGTTCACATCCTCGCGGATCTCCACGTACTGGGGGGCAGCTTCCCCCTGGGGCCGAGAGTGGCGGTACTCCTGGTCCCACTCCAGCCGCCGCATGAGGCTGCAGATGATGGCCAGGCTGGCCTTCTCAGGGCTGGCGATTGGGCTTGGTTGCCGCTGTGGCTGTGGTTGTTGGTGCGGAAGATGCAAATGGTCATTGATGACGAAGTTCTCGGGGTCGGGGTACTCCTGGCACTCCTCGACGGCCCCGAGTGGAACGCTGGGATTGGGTACCTCAGCGGCGGTAGAACACTTTTCACGTGTTCCCGTGGGGGCCTGGCCACGGGACGCTGCGGCGGACACGCAAGCAAGCAGGCAGGCAAAGCACTGCGCTCACGGGGGCATCCTCAAAGAACAAAGCGTTCTGGGATCCTTGCCATTCTGAACAAAACAAAGGTATGTATAACAAAGCAGCAAGAAAGCCAAAATAACTCCGGCTAGGCCGGAGGATCAAATACAAAACTCTACGCCGTATGACCCTTGGTCATATGCTACAAGAAACGCCACCTCTTCCTGGCTAGGTCCCTTGCCCAATGGAGATCTGGTCTTCCCAATTTGGCCTACAATGGGAAAAGTAGCGAAATTTTGCTGAAACGGCCAACACTCACCATCCCATATCTCCACGGTCATGGCAAGCAAAAATCTAACTAAAATTGCTATGGACACATGTCAACCCTCCGGGTGGCGTCCACCCACATTTCTTCTTAGCGGAAAATGATACACGAAAAAGGCAAGAGGCAGCATACCCCATATTGAGCCACCCATGGCTCTCCCATCCCAATGAGAGGATACAAGGGGATACACCCTATTCGAGGCAGGTTTAAGTCCCCTTTCCAAATCGCCCTTATCCATGGACAACGGGCGCACACAGCCCGGGGGCGAACATTAAGGGGGAGACGGGGTTTGGTGTCGTTATTGCCAACAAGAAGGTTGATAGTCCCAAAGGTGTTTACTCCAAAAATTGTATCTCCGGTTCCCAGGGGAGATGGACTTTAGGCTTTTGCATTTAAGCAACCAAAAGCCTTAAGTCCCTTTATCAACATTAGTTCGGGTCCGAAGCACAAAAAAACTATTATCAACATTTCGGCCCTTGGTGCACACGAAAAGTGGGAGATATGGCCAAAATGCCAATATTGGGACATATATACCCATGGGACACCGACGCCCATATGATAGGGCATATAACCCAATTGAAGGACCCATAGTAAGTGTTGGCGAACATACTTACTATGGGTCCAGTCCTCCCTCGGATCCCAAGTCAGTAATGCATGCAGATGGGCACGTGTGCAAAAGGAAGCCTAGGCGCGCGTGCTCACAAAGCAATATTATACAAAATAGTACATAGGCTTGGAAAAATCAAGCAAGACATACACCATGCCCTTCGTGCTCTCTACTTCCAATATTGCATTCCCTCAAGGCTCATGTGGCCGTTGGCTTCGAGAACATGCCTTGACGCCACGGCCATTTTGGCCCAATTTTCAGAGGAAAAGTGTTCCTTTCAAGCGACCATGTTTTTGGTACGCATTGAACTGCGTGGAGGCATCGTTGAGCTGGCTCCAAAATCGAGAGTGACCTGAGGCTATTGGTTTTGTGAGCATTATGTTAAGATTCTTACATTCATGCTCACAAGTACACAAAGTTAGCGTTTGCGCACGATTTGGACTTGGGTTTTTCGCACCCATGTGTGTTCCAAAACATCCCTTCGAGCCGCTTCCCCAAAGGAAGCGATATGCCGGTGTGAAAGGGGCATGACAGGAAGGCAAAGGGGGGAGATGTAGAGTTCCCTACAAACCCATGGTCTATGAGAACCATCAGTTCGGTCGCTTGATGGAAAAGATTGACCGTTGATTTTCTCCCAAACGTGACGGTAAACGATTCTGTTGAACACACCAGATGAAAGTACATGAGAAGCCCTGCAGATTCCTCCCTTGACTTCCTTTCCAACCTCAAAGGTATAGGAGGAAAGGTCAAAACAAAACTCACCACGGAAGCATGCCGCCAACACGCACGCAGGCGGCAACCGGCGACATTCTCACGGCGGCGAGAAATCGGGTCGGAATAATCGATTAGGATCATTTTCCGCAAGATTCGATCATTCAATTGAAATTATTAAAACTTCTGATTGATTTAAGCGATTGGGAAGGTTAGGGACGGGATCGGCCCCATGCCGGTTCCTGCTGGGCTCGAGAAAACATATCCCCACAAGTAGGACCGACAATCGGCATAGGTGACGGGGAAGGATGGACATTTGACCTATGGGCCTAGGGGTCCTGGGTACCGCTTCACCAGGTTGGTGGCCTGTATTCGGTGTGGGGAAGCTCCAATGGTCACAGGTGACCCCTGATGCGGTATCAGGGGCTGCAGTTTGGCCTGGATTTCTTGAGTGGGTTCACTCACTAGATCAGCGGTAGCACCGAGGAGAGCTTCCATTATGTCTGAACGTGTCAGGTACGTGTTAATTAGCCGGCTCAAGTTGCAGGGTCACCAACAACAGAACAGGTAGGAAAACGACAGGTTCAAGAAAGCATCAAATAATAATTTTTTTGATTCATATGTCTGGGCCGTCGCGAGCCATTATCATAAAATCAAAGTTGTCGTAGAAGTGACTCGTCCCTTGGGTCATGTACGGAAAAGTATTGTTTTCCGTCCATTCTTTGCGCGAGGCCTCGCGCAAAGGCGATCATTTGTGTCAGATTAATATACTACAGAGCGATGCATTATGCAGGTTGTAGGAAAAGAGAAACCTAACGTATTTATACACGTAACTTTGTATCATTATCAGGATGGAGTGATAGAAATGAATCAATTAATAAATAAATTTCGATATCAGTACACCTGTTGATCTTGAAATGTATAAATGTACCGGAAGAAACTGTAGTTTCATGCGCGAGGCCTCGCGCATGGAATGGCGCATGAGACACATTGAATTTTTGGTGCTGTTTGCGCGCGGCCTCGCACAATGAAGGTCATGAACGTGCCCAGAATCAGAAAATGGACAGATCCACCAACTACACACCATATGCATTCCCTTTGATGCGGCGCTGCTGCATGGGCACCCTTACAGGCCCCACCGGCATCTCTAGTTTTCATACTGTGGTCAACGCTAACTTCACTGCCGCACAGCGATGGTAGCGCGCCGCAACTGGCTACCGCAATTAGGTTTAACCAGTTAAATATGGACCACCAGACAGTTACGGAAACCAAAAAAAAACCAAAAAAGGTTGAATTTCCCTTTCGTAATCGTCCTTATCCTTGGACAACGGGCGCACACAGCCCGGGTGCGAACATTAAGGGGGAGACGGGGTTTGGTGTCATTATTGCCAACAAGAAGGTTGATAGTCCCAAAGGTGTTCACTCCAAAAGTTGTATCTCCGGTTCCCAAGGGAGATGGACTTTAGGCTTTTGCATTTAAGCAAACAAAAGCCTTAAGTCCCTTTATCAACATTAGTTTGGGTCCGAAGCAGAAAGAAACTATTATCAACACTTCGGCCCTTGGTGCACACTAAAAGTGGGAGATATGGCCAAAATGCCAATATTGGGACATATATACCCATGGGACACCAACGCCCATATGATAGGGCATATAACCCAATTGAAGGACCCATAGTAAGTGTTGGCGATCACACTTACTATGGGTGCAGTCCTCCCTTGGATCCCAAGTCAGTAATGCATGCATATGGGCACGTGTGCAAAAGGAAGCCTAGGCGCGCGTGCTCACAAAGCATTATTATATGAAATAGTAGATAGGCTTGGAAAAATCAAGCAAGACATACACCATGCCCTTCGTGCTCTCTACTTCCAATATTGCATTCGTGCAAGGCTCATGTGGCCGTTGCTTCGAGAACATGCCTTGGCGCCACGGCCATTTTGGCCCAATTTTTAGAGGAAAAGTGTTCCCTTCAAGCGACCATATTTTGGTACGCATTTAACTGCGTGGAGCCATCGTTGAGCTGGCTCCAAAATCGAAAGTGACCTGAGGCTATTGCTCTTGTGAGCATTATGTTAAGATTCTTACTTTCATGCTCACAAGTACACAAACTTAGCAGTTGCGCACGATTTGGACTTGGGCTCTTCGCACCCATGTGTGTTCCAAAACATCCCTTCGAGCCGCTTCCCCAAATGAAGCGATATGCCGGTGTGAAAGGGGCATGACAGGAAGGCAAAGGGGGAAGATGTAGAGTTCCCTACGAACCCATGGTCTATGAGAACCATCAGGTCGGTCGCTTGATGGAAACGATTGACCGTCGATTTTCTCCCAAATGTGACGGTAAACGATTCTGTTGAGCACACCAGATGAAAGTACATGTGAAACCCTGCAGATTCATCCCTTAACTTCCTTTCCAACCTCAAAGGTATAGGCCAAAAGGTCAAAACAAAACTCGCCACGGAAGCATGCCGCCAACACGCACGCAGGCGGCAACCGGCGACATTCTCACGGCGGCTAGAAATTGGGTCAGAATAATCGATTAGGATCGATTTCCCGCAAGATTCGATCATTCAATTGAAATTATTAAAACTTCTGATTGATTTAAGCGATTGGGAAGGTTAGGGACGGGATCGGCCCCATGCCGGTTCCCGTTGGGCTGGAGAAAACATATCCCCACAAGCAGGACCGACCACAGGCATAGGTGACGGGGAAGGATGGACATTTGACCTATGGGCCTCGGGGTCCTGGGTACCGCTTCACCAGGTTGGTGGCCTGTATTCGGTGTGGGGAAGCTCCAATGGTCACAGGTGACCCCTGAGGCGGTATCAAGGGCTGCAGTTTGGCCTGGATTTCTAGAGTGAGTTCACTGACTAGATCAGCGGCAGCACCACGGAGAGCTTCCTTTATCTCCGAACGTGTCAGGTACCTGTTAATTAGCCGGCTCGGGTTGCAGGGTCAAATTGTTTTCCGTCCATTCTTGACGCGAGGCCTTGCGCAAAGGCGCTCATTTGTGTCAGATTAATATACTACAGAGCGATGCATTATGCAGGTTGTAGGAAAAGAGAAACCTAACGTATTTATACACGTAACTTTGTATCATTATCAGGATGGAGTGATAGAAATGAATCTATTAATAAATAAATTTCGATATCAGTCCACCTGTTGATCTTGAAATGTATAAATGTACCGGAAGAAACTGTAGTTTCATGCGCGAGGCCTCGCGCATGGAATGGCGCATGAGACACGTTAAATTTTGGGTGCTGTTTGCGCGCGGCCTCGCGCAATGAAGGTCATGAACGTGCCCAGAAACAGAAAATGGACAGATCCACCAACTACACAGCATGTGCATTCCCTTTGATGCGGCGCTGCTGCATGGGCGCCCTTACAGGCCCCGCTGGCATCTCTAGCTTTCATACTGTGGTCAACACTGACTTCACTGCCGCACAGCGATGGTAGCGCGCCGCAACTGGCTACCGCAATTAGGTTTAACCAGTTAAATGTGGGACCACCAGACAGTTACGGTAAACTGAAAATGGTGCATGCGACCAGTGAATCATCGAATAATTGGTCGCGCGAAAAATGTGTGGCAGGTTGATGTTTCGAGCAAGAAACTTTTTCAAACAGCGATATTACGGAAGATACATTTGCGCAACGTTTTTGCGCACAGTAACAATGCCCCTGCGACAAGTGGCGGGCCTCAAGAAGACAGTGGCCGCAGCTCCTGGAGTATTCTGTGATGTCTACTCAGAAGAACTGCCGTATCACACAGCAGAAGAACTGTGGGAAGGGCTAATAACCGGGGGACGAGGGCGCGCGATTGCTGTTTGTGTTTTTTCTGCGTCTGCGCAAAAATGAACGGACGTGTTGCAGCGTTGAAAAGGCAATTGCAGCAGAGGGCAAGAGATGGTTGAGTGTTTTGATAGACGAGGCCTCGCACCCTTATTTACTGATGCGCCACCGCGCAGTTGCAAAACAGGGAAAACCAAAGTCTGTTATTGCGATAGAGGGGAGTAGGGCGCAGCCGCGCATTTGCTGTGCAGATGAGTGCCCTTGTTCCAACCGCTGGGCTGAAGAAACTGGGTCACTTCTTGTGTTGATTTAACGTTGTTTGGACTCTGCCCGTTGCGCGAGGCCTCGCGCATGACCTTGTCATTTTCAGGACAAAACGTATAAATTGTGGAGGGATGTCATGACGGTTGCCTATTACGCTGGTCTGGATGCTGTGAAAGGTTCGCAAAAGTTCCATGCTAAAGGGGAAAAAGTCTCGAAGAACACACTAGAGGAACTGGAGGGTATCATCTTGCCGGAGTTCTACAGGAAAGTGGCAGCCGAGATGCAGGAAGAACCACAAAACCTCCAGTCGTTGCAGAAATTGATTGACACCATCATCATTGAACAGTGGGTCTCAATGCACCTGGACCACCCGCACGGCCACCACGTTCGACCTGAGAAAGGTGGGTATCATCGACAAGGCGTGGGTTGTGTTTCTACATGCCTGCGCTACACCTTCTCCTTTTCTTCTCTGTAGCCAAGGACATGCGCAGCCGCAAAGAGGTTGCGGCACTTGGAAAGCAAGCCTTGAAGGTGACTCTTGGTACCAGGGGTTATTGGCGAGAGCCTGAAGGCAAAAGTCGCGGTCCATGGCCAGTGTGGAAATCCATGTTGCGCGCACCACTGTGACAGGTGGCAGAGAAAGGCACACCCGTTAGCCCGCAAATCCTAAATGTCCAAAGACTCTTGGGTACAGAGATTGCCAGGAGCGGTGTTGTTCCCGAAGCTGCTGGCGTTACTGGTGACTTCAAGACAGTGGAACAGCAGGATGCAATGCTGGAAAGTCAAACTATCACAATTAAGGCGACCCGAATTGCAGCTCTGGTGAACGAACCCCCGAAGCGATTCTTGGAGATCGGCAAGAACCTGAATGTCATCAACGGCGACATATTTGAACATCTTGCTCCTGAGACGATGTGGCCGACCTGGGTGTATGACGAAATGGCGTGCGCTGATACAGATATCTGCGATATCAAACTGTTGTTGACAACATGTACGACGTTCTGGACACGGAGACAGTGAGGCGCCTCAACGATGATTTCGACGCGCAGCGCATTGGCAACATGTTGCGTATTCCCATCTTCACTTGGCCAACCAAAGGCAAGCCAGCGTGGGATCCTACGTCGTTGGACGTTCGCTGGTTGCTGATTTCGGCATCGAATAGTTGGACCAGAAAGGTATAATTTCGTCGTTATGTCCTCTCTTTGCAGGAGGCCTCACGCAATAACTTCTCCCTCTTAGCAGATTCCGAATTATCTGACGCTTGGCCCTACTCAAGTACAGGAGATGGAAGACACCAACTTTGGCGGCCCCCTGGCGATCCCGCATGTCATGCTGTATTTTGATACTCACCTCCATCACCTGAAGAATACTAACCCGCCCGGATTCACAGCTGCTTTTGGGTTCATTGATCATTAACGAGACCTGGCGTGCAAGATTGCTGCCATCGAGCCGTATTCTCGCATCTGCCTTGTTGGTGTGCCCACCAACAGTGCCCCTGATTGGGTCAACAGAGTGCAGAATCAGCTGAACCACGTCTTGACACAAGGGTCGAAGGTGGACGAGTCTGGTGATTGGGACCAGCAGGTCAACTGCACCAACCGTGGTATTCCCCTTTGGGTTCGGGATAAAAAGTACGGTTCGGATGCGTGCGAGCTGAAGGAGGAAGAGATCGTTCAGAAGGGTCAAGCTACAGAAGCACAGGCCTCTGCAGCAAGGCGGAAGTCAACTGGTGAGGAACCTGCCCCGAAGAAGAAGAAGACTGCTTCCAAGCCCCAGGCAGCGAAATCGGGCAGCGGTGAACATTCCGACGAGAGCGTTGGAGATGAGGAGGAGGAGAGCGAGGAAGAGGAGGAGGAGGAACCGCAAGTCTGCCAAGTCAAGACAGCCAAGAAAGCGGCAGCGAGACCAGGCTCGAAGGAGAGCCGGGCCAGACTTTCATGCAAGCAGCCAGCTCGTCAGTCTGCACCAAGAGACCAGCCCGCAAACCCACCGCCAAAGGGTAAACCGTCCGTTGCTAAGTCTATGGATGCTAAGATGCAAGCTGCTCCGAAGAAAAGGTTTTTTCTTCGCTGTTCTGATATATTATGCGCGAGGGCTTGCGCTAGTCATTCTTCTTCGACGATTCTTTTGCTGTCATTTTGTGCGGCACATTTTTCCCTGTGATGCATTTTATTGCGATGTTGTGCTGATGTTTGCGCGAGGCCTCGCGCAAAGAAGGGTGTGAAAAAAAATTTCTGGTGGTGCTGCATGCAACATTAATTTCAAAGACTGGTTTTCTAAAGGATTGCTAGCTAATGGGTATTTTCAAATGAAAGCATAAGTGGTAGAAGAAGGAAAACGTCATGGTTTTCCAGAAAAGGCAGTGCATTTTTAGGGAGATGAATTATTTCCCGGCGCAGTCGGTTTTCTTAAAAACAAATCGAAACGGTCCAAGTAATAAATTTTTCCCTTGATTTTGTTTCTCCTTGTTTTCGCGTCCCCCAAACAATGTTTTTTTGTAGGTGGTGCTGACAGGCACCTTTTGGCAGATTTTGACCCAGCAACCTGAGTCGCTAAGTGTTAGAGGATCTTCCAGACCCCCTGCTTTGTCCTCCACAAGACTCAGGGCCTCGCAGGACGCTCAGGGAAGACAAGCCAGGCTCTGGCGGGGGATAGCCAGGCATTGGAACAGGGCTCACACCAACAGGGGCCCTATGAAAGGCGCCTGGTTCACGACAAGTTGCCATCTCGTCGATACCAACGTAGAATGAGCCAGAGGCCACTGGTTCGCTGACTGGAGGTGCCATAGGTGGCACACTAGCGAGTAATTCCACTCCATGGGTCTGGTAAGGCATGCCAATAAAGCCTGTGCCCTCACCCGCGGGTTGAGTCGTTGTAGTAGAGGATGTTGCTGGGTGTGTAGCTGGGAGTGTAGTGGCCGTAGGAGAGGGTGCTGCAGGGTGTTCAGTTGCGCCTGGAGCGCTCTTGGATGGTCTTTCACCGGAGGGTACATCATCTCTTCGTACATGTTCGCCTTCAGGGTCGTCTTCGGCTCCTCCTTGCCCTGTATCCTTCTCCTTCGCCTTGCCTTCAGGTGCCCGCACGTGCAATTCACTAAAGGCAGCTCCCAGGCTTCCAAGGGAATCACCCTCAAGCCCATTTAGGGGCAAGGAAGGTACAGGGTTCTCAAGTTCAGGTTCAACAGCAGGGTTGGGCTTTGGTGCCACCTTGGCGGGTGCCACTGAGGGCGCTGTCGTCTCGGCAGCGTCCTTGGTGTCCATTACATTTTCTTCCGCCCTTCAAGATCGGTCCGTCCCAGCGTACTAGTTTTACTGCACTGGGTTGCAGGTACGCAAAGACTCTAAAGCTCTGCTATCAGAAAGGTTGAACAGCTTTCACTGATGAGGTTCTTGACGTCTTTGTTTTGTATTTGGCTTCTCAATGCTCCTGCTGATTCTTAGTGATGCCTCGCTTTCCACTTGCCAATTTTTTTGGTAAAATAAAAGGATAGTCCAAAGGCTCCCAAGACTCACAGTGCAAAGGATGAAATTCAGGATCAAATACACAACATGAAGGGCTCCAGTCAGTGGAGAAGAGATAGATGGTGCATATACACAAAGGAACTCACAAAGACTACAGATTTGAAAAGGATTATTGGAAGACTGCCCACATGGGCACTCTCTCCTTGTATGTTGCCATCTAGAGATGTGCACTCTTTGTTTTGGGTCCCATAGGTGCTGAGGTGGCATTGCTTGTGGCGCTGAGGTCCCTGCCATCTCACATGCGAGCTTCCTACTTAGCTAGGCTGACTGGGTATTGAACCCAGGACCTCACAAAAAGAGGTGCCCCAGCATCCTAGGGGCAAACCACTGGGAGAGCTAAAGATGCATGAGAAAGTATAGAAAAATGTAAAGGCTCTGAACTCAGAGCACCGTGTCAAACGATCAGGAAAATGGTGTTTATGTCAAAACAGTTTTTTTTTTATTCTTCTTTCCGCATCAACTTGTCCCGGGGCTGGCGTCCCCCATTGTTGTGTATGACTGACTATATAGGTGTACCTGTATCATGGGGACAGGCCAGGTGTACAGGGTCAGGGACCCATAGATAAATCTGTGTGTAAGGATAAATCTGGTGTGGTGGTCTGGGTGCACGCTGCGTGTTTTTCTGGCGTGGTGTGTGTGTCACGGTCCACTGTGGTGTGTGTCTTTCACGTGTGTCACTGTGTGTTACTGGAACTGCCGGGAAAACCTGAACCCACAGTGGTATGGTTAAGGCAGCACAGGATTGACGCGTATCCCATGCCCTCCTCCCTGAATGGCTTTGTGTTTCATGGTATGTAACCCGATCTGCTTCCTGGTTTTATGCCGTGTTCCACTGTGAACCCAATCAGCTGACAATTTCTGTTTGTATTAATTTCATGCAATTTTGGTCATAGAATTTCAGGAGTTTTATTACGGAATTGCTTCTTAGTCAACAGGATAGATTTTAATGCCCTCCAGAAATTCAGTTGAGGCCTGTCTGCACGCGCCTGCTCGCCTGGTGCTCCTGTTGTGTGCGCATGCGCCCTGCTGCTAGGCCTGTGCTTTAATGCGGGCCCAGCGACTGAAAACTCTTCTGAACGGGTGCTAATAGTGTTAGCTCTATCCTGATACCGAAATGGATACCGATCGGAAGCTAGGGCGACTCCAGTAGAAGATAAAAGGCCTGAGCGGAAGGATCTGCCTAAACCCTTGTGTGGTTCGATCTGCCAACACCGGCTGTTGGTCACCAACTGGTACACCTTAATGGGCGCATCTGCTTGCAGTGCCAAGCCTACGTGTATGGGGGATCACAAGTCCCTGGAAGCTGGAGGAGTCCTAGTGGAAGAGGAGTGGAAGTGGAAGTGGCTGAGGTAGACGCACCGGAACAGAAGAAAGTACGTTGTTCGTTGCTCTGCAATCCGCAAGTGAACTCTTCTTTTTCCTCTTGTGCTTTGGTTTGTCACTTTGCCACGTCCCTCCATTTAGTTCTTCATCAAACTTATGTATCCTATGTTGCAACGGACATTATCTTCTTTGAATACTCACAAGTGTATGAATCATTGAACTCACTGTCTTGTACATTAGCTCCATTCATGCTTTGTGTTCATTACAGGAAGGTCAACAAGCATGCTTGAGTGTTGAACAAATGTTCTTTTTGATGATGCAATATATTTGGTTGCATGGTCACATGCATTCATTTCATTCATTCAAGTGACCTTTGCAAGTGTGGTGCTACAGTGCTTGGTCAGGTTCACTTCCACATATCATGTGTTGGTTCATTGCTTGTTTGTTGATAAAGAGCATTGAGTCGCAATTGCATTCTTCCGGGATCTTGTGCCTATTGCCTCTAAGGAGATTGCCCAAGTTTTTTGCTACTCTAGATCAGGGGGTAATTTTGTGAAGTGCTTTGAGGTGAATGTTTTGGAGCATCCTTTGCACTTTGTGTCCATTTGATTGCCCTACCTCCCTAATCGGATGCCTTTCCAAGAAGTAGGTCGATCCTTTGCAATCAGGTTGAACCATGTGAGAGTGTAGACTAATGGTTTGCCTTGGGTCGAACATGTCAAGGGTATCTTCTCGTGGAAGCCGGTTGGAGTTGTGGTCCGTCCATGGCGTAGTCAGATTCTTGGTTCTTTTGACCCTTGCCGTGTGGTTGACCAAGCGCCAACCTTTCCCTAAGAGTCGAGGTCAGGTCTCTAACTCAGGTGAACTTGGGACCCTCCCTCTCCATGTGTAGTGCAAGGCAATCGGCTCTCTTCTTCCAAGTGGTTAGGCAACCTCCTCTCCTCTTGGGACGGGGACCCTCTCCTCTCCTCTTGGGAAAGAGACACTCTCCTCTTGGGATAGGGATACTCTCCTCTCCTCTTGGGATAGGGACATTCTACTCCCCCCACGGATAGTGATTCTCTTCTCCACCTGGGATAGGGACATTCTCCTCTCCTCATCGGATAGAGACTCTTTTCTCTCTTTGGGACAGGGACTCCATGGATGTGCTCTCATTGGACCCGGGATATCTCTCGCTGTGCACTCACTCTGCGGGCCGGGTCTAGGTCTCTACATGTGACCCGGGGCATTTGCTTATCCATTTCTCTTACCCAATCTCTCTCCAAGTGCATGCGTGCTCTCATGGGTCATGGTTAGGCGAAATCCTCTTTCCATACACATGCTCTCCTGGATAGGGTTATGGGAAGGTCGAGCTCTTCAGGGCATGGATTGATGAAGGTCTCTCCTAGGGCAATATATATGTGCTCTCTTGTGGCGGGACTCCCTCTCTTCGGGATAGGACAATCTCCCCATGGATATACTCTCACGGTTGTTCAAATATACATTCTCTTGGGATTTCGTTGGGGAATGGCGGTGCTATGGGATGACGTTGGGAGGTATTGGGGAACCAGGTCCATGTGGGATTGGGGAGGAAACCCCGGAAGATCTCTTGGTTGTTGATCCATGGTTTTGGGATGCTTTGGTGTGATCAAGTACAATCTTTCCCTCTCCGTCCATCCATTGAGCACGTGGGATTCCAGGTCTCCCGAGGGTATGAGATCAATTAATTTTTGAGGTCAAGTTCTCCATGGTTGCATGTGCATGCTCGCCGGTGAGTGCATCTCATGTCTCGCGATTGCTTTACCATTGACCTCAAGGGTTGGTGAATTGTGCGAGGTAAATTCTCCTTTGCCATGTTCCATGAGGCTGACCATGACCTTCAAGACCATTGAGAGGTGGAGCATTTCCTTTTTAGCTAATTATCGCTGACTGCTTTGTATGTCATTTGATTTGGGGTACATACTTTTGTCTTCTTTTATGTTAGGCGGCAAAGGTTGTACGTTTGTTTGTGTATTGCTGGCAAGCGGTCAAGATGTGGATTCTTATTGATTGTCAATGCTTTGATTTTGTGCAGCCGCGTGCCTAGGGAAGGACCACCCCCTAGGACACTCGCCAAAACAAACGTAGCCGACGTGAACGCGTTCGACGCCGTCGGTGGGCGACAACTTGTTGAGTAACGAGTACTCGTTTGCTGGGCATAGGACTCAGGACCGTTGCGGTACGGCGGTGCGGCGCCGTGCTGTCGAGAAGTTGGTGCCTGTAGTCTGACGAGGACGCCGTCTACACCACCGGACAAGTGAGTGCATCCCCTTGCTCGCGTCCTCTGCCTCAACAGCACAACCTCTTGTTTTAAGCGTGGTCGGAGATCCAGGCTTTCCGCGCCTGCACCTAGACTTCTCTAGGTACGAGTCCAAGAACTCCTCCGAGACGCCATGGTCAATTGGCAACAAGCGGGCAAGACCTGGCCCAAGCCCCATCCCCATGCGGTAAGATTACTGCAAGGGCTGATATGGGACCAGCATTACCGCCACTCCAACCCCCAATGTGAGGGCGGTTTCCCCGAAACCTTCGGGTTGAGGGAAGACATGGGGGCCGACCGCCTGGAAGCCCTTGAAGATTGGCTGCAGGTGGAAGGTTATGGCTACCGTTTCCGCCAAAAAAGGTGGCGGGTATGGAGGCTGAACCCCAGGGCCGGGGAAGGGCTGTGCCCCAACGGGTATGAGGACGAGGTCAACGACAACGAGCATAGGCCCGGCCAAAGGATCAACGTTTCCATGTGGGACGTGATTGTAAAAGAGTTCCGCGAACCGGGACAAGAACACAAATTGCATAAGAAGCGGTCATCCGGGGACAAAAAGCAGGACAAGAAATGGAAAGAGTTCCAAGAATTCCAAGCTGCCCAAGCTAGTGCGCTCGTTCCCATCGGTGAACCGACAACACCAGAACGCCCGCGCTCCCCTTCTACCCCAGGCGAAGATGCGATGGGTGATGTGCACATGGGTACTCCCGAAGCTCACCCAGCCCCTGCCACATCATTATCCTCAGCCCTTGCCGCATCATCCCCATCAACGGCTGCCGCTTCATCTTCATCACCGGCCCGTGAACCCACCACCCAGAGCGCCCAATCAAGTCCCGATGTCGAAGAATGCGAGAAAAGGACCGAAGAATGCAAGAGGTGCACTGGGCGCCCTTGCCATCTCCGGCAACGGCAACGCCTCCTGGTGGAACAACGAGAACAATGAAAGAGGTGGACCGTCAAAGAGATGACGGAACGCCAAAGGGGCGTGGAAGCCTGGCGACGTGGGATTGAGGAGATCCTTGCCAAAGAAGTTGCCCAAAGACCCGAGGCCCTCAACGCCGAGATGGTGCGGGATATCGAGGAGCAAGAAGCGGAGAAGGAAGAAGCCGAACAAGCGGCAAGGATGGCAGCAGCACGGCGTGCCGAAAGGGAACAAGAGGCGGACGCCAGCCACCACTTGGATGTGGAATTACTGAAGCGCCCACTTCTTGGTCTGGCTGAAGAATATGGCCATCAATTCCCATCCACCTCAAATCCTTCGGCCACAGCTCCTGAGGACAACATGACCCTCGAAGACATTGAAGTCAAGAGTGGGAGCACCGTTAGCGATGAAAGAAGCAAGGGGAAGAACAAAGGGAACAACAAGACAAAGATGCGCGCCAAGCCCCAACAGTCCGAGGAGGAGTACTACACGACGTGTGAAGATCAGGACTTCTCAGACTTCCGGGGTCAAGCCGAGGTCATCGTGAGCGCCGTGGCAGCCGGAGGTCAACCCCGAAGCGATCTCAGCTCGGATGGGAGTTGGTCGGACTCCACGGGTGGAAGACCGGGAAGATCGCCTCCAAGAAGATTGCAAAGCCACTCCGACGAGTCCGATGACAGCGTGCGTATCCGAGTGCTTCCCTGACACCCACGCGCGGGGGGACTAGATCGAGAACAATCACACGATCGGAAGTCGCCGGACTTCATCGACCGGTGGTCAGCCATTGATTGGCTCAAGGGAAGGGTGGAAGAGTTGGAGAAGATCACCAAGAAGCTCGAGAGGGAAGCGGCCATCGCCAAGCAACAGGTGGTCCGACTTACTGGTGTGGTTGGTGAAGCCCAAAAAACCGCCGCACAAGCAGTGGAAGAATGGAAGCGCCACGCGCAAGTCGCCACCTCGCTGCAGGATCGCCTCGATGCGCTCACCTCCGAAAGGCTAGAGGAGCGTGGCGAAGTGCGTGAAGCCCGTCCACAAGCACCACCACGCCGCGGAGAGGTAGGTAGGTAGGTATCTTCGGGAGCTCGGGATGCCTCCTTTGACATTGCAGGAAGAAGGTCTTACCAAGGGGACATCCTGTCCCTCCCACTGCCCTATGTCAGGTGCCTCTTGAGCCGCTCCCGCATGTGCTTGGGAAGGCATTGTCGCGGCCACCCGGTCCATGTGTCCCAGGTGGGAGGGTGTCCCCACATGTGTCCATGGGTAGGGCCACATGCCCCCTCCTTTGGGCGGCAGCTCTGGGGGGCTGCCCAGCCGTGTGGAGTATCTCTCACCACAAGGGGTATTGCTCCCGCTTGTCTACGGTACGACGGGCTCACCCTTGTGGCTTGAGTTGCGGGGCCACTCTGCTTGGCAGGTGACCCCCTCCTGGACTGTGTACCGGCTCGCCTGTCACCGGTTGCTTCCATGGCTCCGGGTGACGTTTGCCATGGTCCCCGATGCAGCCTGGCCGGGCTCGGACCAGTGGCCTTGGAGTACCGCTCCTGCCACTGGCCCGGTGGGTCGGCTGGGTCGCCCCAGTACGTCCGACCCATGGGGTATTGGTTCTTTCCTGTCCCTCGGCCGCCCTACGTGTGTGCAGTGTCCTGGGCCGTTGGGCTCCTGTTCACCGGTGTGCCCGCGCGGTTTGCTGTGGTGCGTCTGCGGTGTCCTGGGCCAGCTGGCTCCTGTTCACCGGTGTGCTCGCTCGGTGTGTTGTGTTGCATGTGCGGTGTCCTGGGCCACTGGGCTCCTTTTCACCGGTTTACGTGCTGTGTGCGGTGCGCGTGTGCCATGGGTGGTTGTGTCCCTCTTCTTCCCCCCCCAATTTTCGTTTTTTTTTTGTTTTTTTTTTTCTTTCTGTTTTTTTTTTTTTTGGATGGGCAGCCGGTGCGGCGGTGCTATAGCGTTGTGTCCTCTGGCGTGTGTTGTCGGTGCTGTGGTGGCGGTCGCGCCCCAGGGGTGCGGCTCGCGTGTCCTGATGTACACGGGTATGGGTCAGGGTGGGTTTGGTTAGGTGTCTCTTTGCTTCTGGTGCTGGCTGGTTAGGTGGCTGTGTGGGCTGTGGGTGTGGGCTGTGTCTACGTATTTCCCTCAGCGGGCCTGGTTTGGAGTCAAGGGTTGACGGTTTCGGGATGTGGCTCGGTTTTGATTTGTGTTGGGGCTTCGGCTCGGTTAGGCTTGGGGCAGGGTGGGTTTGGTGACGTGTCTCTTCGCTTCTGGTGCTGGCTGGTTAGGCGGCTGTGTGGGCTGTGGGTGTGGGCTGTGGTTACGTTGTTCCCTCGGCGGGTTTGGTTAGGAGTCAAGGGTTAGCGGTTTTGGGGTGTGGCTCGGGTTTGATTTGTGCTTGAGTTCTGGCTCCGTTAGGCAGTTGCGCGGGGCCGGGCGTGTGGGTAGCGGCGTCCACGGGGTCGTGTGCCCGAGGCGAGTGCGGGGTGGTGCGTGCGGGCCGGCTGTTGGCCGGTGGCCTCACTGGGAGTCCCACACGGAGGGGGCGTGCCGGGGGCGTACGCAGCGTGCAGGTTGGGCAGCAGCGGGCGCACGTGCAGGGCGTCGGCGTGCTCGATGAGGACCTCACTGAGGACCGAGGGGTTGGCGGCAAGCAGTATGCGATGCCCGGGAGGGGTGGCGGCGAGGAGCGGGAGGATGTCCGCGGCCCGCGACGTGGGGGTGAACACGACGTGGGCCGGGTGCGGCCCCGGGAGCGGTGTTGGGGGGGGCGGGACCACAGGACGGCGGTCTACTGTGAGGCGATGCTGTGGCGCAGTGTGTGGGGCCGGGTGCTGGGCGGCGTGGGGACGTGTGGCGGGAGGGGGGGGGGGCGGGGCGGTGGCGTGGGAGGGGGCACGGCGGAGGAGTGACGTCAGTGACGTGTGTGTCGTGCTGAGGGTGGGGAGGAGCCCACGGTATCGGGTCCGGGTTCGGCGCCTTTGGGCGTAGTGGTGCTCGTTGTCGTGTGCGTTGGCTTCCTTCGGCGTCCGGTTCGTTTGGTGACTTCTGGGCGGGGTCTGGCGTGGCGCCCCGTGGTGGTGGTGTGCTGGGTAACGGGGTTAGATGGCGGCGCCGCTGGCCGGGGGGTCTGGCGCGTCCTGTTGTGTGGCGCGCAGGGCTCCTGGGGTGCTGTGGGTGTCGCCGGTGTCGGTGCGCCGACGCTTGTGGGGAGGTGAGGGGTTGTGTGCGTGCGGGGCTGGGCTTTGGGTGATGTCCCACAGGCGGATGCCGTCTCGCCGCGTTTCCTGGAGGGTCTCCCGCAGGCGCCTGAGGACGTACGGGTGGTCCTGGGGCGCGGGGAGGTTGCGGGGGTGGACTCCCAGGGGGTGGAGCGCATCGGCCAGCATGGCTTCCCATGCGGCCTGCGGCATCCACCCCCCCGCCGGCCGGAGGCGGCCGTTCTACACCGACCCCTTGCGGGGCCGATGGACCAGGCCCTCGAGGGAGGGCTCTCCCCGGGCCCACTTCCGCAGCTCCCAGAGCTGCGTGTGGGTCCAGCGCTGCCACCACTGTTCCTGGGCGGGCCTGCGGTCGTGGGCGGAGGAGTGGGCGTGGGTGGGTGTGACGGGGTCGTGGGGACCGGCGGCGGCGGCGGGCCTGGGGGATTCCTCGTAGTCCTGTTCCGTGGGGGTGCGTGGGGAGTGGGGGTGCACGCGGATGTGGACCCGCGGGTGGGCGCGTACGGTCTCGGCCTCGGGGTTGGGCGGGGATTCGCGGCGGCGGCGGTAGTGGGGCATGCGTTGCATGTGGGCTGTCATCGGGGGCCGGTAGGGGGGCGGGGGCGCTGCTGGTGGACCCTGGCGTTGTTCCGGCTTAGTCGGGGGCGGTCCGTGGGCCTGGGGTGCGGGCTTTGGGAGGTGGTGGGACGAGGCGCGTCGCGCTTCGGCCGCGGCGCGCTCCGCCATGAAGGTGGTGGCGGTGGCGTCGGTGACGGTGGGGGGGCGCCGCGCTGGGCGCTGCTGCCTCCGGGCCTGGAACGGCTGTGGCCGGATGTCGTAGAGGACATCCTCAGGGGGCCGGGCTCGCGTTGCCGTCGTGGCGCCGGGTTTGGGCTTGGGTTTGGGCTTGGCTGCGGGTCGCCGTTTGGCGGCGGTCTTGGGCTTCGGCTGGGTCGTGGGCGTGGGCTTCGCCGGGGCGTGGGCTTTGGCGGCGGCGGGGCTGTTCGCGGTGGGGGCGGGTTTGGAGGCCCGTTTGGGAGGTGTCCCCCGCGGCCTGGGGGGTGGAGTGCTGGACGAGGACGTGGTGGTGGTGGTGGATGAGGTGGTCGTGGTGGTGGAGGTTGTGGAGTCGGAGGCGGAGGAGAGGGCCGCGGGAGACGGCGGAGGGTCCTGGGCCTCGGGGGCGGGCGTATGATGCTGGGTCCTGTAAGTAGCGAGAACGAGGGTGCAGGGTCGGGCATCGGGCGTGTGCGCGCGTTTTCCCTGGTGATCCGTGCGTGCTGGTGCTGGCGTGGCGGCGTTGTTCCGGCCGCGCGGGCACGTGGGTTACCCGGGGGGTGGCCATCTCTGCTCCAGGACGTGGGGGTGTGTTTGTTGCAGGTAGTCGAGGGTCCGGAAGAAGCATCGCTGGATGCCGGGCATGTCCTCCTCTGTGAGGTGGGGGTAGTTTTGGGTGGGGGTGTGGGGGTCCGGCCATAGCAGCGCCATGAGGCGGGCTGCCACCATGTACGGGCATAGTTGTGGGGTGGTGGGGCGTGGGGGGGTGGGTCCCTCGCGGTTTCGGGGGGCTTCCCTCTGCTGGGGGCGCAGCGTGACCACCCACACCCATCGGTCCGTGGGGATCCCCCAGGTCCGTTGGGTCCACTTGGCGAGGCAATACATTGCCCTACCAAGGCCCTGGCAGCCGCTGCGGATGGAGAGCAGCGTGTCCAGGGATGCGGGTTCCCACGTGCCCCAGATGTGGGGGTCGTCCGGGTCGTCCCCCCTGGCGTACGTGTCGGGGCCTGGGTTGTGTGGGGGGGGGGTGTAGTCGGCGGGGAGGAGGGAGTCGGTGCCGTGTACCACTCAGTGGTCTGTGGGTGCGTCGTAGGTGGTGGTGGAGAGGGTGTAGTGCAGATTGTACATGAGGGTCATGTACGTGGAGGGGGCTGGTTGCTGCTCGTCGGGGGTGGGGATGTCCCCCGGGACGTGGTGCCGGAAGTTGCTTAGGGAGGCCATCCGGGCTACCCATGTTTCCCGCTCCCACTCTTTGGTGCTGTCGGGGGTGGCGTCGGGTGGGGGGTGGGCCATGTTGGGCTCGCGGTAGCGGGTGCGGCCCCGGGTGCTGTCCCGCTCCGGCACGGGGTGTCCGACCAGGTGTCGCCCCCAGTTGATGGGGGGCACCCAGATCCGGCTCCCCGTGGGGGGCGGGCTCTCGCCGTCTGGGGTGGCGCGTGGGGGGCGCTCGTGTCGGGCGACGTGGAGGAAGGCGTCGAAGAGGAAGTCTCTGACGCCTTCCCCCAGGGTGGCCGCCTGGACCAGGGTGGCCGCCCGGATGGGGGTGCTGGTGCCGGAGGTGCGGAGGTACAGCACGACGTCCTGTTCCCCGAGTCCCCGGAGGTGCTGCCGTACCGCTGCGGGGTTGTGTAGGGCGTAGGGTTCGGCCGGTGCGGCGACTGGTGGTGCGGGGTGTGATGGGGGGGGTGGTGTGGGTTGGGGGGGGTGGTCGTCGTTGTCGCGCGTGGGGTCCGGTGATGAGGTCTCTTGTGGCGGTCGCGGGAGGGGGGATTCGCGGTGGCGTGTGTCGGCGGGGGTATCGACGTCGATTGGCTGGTGCTGGCTGCCGCGTGTTGTGTCCGTGGCCTGGTCTCGGGGGGGGGGGCGGGGGGGGGTGGTGCGGGGGTGGCGCTGTTGGTGGTGGGGGGGGCGGGGGTGGGTGTTGCGCTGGCTGGGGGTCTGGGCGTCCCTGTGGGTCGTGTGGGTGTTGCGTGTGTGCGCCGTGTGGCCCTTGCGGTTTTTGACTGGTTTTGGTGCCGGAGTGTAGGTGGGAGGCGGCCGCATGAGCGTCCGGGTGGGGCTGTGGTCCGTATGTAATGGGTGGCTGCTGGTGGATGGTGCTCGCTGGTATGGGGTGTGGGTCGGGGGGCTGCTGGTGGTGGTGGGGTGGGGGGGGCGGGGGTGGGTGTTGTGCCGGCTGGGGGTCCGGGCGTCCCTGTGGGTCGTGTGGGTGTTGTGTGTGTGCGCCGTGTGGCCATTGCGGTTCTTGACTGGTTGCGGTGCCGGGGTGCGGGTGGGAGGCGACCGCATGAGCCCACGGGTTGGGCTGTGGTCCGTATGTGATGGGTGGCTGCTGGTGGATGGTGCTCGCTGGTATGGGGTGTGGGCTGGGGGGCTGTTGGTGGTGGTTGGGCGCTCCTACTAGGCCCTGGTGTTGCTGGTGTGCGTGCGCGGCTCCTCGCGGGTCCATGGGGGTGTACCGTGGCTCGTATGTCGGCGGCCTGTGTAGCGGGGGCGGCGGGTGGTGCTGGACCGCGTGGTGGTGGTGTGGAGGGTGTGCCGGTTGTGTGTGGTACCCCGGCGTTGGTGGGTGTGGTGGCAGGGGCTGGTGGTGGTGGAACACGTGATGGTGTGGTGCGGTGATGTGCGCTATGTGGGGTGGGTGGTTCGCGGGGCCTGGTTGTGCTGGGGCGTGGTGGGGATGTAGCTGGTGGGGGTCGCTGTAGCTTGGGGGCATTAGGGGGTAGGGGCTGGGAGGGACGGGGGCGCGGTGGTGGTGTTGGTGGTGCCATGTTCCCTGGCTCTGCGCGTACGGTGGTCCTGGCATGGTGTGGACGTGTGTGGGCGCTGGTGGCTGACTGGGCTGCAGGGTTTGGGTGCTGCAGTACGGTGGTGGTGGTGGGCGTTGGTGGTGGTGGTGTTGTTGGTGTGCCCCGGGGGTCTGGGCGTGGGGCGGTGCGGTGTGGCTGGACCCGGGCCTTGGTCGGGGCGTCGCGCCCTGCTGGCGGGCGCGTTGGCGGGCCCTCTGGTGCCGGTGCCCCTTGGTCTTCTTGGCCTGGTGGGTGTCGGGGGCGGGTGAACCCCCCTGTCACCGTGGGGGCGACGGGGAGCGGGCGCGCCAGCGGTGTGCCTCTTGGAGGCTCGTCTTGAGGCCTCTGACGTAGGCCTCCTTGTCCGTGAGGCCCATCCGCGTGGCGGTGGCCTCGTCGGGGGCGGCCAGGTGGGCGTCCCAAATAGACGCCCAGCCCTCCGGGGGCGTCTGTTGTGCGGGGTGGGGGTGGTGTGCCGGGTAGAGGAGTGCGCTGAGGGGGTAGGGTGTTCCCTTCCGTCGGCCGAGGGCGTTTGCGAACCGGCGGCACGTGGTTCGGAGGTAGGCTGCTATTTCCTCTGCTGCCGTGTCCGCCCACGCTTCCGGCATCAGGGCTGCTGCGCTGGGGGCCGGGAGTTGTGGGTCAGGGAGGTGTAGGTCTCGGTGGTGGA
Source organism: Eutreptiella sp. 'Long Island Sound 2002' (assembly GCA_964036045.1). NCBI lineage: Eukaryota > Euglenozoa > Euglenophyceae > Eutreptiales > Eutreptiaceae > Eutreptiella > Eutreptiella sp. 'Long Island Sound 2002'. The sequence continues at coordinate 98,976,045 of OZ038383.1, forward strand.
GGTATAGGGCGAGGAGAATGTGGCGGGCCGCCACGTTCAAGCCGCCTCCGCTGTGGCGTAGGGGTGGGCTGTGGGGGGGCAGGGGTGTGTTGCCCGCGGCCACGGCTATGGCCCATGCGTGGTCCGCCGCGTCCGCCACGTAGTACCCTCCCAGTTGGTCCCGGAGAGTGTCGGTGAGGTACCCGAAAAAGCTGGGGTGGCTGGCGGGGGGGTCTGCGGCTGGGGCCGCGGGCCGTTCGCGGTGGCGGGGGTTGAGGTCCCCGCAGTGGGGGCAGTGGGTGAGGCGGTGCGCGGCTCCCAGGCAGACCCAGTGGTCTGGGTTGCAGGGCAGGGCTGTCTGTGGTAGCCGCTGGCGAACGCAGAGGGGACATGCGCCGGCTGGTGGTTGGTGGTACCTGTGGACGGACGGCCGCGTGGGGGGATGGGGGCTGGTGGCGCGCGCATGCTGGTGGGAGCGTGTGCGGTGCCTGTGGCGCCCGTGTGTGCTGTGCCAGTGCTGTGCTCGGTGGACGGTGTGTAGACGTGGTGGGGGTTCGGTGTTGGTACGTCACGGGGTAGGTTCTCATGGTTGGTAGAACAGGAGTTTGAGGAGGTGGGATTGGTCTGTTGGGGGCAGGGTTGCCGCATGCTGCAGGTATTTGTGGGTGCGGTATGTGAGCTGCTCCGCCGTCTTGGCAACGGCCGTCCGCTGCATGTGCGCCGCCGTGGCCTGGGGGTCCTCCGCGTGGGTGCGTAGTAAGGTGTAGACGGCAGTGGGGACGAGTCCCCTGCGGACTGCCTCGAGCACCTCCGTCTGCTTGAGGACGGTGGTGAGTTGCTGGGTCGCCGGGGACTGCGCCAGCCATCCGGCGTGCTGTGCGATGGTGTGGGTTGGGTTCCAGTCTGTGAGGGTGTCCAGTCCTCTGTACAGGGGGCACGCCTTGAAGTGGTCCCATGTTTCTTCTTCCGCGTGGCTGCAGATGCATTTGGTGTGTCCTGCGGGGACGTGGATCGAGCGGCGCGTATACCATCGGTGGTATCGGGTGAGGAGGGGAAGTTGTTCGAGGGCGAGTTGGAGTCGGGGCTTTTGTAGGTGTGCCGGGAGGCTATCCGGGCGTAGGGCGGAGTAGTAGGGTGGGGTGTGGACGCAGTTTTCGAGGCGTCGGAGGAGTTCGGTGTTCGCTGGGTGGCCCAGTGTGGTGGCCAGTTTTTGGATGGGTGTGGGGTAGTGGTACTGCTTGTCGCGATCCGTGTACGGCGTGTCCTCGGGCATCCATTGGGGGGGCTGTGTGGCCAGGGGTATCGGGGGCAGGTGCTGCAGGTGGCTGTGGTGTGGGGTGTCCAGTCGCACGCGTTCGAGCCCTGGGGTGTGGTTGGTGTTCTGGTGTTTGGCCTGCGTGTCTGCGCGTCCATTGCCGTATGCGTAGCTGTGTGACTCCTGCTTGATGATGTGTAGGGCGTCCTGGGGGTGCATGCCCTTGAAGGCCATCCATAGTCCCAACGCTTGTGTGGTGAGGCCGGACTCGAGTGCTTTGTGGAGGGGCAGGTCCGCAAGGCGCCTGGTGAGGTGGATGTCGACCGTGGCGTCCACGACTACCCAGATGTTGCGGGGCCGGACCGTCGTGGGTGGCGGTGTGGCGGTGACGGCGTCTGCCATGGTGCGCAGTTCGCCGTGGGAGGACGCCCCAAAGATGGTGGTCCCGGTGTGGTATTCCACGTGGAGGCCGTCCGCGTGCCGGGTGACGCGCACGGAGGCGCAACCGACTGTGGGGGTGCGTTGCTGGGTGCCGGATGCGTCAGTGAAGTAGATGATGTCGGTGTCGCTGGGTATGGGTAGGCGGGCGATTGCTGTGGGGTGATAGACGTAGATGGGGTTCCCCTGGGTGGTTCTGGCGGTGATTTGCGTGGGTTGCAGTAGTGGCGCTGCATAGACGCCTATTCCCTGGGTGATGATGGCCTGGGCTCGTGGGGTGAGGCGGAGGAGGCCCCTGTCTGGGCGTCCCTGGGTGATATACGCGTACATCAGGTGGAAGAGGTATCCCGTATTGGGGTGGAACTTCTGGCACGTGATGGTCTGTCGCCGCTCCTTGTCGTCTTTGTCGCCGCGGAGGGTGGGGCATTTGTGCTGTAGGGGGCGCATGGGTGCCTCCCGAGGTCCTGCGTGGTGTGGGTCGCAGCGGTCGTACTCCATGGCTATGCTGTCCGGGTCTGCCCGCTCGTTGGTGAACGTCCATGTCGCCGTGGGTGTCCGGGTCCAGGCTACGTGCGCCGGGTGGTCTGGGGGTACCGTGTGAAACCAGGGGGAGAGCCATGCCTGCTGGTCGGCGGTGGCGGCGGCGGTGGGGGTGCGGTAGTGGGTGGAGATGAGGTGCAGCAGGGGCCACGGAGTGTCGAGGGCTGCCGGGCCGCAGTGCCAGCACGTGCGTGGTATGCCCTGGTTACTGTGTCTGACTGGTGGTACATCGGTCTCCGGTGCATTGTGTTTGGGGATGGACCAGGGGGCATGGTGTCGCTGGACGGTGCGGGTAGCATGTTTGTGGCCGTTTGGTGCTAGCAGCAGGATGGTGGGTGGTGTCCAGCCTTCGGCTGACGGGGTGGGCTCCCCCTGCGTCGTGCCGCCGTCGTTGGGGGTCTCGTGCTCGCTCAGGCGGGGCCGGGGGTGCTGGCGCTGGAAGGCTGTGTACGCCGTGTCGATGTCCTTGGGCCCCGGCATGTCGCGCCCTGCCTTCGTAGCACATGCGCGGAGGTACGCTTGGAAGACGTGGCGTGCTGGCCATTGTGGGTCGGAAAGGAACGGGGCGTGGTGGGCGTCGCATTGGGCCATGATCTTCCTCTGTGTTGGGGTGATATACACTATGGTGATGGTGGCCCCTACGAGGCGCAGGGTGTCCACCTCGCCTGCCGGGTGTCGGTGGATGTCGGTGTGTGTGGCCACGAGTGGCCCCTGTTGATCGCAGTGGTGGTTTGTCAGGATGGCGTGTGTGTGGTGCGGAAGGAGGAGTTGTAGCTGGGCCCAGATGCCAGTGCCCACGGGGGTGGAGACGCCGTGTTGTGCCAGTATCCACCGGGGGCAGGTGTTGCGGGCCATTTGCGCTTCTTTTATGCGTATGGCTGCCGCCTCGCGAACTTCTGGTTGGTGGTTGTGTGTTACCCTGTGTAGGAGGTGTGCTGCGTGTTTGGCATAGGCCATGTCGACCAGGGCGCCCGTATTGTCTCCGTAGTAGCGCCAGTGGGCCATCATGGCCTCCTTGGGGAAAGATGTGGGCCAGCCTCCGTGTTGCGCCCATGCCTTCGTCACTTGCTGTCGAGCTTGGCGTAGTGCGTCTTGGGGGCGTGGGAGGTGCAGGGCTTGGTACCCGATGGCCGCGTTGAGCACTGCTTCCATGAAGTACGCCAGGCCCTGCGTAGACAGGAGGTCCCCCCTGGCAATTTGGGGTAGCCGGGCGAGGCGCTCTTCTAGCTTGCTTGGGAGTGTGATGTGGTGGTGCTGCGTGGCCTGTGTGACTCCCAGGTGGACTGTGGTGTCTTCCAGGTGTAGGGGTTCGCCTTTCCGGATGTGGGGGGTGGGGGTCTTGGCGTCAGCCAGCCCGACCGATTTGCGGGGGTGCACTAGGAGCTGATGGGCGTCCAGGTAGGTTGTGGTGAGTTGGAGAATGGCGGACGCTTGTTCGGTGGTTGTTGGTAGCCCTGCGTTCTCAGGGTCGCGGTGGCGGGTGGCCGTAGTGAGGAGGTTGTCATCTGCGAAGTTGATGAGGGGGGACCGTAGCGGGTATGGGGCGTACCCCGGGTATACCCGTGCTAGCTCGAGCAGGGTGACGAGGAGGTAGAGGAAGGGGCCTTCGGCGCCTCCCTGGGGGACCCCGCTGTCTGTGCCGGTCCAGGGGGTGAGGCCCGCGGCCGTGATGACGGCGAAGAGTCGGGTCTGGATGTACCCGGTCATGAAGGATAGGAATGGGAGGCCCATGGCATCCCATACCTCCGTGAGGAGCCGGTGTGGGGCGTGTGGGAACGCGCCTTGGACATCGAGGGAGGCGATGATCATCTCGTAGGGGTTCATGTCCAGTGCGGTGTCCTGGAGGAAGATGGCCTCGTGGGGGGACCTGCCGGCCATGGCCCCCCACATGCTGGCGGGCACGTGGGCGAAGACCGCTGGCGCGATGCGGCCTAGGATGAGCGTCCACACCAGCTTGACCTCGGTGGTGGCGCAGACTATGGGCTGCCAGTTCCCGGGGTGCGCCCAGTCCCCCTTTTTGTAGAGGGGGTGGACCAGGTTGGCCCACTCAGGGGGGATGGGCGTGGCGCCCGTGACGATGTCCCACAGGCGGGCTGCCAGGCGGCGTTTGATGGGCAGGGTGAGACGTTGGTACGCTTCGGCCGGCAAACCGTCGACGCCGGGCACGACCCCCTTTTTCAGGCGGTCTAGGGCGCGTTGCAGTTCTGAGATGCTGAAGAGGTCGTGTTCGATGGCGCGCCGCTGTTCCCGGTTGAAGACCCTTGGCACATGCTCGCGGATGGTGTTTCTGGTGTGGGGGTCGAGCTCGGGGAGGGCGTCCCCGTGTTGTGCCTGGAAGCTGTCCAGGACTGCCTGGAGGACGGCGTCGGGGTCATTGGTGAGGCCTCCTTCGGGGGTGCAGACCGTGTGGATGGTACGGCGCCCCGTGTCCTCCAGGATGCGGCTGACGTACCGTAGGGACTTGTACGGCGTGTCGTTTCTGCCGTATCTTTCGCGTTCCTGGGCTGCTGCCGCTATGCGCTGGGCGTGCCATTCCTGGAGTTGGTGGCGGCGGGTGGTGAGGAGCGCACGGAGGTGGGCGTCCCGGTCTCGTGCCTCCCGTGTGCTGGGGTGTAGCAGGGTGGCGAGTTCCCCTCTCGTGGTCCAGATGTCATGGACGAGTTGCTGGAGGGTGAGGTCTGGTGGTGCTCCCGTGTGGTTGGTGTCACGCTCCATGCCGCATGCTTGTGCCGCCCGGCGCATGGCGGTGGTGAGTGTCGGTGCACCCGGGCGGCGTAGGATGGCGTGTAGGGCCCTGTTATACCTGTGCCAGGCGCCGTGGTCGTCCTCGGCCGGGAACTGCAGTGTGGGTGGGAGGGTGTCGTCTGGCAGGGTGGCCGCGGGTGGGGGTAGGTTGGGGATGATGAGGTCCATGTAGAGGGGCCGGTGGCCCGTGCCTGTGGGCGGGAGGTCCCCGTAGGCTGCTTCGTGGACGCGCACCGTGGTTGGGTCCCCGTAGCACGTGTCGATGCGGGATGGGTGGGTGCCGGCTTGGTGGGGGTAATGGGAGGGTGTGCCGGTGAGTCCTGCCGTGAGGTCGGTGAGGCCCAGTTGGTGCATGGCGTCCCGGACAGCTGTGTCGGTGGCTGTGGGTGGGCCGGTGCGGTCGTCGTCGGTGGGGGCGGCGTTTAGGTCGCCTATGATGATGGTGGGTGCCAGGAGGGAGAGTCGGCGGTACGCCAGGCTCAGGGTGTCCAGGAAGTCCTTGGTCTCCTCCCAGAACGGGACGTGCGTGAGTAGCACGTTTAGCTGCCATCCGGGCCCCATGCACTCGTACGCCCCGAGGCGACCATCCACTCCGAGGTCGGGGTGGGCATGTACCGTGACCGACGTCTTGTGGTAGAGGGGTACCCCACGTTCCCAGTGGGCGTAATATTTGTTCCCCTCTGGGTCCAGGATCGGTGCTGGTTCGGGTTGGTCTGCTTTGCGGAGGGCTTGCTCCAGGAATCCCAGGAGGTCTGCGCCTTGGGGGTGCGGCCCGGGCATGGCTTGCAGTGTGGCGGCCTTGGTGGGGTCGTAGGTGACCGCGGGCTCGTTGAGGATGTTGATGCGGGCGTGGGCTTCTGCAGGCGCCGGTTTCTGGGGACCGGTAGTTGGGGGGGCGGGCCGTGTCCGCCCCTGGCCCCGTCAGGCGTCGAGGAGGTCGATGACGCCCTGAGCTGCGGGTGCCCTGCGGTTCCGCTTCTGGGGCTGGGGTAGGGCCCATGCATTGTGGACTTCGCCCGTGTACTCGGTGCCGGTGAGGTGCTCCGTGTCGGGGGTGCACAGCTGCATGGGGACCATCTCACGACCGGCTTGGTCTCGCCAGAGTTCGATGGTGCGCCCCAGCTTCTTGTCGTTGGGGGTGGCCGGGTCCCACTTGACGTGGATCTTGAACCCCTGGTGGTCCCCGGTGACGCGGTACCGGTGCTTGACCTCCCCTGCGGCCCATATCCACTTGGAGGGGCCCGCGGCCGTGGGGTACTCGAAGGGCAGCTGCACCCGGGTGTTGATGGCGTATTCGGGATACAGGGCAGCGGCTTCCTCTTTGGTCCAGCTCTTCGGCTTGGCCCTTGGCCTTGGCGCGGGTTTGGCCTGTGTGGGGGCCTTCCGCTTCTGCGCACCTTGGCGGCGCCGGGCAGCGGGTTGTCCCCGTTGGGGAGGTGCGCCCTGGGGCCGCTGTACGGGTGCGTGGCGAGGTGCAAACACGGGGTGTTCGCGGGCGGCTGGGACGTCGGGCTTGGACGTGGGGACGGGGTCCGTCAGCTGGAACACTTGCTTGGTCATGAGGCCAAGCACTTCCTCGGCCTCCTGCAGGGCGTCGGGCGGGTCCGTGGGCCAGGTGAGGAGCCGGTGCCCGGTGCCTGCCCCGTGGCGGCGCATGTGGGCCGTGTAGCGGGTGGCGTGGCGTGTCCACGCTGGGGTGCTTTTCGGGGGGAGGGGGCCTTCTGGCGCCCCCTGCGCCCAGTAGAGGGCGTAGTGCAGCGCTTCTCAGGCTGCCTCTGGGGCGTGGGGGACGCGTGCGGCGAGTCGCAAGCGGTCTCCTCCGCGTGGTGGGGGCGGGACTTCGCCGTCGGGGTGTGTGCCGTTGCCCGTCTGACCTTGCCTTGGTCGGGGGGGCGTCCATGGCGTCCCAGCTGACGAGCTGGATGGGGCGGACCGCAGGGTGGGTCTTCGGGGGTGCTCGCATGTTGAGGATTGGTGGATGTCCTCGGCGGTGGGGCCCGTGTCGGGGGCGTCCTGCGCTGCTTGGGCTAGAGGTGGGGAGGGGCGGTCCTCCCAGAGGCGGGATGCGGACGCCGTGGCGTACATGGCTGCGATCAGGACGTGTTCCGTCAGCCCTTCCACCATGAGGTGGTTTTCCCCCTCCAGGTCTCGGGGGATGGCGGCTTCCGCCTTTAGGGTGAGGAGTGCGATGGCGCGTTTGGGTCCAGGTGTGGCGTGTGTCGGCTCATCTGGCGGGCGTCCGTCGGATGGGGTGTGGGGGGGGCGCTTCTGGAAGGGGGATGGTCCCACCGCCAGGTGCTCGACAAGGTGTAGTGGTATGGCGTGGTGGCGGTCCGCTGCGGGCAGGAGGTAGGGGTGTGGGTCCCCGGGTACCGTGCTGAGGTATATGCCCCCCCTGTAGGTAGGGGTGGGCAGGGGTTGCTGCAGAGCGCCTGCGCATGGTAGTGCGCACCGAGGGGTGCAGTGGGTGCATGGGGCTGTTATGGGGTGTGGTACCGCGTACACGGAGAAGGGCCCTACTGCTCGCTGGATGTGGCGGGGGATGATGTTGCGGAGGTCCGCCACCCGTGCCGTGCGGCCTTCGCCATAGTATATCCAGAGCGTGTCTTCCAGTGCCATTTTAGGGCGTAACTTGCGAGCCAGTAGGTTCAAGGTCCTTTTGTGGGTGGCCTTGGTGATGGTGCCGGGTCCAGCGTTAATGCGTGGGAGCAGGTGGCTTTGGTGTTGTGCCGCGGCCCGTCTGCGGGCGGTGTGGAGGGCGGTGCTGTCGGCGGGAGGGGGCGCGTGGTGGGAGGGCCTTTTGCGTGGGGTCGGGGCGACGTGTAGGGGATGCTTCCATGCCGGGCGCGGGTGGTGTTGCGGTGGCTGGAGGCCAGGGTAGGTGGTGAAGGTGTATACGGTGATGGGGGAGCGCTCATGCGTGGCCTGGAGGTAGTAGTGGTCGCGACCCGTGTTGTGGGTGACGATGACGTTGGGCGTTGGTATGTCGTAGTGGAGTGCGGTATTGGGGAGTTGTTTGGTGATGCGTGCTGTCGCGTCCCCTGTTTTGGGCGCGGTGTCGTAGGGCACGAGGATGTGGACTGCCCACGCATCGTGGGCGGGGAGGTCGAGGTCCGGTAGGGTGGGATGAATGGGGCGTCCCCGGAAGTGTGCGAAAGCTGGGTTGTGGCGTGCCGCCGTTTCCTTGATGATGGACGGTGCCCATTGGGGTGGCGCCCCAACTTGCTGGGCCATGGCGGCGACGGCGCGGGCGATCGCCGTGAGGTCCGGGCCGATGCCAGGCTGGTCTGCCGGTGGTTGCAGGCCCCCTTCTGGTGCGGGGTGGTGCCACCATAGGGTGTAGCCCTTTTGTGTGTTATTATGGGGGGTGTGCACGAGGCCCTGGTGGTTGGAGATGGCGGTCTTGAGGGCTTCCGCTGCCTCGCGGTGGAGGGTGCGCGTGTAGGCCCAGACTCCGGTGGGGGGGGCCGCCCCGGTGTGGGATTCGGCCGTGGTGGGGGCCGGCTCGAGGGTGTGACTGGTGAGGGAGGGTCTGTGCAGCCCTTAGTGCAGGGAGGCGCACACGTGTGCCCACCTGTCGGCCCATCCCTGTTGGGCGCTTTCTGTGTCTGCTCCTGTGGGCAGTCGCACGCCGCGGAGACGTTGAGCCACCGGGGTCATCGAGGGATCCGTACCTCCAGCGGGAGAGATGGAAATATCCGTCCCGCACGCCCCCCGATGACCAAGAGTCCGGGATCTCCCAGTCCAGTGCCGCACCCTCGGCAAGTGCTGGAAGAGTGTCGAGTACACCTCCAAGAGCGCCACCTCCGAGAGGATACCAAGCTGTGCCGCCGGCCGCTGGCTATCAATGGGTTCGCGTCCAAGGAACGTGGCAGCAAGGAGGACTGCCGAGGGTACAAGAACCCCAAAGAAATCCACGGTCGGCGAACCGTTATGAAGAGTTGCAGCGGTATGGACCGGAAGAAGAAGAGGATGACATCGACGTTAGCGACCGCAGTGGGATAAGCTTGGAGGAGATGTTGGACAAAGAGTTCGAAGGTCTTCCGCCTCCTTACACCGAGCTCGAACAGGAGCGCAACATTGCCCACAACATGGACATTCATGCCGTGGGAACCCAAGCCGCGTATGGAAGAGACCATGAACGATACGGCCCTCCAATCGATCGGGAGCCCCGAGGTTGAGTGCCAATATTGGCAAGCAGCTGACGGGGAGCCGCTGAATTAGAGGACACCCGTGATTTGGTTCCTCCTCGTTACAGCGGTGATCTGCTCACTCTCGACCACTTCTTCTGGGCGTTGGATATTTATGGCCTGCAGCTGTGTGTTGGGATGAAGTAAAAAAAAGTCACTGCCATGTCTTTCTTGGAGGGCTTGATCCAGGCCAAGCCCCCCTTAAAACCCTTTTGTTGATGCTAAGACTAACTTAAGTATTTTTATCACTCTTTTGAAGTCTAAGGTACACTTTCTCAATGTAAGTAGGGTTGTAACCCTAGCCCCCCCATGAAGTTCACCCCTACCACTCAACTGAGCGGAGGTACCTTCCTTCATGGAGGATATACAGAAAGAAAAAAGGCATTTCATGCTTTAGGCCTTGGAGGTTAAGCCTAGTGGTCTCCCACCCCAAGACCCCTATACTCAATTGTTTCTACCACTTATTGTGGTTCTACCTTTTAACTGTTTCTGAATTCAGTTGCTTGGCCAGGTCATTTTCTGTGTTGGCCTGACATCTATGCTTCACATTCCTAACCAGCACCATTTCACCCAAAAGACTGCACTTGAAGTGCTTGATGCTATCTTGGAGGCTAGAGTCAGTCCAGTTTTCATAAACAATCTTTTGTATTATCCAATTGTGATTGAATCTTTGTGTTTATACCTGCTTTGTCTATCTGCAGCCCTTCTGTGTTACACTGGATTTCAAAACTATTCATTGATTCGATCCACATCCTGTTCTTGCTCTACTTGCTGCTTTGGTTCGGGTTTTCAACTCCAAAACCTGCAGGATTTCATCAAAAAATCTGGGGCACTAATCAAGGACATCTTTCGGGTAGCAGAGACAGTCCCTTGTGACCTTTGGAACCGACCCTGAGAAAAAGTGCAGCACACAAAGCTCAACAACAAGTTCATCATGTCCACGCCAAGCGTCAGGACCTGGCCCATAAGAACTGTCCAAGTACAAATGGGCAGCATGGCCCACCCTATGAGTGAACCACCTTACCGAGCTCCACATCTCAGTGTCGCATCTGGGTATCAAGGACATCCAGATCGCAGAAGGGCGGAAGAAAATACAATCCTTACCACCGAGGCCTTAGCGGCCCACGGTGGAGACAGCCTGCATCATCTCCGCAGGCGCGTAGCAGCCTCAGTCTCCCGATCAGCCTGTCCGGCATCATCCTCAACAGCGATTGGAGGCCCTGAGGAATACGAGGAACTGAGGAAGAAAATGGACGAATACATCCTCCATGAGGAGTATTACAAATCGATTCGTGGAGAAGACGGAGAGGAGCCATTGGCAGTACACGGATCCAGACCACGTACAGACCTGGGGTTCTACAGACACTCTGGCCCATCGTCCGACAGATCCGAGACAGCATCCCTGCCAAGACGACCGAGACCCGAGTATCCAAGAGCATGTTGTCCAACCCCAAGGGCTCCCGAAGTAGGCCCGACTCGAGTTGAGGGACAACATCATCCAAGGCCAACCTACGGTGCCCTGGATCATACGGCCGAACTGCTTGCCAAACTTCTGTCTGGATCAGAAGATCCAGATGTGACAGCCCTATCGGAGGCCATTAAGGCGAAACTGGGTATTGCAGAACCCTTACCCAAGCAAGAGTTGTCCTCCCCCTCCCCCGGACTGAGTACCTGGCCGATGATCTTAAGAGATCAAGGGTATCAAGGCTGTTGCCTAAGGTCACCTGCCCCAGCCCCTTTCACCCCCGTGCCAGGACAGTCCCTATCGCTGAACTACAGGACGTGCCTGTGACAGAGACTGAGAAAAGAGGGCTGTCAGCCCTGGAACCTGTGCCGGCGTATCACCTTCTGGCCTAACTCCGGGGGGTGGGGAGACGGGCAGACCTATTGCCCAGGCGAACATGCAGCGGAAACTGCCGGAGTTCGACCCCAAAAATGTGCCCGAATGGGCAGAAAAATTTGCTGAGTTTCTTTTGCTGACTGGCCAATCCCATGTGGATGTGGCCACCAAATGCTCACTGCTGAAACGCTCATGCAAAAAGAAATTTTTGCAAAAACAGGTGAAACAGATTGTGAAAACCTGTTCCACCTGGGCAGAGGTACTCCAGAGGTTGGAGAAAACGTTCCCAGTCTATGAGACTGACCTCAGTGTGCGCACACAGATAGAGGAGCTACCTATGCTCCCTGAGTTTCCTTCGGCTGCTGGAATCTCTGAATACGTGTGCGACTTGGAGTATCTGTTTTCGCGGATGAACGTGGGCTCCTACGGAGCCACTGAGCCCCACCTGTGGCTGATGAGTAAGATCCCCCAACGTACGTGGGATGATTGCCGCTCTACCTCTGACAGGAAGAGTCGGACCCAGTCGTACGACGAACTGGTGGAACTCCTGATTGAGCTAGTTCTTGAGAGGGAGAATGACTCCCACATGGAGAATTTTCTCAAGAAGCACTTGGGTCGAGGGGGTAACCCTACCCCCGAACGAGGCGAAGGGAAAGCGCCTAAAAATCCCACTAACGCCAACCAGGGAGGTGGCAAGGGAAGGGGTAACCTACGTGCCATGAATGAGGTTAAACCTGAGGTAGGTACACCCCCTTTGTTCTACTGCAAACCTGTCAATGACAAGGGGGGGCCTTGTCATGCCCCTGACTGCGATCAATGCACTAGCTGTATGCTGCAGATGAAACGACAGCAGCATACCAAGGATGGGAAACCTGTGACCCATCAGGATCATTTCAGGTGTACCATCACCTGTGGCTATTGTGGCAAACGTCGTCACTATGAGGACGAATGTCAGATAAAGAAACGCGAGAGTGATAAACTCAGGCGGCAGGGGGCTGAACGCCAGAAGACCCAAACACCCACCAGAAACCCACAGAATTGGGACAAAGGTGGTAAAGGAAGTGGCAAGGGGGGTGGCAAAGGTGGACACCCTAACCCCCAGAGGCGCTCATCAGCGCCCGTTGCTACACCCCCTCCTGCTGCTACACCCCCTCCTGCCGCAGGTGATCCCAAGAAGCGCCCCTAGGGGGGATAACGCTACCCCTGAGGGGAATAACTTCAAGAAGAGGGGATTGGCCTGGATGGTCAGGTCCCTCAAAGCTGCAGCTGATGAAGAGTAGGGGGGCGGCTCCGAAGAGGAGCACTTGGATTTCTGGATCCTCGTGAAAATCGGGGATCAAGTTTTTTGAGCAGTGCTTGACACTGGTGCAACACTTTCCATAGTGGCCCGGCGCCTGCTAAAGACTTTCAAGAAAACTAAGACCGGGGCCATAAGAGTAGGGGATGGGCGTACCATCCATTCCTTGGGAGGGGTTGATGTGACTATATGCCTGGGCGACGAAACCGTGACCCAACACTGCAGAGTGCTGGACACCGACGCCTTTGACATCGTCATTGGTACAGACTTCCTACGAAGAAACCCCCAGGTAAAAATGCTGTCTCTCCAGCGCCTCTATTCTTTGCACTGCAACTTTGGCAGTTGGCTGTTCTCCCTACCTTTGGAGCCGTCAGGACGAAAAGAGTCTGGGCTGCGCTACGCATCCAAGACTAACTATCGTACTGTAAACTACCAATTGGCCCGTCACGTTCTTGAAAATGGACTGGCGGCCCTTCAGTTAAACCTGGATGAGGTGCAGGTAGAGTTGTTTGCGAGCCAACAACAGCACATCATGCAGTTGTACTGCTCGAAACAATTGAACAATGCTTTCCGTTTCGTCTGGAAAGCAATGGGCCTAGCGTATGCTAACCCTCCCTTCTCCCTGCTCGCGAAGGTTCTAATCAAAATCGCTTATGAGGGAGGAAGGGTTGTCATGTGCACCCCTGACTGGGGCTGCTCTGGTGAACATGCTTACTGGCGCCGTATGCTAGATCGAATGACCGTGGGAAGAGTGCAACTCCCCGACGGCCCCATCTATGTGCCTGAGGAATCAGACACAGCTATGCAGGCCCCTGAATGGGCCAGTTTCCTGTCCATCGTTGATGGATCTCTCAATCCTGTACCCCTCTGTGACCTAGACCAGGTGCTACTGAAAGAGGTCATGGCCAAAAATCGTGGCCTGACCCTTTCTGATCTAAAAAATCGATCTCCTGAGCATTTATCTGCCACACTTACAGGGTGTGAGTCTCCCAAAGGCTATCTGGAACCTGCAGCTGTAAAGAAGGATGCTGACGACCAACTTTCTGAGGTTGCCAGCACTATTCCTCCTGTTGATCCCAGCTGTGTTGACCTAAAACACAGTGCCTTCCTATCCCAGCTGTTGCTAGAGGAGGTAGATCTAGAGTCAACCTCTGAGCCCGCTTCCCCTGTTGGGAAGCCAGTGCTACACATGCAGCCTATGCACACAGGTGAACCCGTGGCCCGGAGTGCTGATGCTCCGGCGCGGCCTGCTTCTAATAACATGCCATTGTCTGAGCATGACACTCAGGAACTCCGGCGTCTGTTGTACCTGAAGGCCGAAGGTATTGAGCGCCAAGAGCGGCTGCAATACCTCAGACAGACCTGGAAATCCTCCATCTGGTCTGAGGAGGACGATGATTCCTATACGCTGCCTGATCCTGAGATACCGCTAGTGTATTCTCTGCACTATGGGCAGCAATGTTCCCCTGAGTGGGACGATGGTTCTGTGCTTGCCGAAACTGCTGATCAGCAGAAAAAGAAAGAACATGGAAAGAGCAACATCCATGCTGAGGAGGATTTCCTGCAGAAACTTGAGAGTCTTAACCTTGACCCCCGACTGAAGAAACTGCTGATAACCTATGAGGAGGTGTTCGGCGCCTTGCCGCCTTCCCTCTCTTGTAAAAAACTGGTCCACATGGACCTGAAACTGAAATCTGAATTTGAAAAGACGCGAGTGAGGCGTTGTCCCTATCCCGCTCCACAGGAACAGGTTGAAGAAATCCAGCGCCAGATCCAGGAATGTATAGATGCTGGCCTGGTTGAAGAATATAAGAAGGGAGACTACCCCCATCACTGCAGTCCCTGTTTCCTGGTTGCCAAACCAGGGTCGACTGCCCTACGACTGGTTGTAGACTATGGTGAGGTCCACAAGAAAACCCAGAACCACTCAAGGAGTATTCCTAACATCGAAAATACCCTGCAGCGTATTGCCAAATGCAGGTACAAGACCAGAATGGACAAACGCTCTGGTTTCTGGCAGGTGGACCTAACCGCCGCAGCTCAGCAGCTGCTGGCTTTTATAACCCCTAAGGGCTGTGTCTTTAAGTGGAAGGTTATGCATTTTGGGGTGGCTAATGCCCCAGCGCTCTTCCAGGAGCTAATGAACAAAATTTTGTACATACTGAGGCGCAGGCCTCCAGTACAGGAGTTGATTTCTCAGGGTGCAGAAATGGAGGCTCACATCGAAGACGTGAGTTTGGGTACTAATACCCAAGAGGACCATGTCCTTCTCCTCCGTGAATCTTTCATTGTCTGTCAACAAAACCATCTCTGAATCAAACTCGAAAATTGAGAGTTTATGAAAGAGGAGATAGAATATTTGGGTTTCGACGTGGGGTATGGTGGGTGGAAACCAGCCGCGTCTAAGATGCTGCCCCTACAGGTCATGCAGATTGGCGATGACCCTAAGAAGGGTCTACACGACGGGAACTGCCGGAGTTCGACCCCAAAAATCTGCCTGAATGGGCAGAAGAGTTTGCTGAGTTTCTTTTGCTGACTGGCCAATCCCAAGTGGATGTGGCCACCAAATGCTCACTGCTGAAACGCTCATGCAAAACGAAATTTTTGCAAAAACAGGTGAAACAGATTGTGGAAACCTGTTCCACCTGGGCAGAGGTACTCCAGAGGTTGGAGAAAACGTTCCCAGTCTATGAGACTGACCTCAGTGTGCGCACACAGATAGAGGAGCTACCTATGCTCCCTGAGTTTCCTTCCGCTGCGCGAATCTCTGAATACGTGTGCGACTTGGAGTATCTGTTTTCGCGGATGAACGTGGGCTCCTACGGAGCCACTGAGCCCCACCTGTGGCTCATGAGTAGGATCCCCCAACGTACGTGGGATGATTGCCGCTCTACCTCTGACAGGAAGAGTCGGATCCAGTCGTACGACGAACTGGTGGAACTCCTGATTGAGCTAGTTCTTGAGAGGGAGAATGAATCCCACATGGAGAATTTCCTCAAGAAGCACTTGGGTCGAGGGGGTAACCCTACCCCCGAACGTGGGGAAGGGAAAGGGCCTAAAAATCCCACTAACGCCAACCAGGGAGGTGGTAAGGGAAGGGGTAACCTACGTGCCATGAATGAGGTTAAGCCTGAGGTAGGCACACACCCTTTGTTCTACTGCAAACCTGTCAATGACAAGGGGGGGGCTTGTCATGCCCCTGACTGCGATCAATGCACTAGCTGTATGCTGCAGATGAAACGACAGCAGCATACCAAGGATGGGAAACCTGTGACTCATCAGGATCATTTCAGGTGTACCATCACCTGTGGCTATTGTGGCAAACGTGGTCACTATGAAGACGAATGTCAGATAAAGAAACGCGAGAGTGATAAACTCAAGCGGCAGGAGGCTGAACGCCAGAAGACCCAAACACCCACCAGAAACCCACAGAATTGGGACAAAGGTGGTAAAGTAAGTGGCAAGGGGGGTGGCAAAGGTGGATACCCTAACCCCCAGAGGCGCTCATCAGCGCCCATTGCTACACCCCCTCCTACTGCTACACCCCCTCCTGCCGCAGGTGATCCCAAGAAGCGCCCCCAGGGGGATAACGCTACCCCTGAGGGGAATAACTTCAAGAAGAGGCGATTAGCCTGGATTGTCAGGTCCCTCATAGCTGCAGGGCTGGATGTCAACCTTCCTGATGAAGAGTAGGGGGGCGGCTCCGAAGAGGAGGACTTTGATTTCTGGATCCTCGTGAAAATCGTGGATCAAGTTTTTCGAGCAGTGCTTGACACCGGTGCAACACTTTCCATAGTGGCCCGGCGCCTGCTAAAGACTTTCGTGGAAACTAAGACCGTGGCCCTAAGAGTAGGGGATGGGCGTACCATCCATTCCTTGGGGGGGGTGGATGTGACTATATGCCTGGGCGACGAAACCGTGACCCAACACTGCAGAGTGCTGGACACCGACGCCTTTGACATCATCATTGGTACAGACTTCCTACGAAGAAACCCCCAGGTAAAAATGCTGTCTCTCCAGCGCCCTTATTCTTTGCACTGCAACTTTGGCAGTGGGCTGTTCTCCCTACCTTTGGAGCTGTGAGGACGAAAAGAGTCCCGGCTGCGCTACGCATCCAAGACTAACTATCGTACTGTAAACTACCAATTGGCCCGTCACGTTCTTGAAAATGGACTGCCGCCCTTCAGTTAAACCTGGATGAGGTGCAGGTAGAGGTGTTTGCGAGCCAACAACAGCACATCATGCAGTTGTACTGCTCGAAACAATTGAACAATGCTTTCCGTTTCTTCTGGAAAGCAATGGGCCTAGCGTATGCTAACCCTCCCTTCTCCCTGCTCGCGAAGGTTCTAATCAAAATCGCTTGTGAGCGAGGAAGGGTTGTCATGTGCACCCCTGACTGGGGCTGCTCTGGTGAACATGCTTACTGGCGCCGTATGCTAGATCGAATGACCGTGGGAAGAGTGCAACTCCTCGAAGGCCCCATGTATGTGCCTGAGGACTCAGACACAGCTATGCAGGCCCTTGAGTGGGCCAGTTTCCTGTCCATCGTTGATGGATCTCTCAATCCTGTACCCCTGTGTGACCTAGACCAGGTGCTACTGAAAATGATCATGGCCAAAAATCGTGGCCTGACCCTTTCTGATCTAAAAAAACGATCTCCTGAGCACCTATCTGCCACACTTACAGGGTGGGAGTCTCCCAAAGGCTATCTGGAACCTGCAGCTGTAAAGGAGGATGCTGACGACCAACTGTCTGAGGTTGCCAGCACTATTCCTCCTGTTGATCCCAGCTGTGTTGACCTAAAACACAGTGCTAGCCCAGCTGTTGCTAGAGGAGGTAGATCTAGAGTCAACCTCTGAGCCCGCTTCCCCTGTTGGGAAGCCAGTGCTACACATGCAGCCTATGCACACAGGTGAACACGTGGCCCAGAGTGCTGATGCTCTGGCGCGGCCTGCTTCTAATAACATGCCATTGTCTGAGCATGACACTCAGGAACTCCGGCGGCTGTTGTACCTGAAGGCCGAAGGTATTGAGCGCCAAGAGCGGCTGCAATACCTCAGACAGCCCTGGAAATCCTCCATCTGGTCTGAGGAGGACGATGATTCCTATACGCTGCCTGATCCTGAGATACCGCTAGTGTATTCTCTGCACTATGGGCAGCAATGTTCCCCTGAGTGGGACGATGGTTCTGTGCGTGCCGAAACTGCTGATCAGCAGAAAAAGAAAGAACAGGGAAAGAGCAACATCCATGCTGAGGAGGATTTCCTGCAGAAACTTGAGAGTCTTAACCTTGACCCCCGATAGAAGAAACTGCTGATAACCTATGAGGAGGTGTTCGGCGCCTTGCCGCCCTCCCTCTCTTGTAAAAAACTGGTCCAAATGGACCTGAAACTGAAACCTGAATTTGAAAAGACGCGAGTGAGGTGTCGTCCCTATCCCGCTCCACAGGAACAGGTTGAAGAAATCCAGCGCCAGATCCAGGAAAGTATAGATGCTGGCCTGGTTGAAGAATATAAGAAGGGAGACTACCCCCATCACTGCAGTCCCTGTTTCCTGGTTGCCAAACCAGGGTCGTAGACTGGTTGTAGACTATGGTGAGGTCCACAAGAAAACCCAGAACCACTCAGGGAGTATTCCTAACATCGAAAATACCCTGGAGCGTATTGCCAAATGCAGGTACAAGACCAAAATGGACAAACGCTCTGGTTTCTGGCAGGTGGACCTAACCGCCGCAGCTGAGCAGCTGCTGGCTTTTATAACCCCTAAGGGCCGTGTCTTTAAGTGGAAGGTTATGCCTTTTGGGGTGGCTAATGCCCCAGCGCTCTTCCAGGAGCTAATGAACAAAATTTTGTACATACTGAGGCGCAGGCCTCTAGTACAGGAGGTGATTTCTCAGGGTGCAGAAATGGAGGCTCACATCCAAGACGTGAGTTTGGGTACTAATACCCAAGAGGACCATGTCCTTCTCCTCCGTGAATTTTTCATTGTCTGTCAAGAAAACGATCTCCGAATCAAACTCGAAAAATGTGAGTTTATGAAAGAGGAGATAGAATATTTGGGTTTCCACGTGGGGTATGGTTGGTGGAAACCAGCCGCGTCTAAGATGCAGCCCCTACAGGACATGCAGATTCGCGATGACCCTAAGAAGGGTCTACACGACGTGAGGAGTTTTGTGGGCGCCTGTAATTTCTATCGGCGTCAAATCCACAATTCTACTTACTCATCTGCCCCTCTCACTGACCTAATCAAGAAAACTACTCCCTGGAGGTGGACCGCCAGAGAGGAAGACTGTTTCGAGGATTTGAAGAAGAAGATTGCCTCCTCCAACTGCCTGGGAGTACCCCGCCCTAAGGGCGAGATGGTCCTGATCACTGATGCCAGTGATGTAGGCGGGGGTGGTACGATCTGCCAATGGCAGGAGCTTAACCCCGCTGAACTAACCCACTGCCATTATCGTACTAGTGGACTGAACCGTGATGGTTCGTTGAAACATGACTATCCTACCAGTGAGTGGCGACTGGTGCCACGGGGACACTGGAATTGGAAACGGAACCAAGCGCGTTCCAATTACAGCACCTATCACCAGGAACTCCTGGCCGGTATGTTGGTGCTTTTGTAACAATCCCGACTCCTGGGATCTAACCCTATTGTCTGGCTGTGTGACCAGGAACCTGTGAAGTCTTTTCAGAAGGGCCCACCACCAGAGAAAGCAAAGCTAAAGCGGTGGTGGACTTACCTGAGCCAGTTCAGGCTGACAGTGCATCATATCCCCGGAATAAAGAATGAACTGTCTGACTATATATCGCGCAACAACTTCGATGCGCTTATAGGTGAGAGCTCTGAGGCGCTCGCCACAGAGGCTTTCCAGCGTATGGATGTCCAGCTTCACCTGTCCATGCGCACTGCTGGAATCCTGGAGGGTTGGAGTCTAACCGACTATCAGTCAGAGTATAAAGAAATTCTCCAAACCCTCAGCACTGGTCTCAAACCCCGTGTCATTGACGGGCAGCAGTGCTATAAAACCAATCAGTACCTCTTCTACGAGGACCAAATTGTGGTGCCTGAGGCACGACTGGATGGGTGCCTACAGTGGTCCCATCTCAGTCCTGGTCACACTGGCGCTAATCGCTCAGTGGACTTCTTCCGTGAGTGTTTCTACTCTAGTCTAAGCCTGAGCGAACTGAGGTCGCGTATGCAGACAATTGTAGATGCTTCTGGCTGTCATGCCAGCAAGCAGAGCGACAGTAGCGATAGGGGCCTGATCTCCAGCTTACCCATACCCTATTGTGCTAACTCTCTTCTCTACGCGGATTTCATCCATGGCCTACCTCGCCTCTGCGGCTATGATAGTTGCCTAGTGGTCACCTGTGGCCTATCTCGCTTCACCCGTGTGTTCCCTTGCAATAAGAAAATCACAGGTGAGCAGACTGTGAAAGTGTTGGTCGAACAATGGTTCGAACCCTATGGAGCACCTAAGCAGGTGCACTCTGATGAGGATGTACGCATCCGCAGTGACACTGGGTGGTACAAACGAGTGCTAAATGCCCTCAACGTGGAGGTAACCACAGGTGTGCCCTATACCCACACGTTTAACCCTCTCTGTGAGAGACAGAACCGTGTAGTGGAGCAAAACGTAAGAATCCTGATGAAACAGGAGCGTACCAAGGAGTGGGTACGCCTAGTGCCCTGGGCAGTGCTGACCATGAACTCACAGCGGAGCTCCTCTACGGGTTTCACCCCCCACGAACTGTTCCATGGAGGACGACCTGCTTGGTTCTTCAAAACCCCTCTTCCTGAGAACTTCAAGAGCCCTGTGGGAGATTGGCTGGAACACAAGCAGTCTCTGGCTAACCATGCTGGGACTAACCTGAGACACATTCGTGACCGTGAACTGAGCCGGCGGAACCGCCTACGGCGACCTGCTAGCTTCAAGGTTGTAACCTTGTTTTGGTACACCATTCACGCCTACCCTCCTGGCCACGTAACTGCCTACAGGACCCTTATTTTGGACCCTATCGTACCATCAGAATAGATGGATCCAGGATCCATGTCAGGTGCAGTCCACGTCTAGGTGGTGAACTGCTGTGTGCACCTAAAAAGTTTGAGGCACTATCACTCCCCTGACGATTTGTCTTGGGATGAGTGGCGCCTCAGCGACAGTGAGGTCGAGCGTATAGACCTAGATAACGCTGCCAGTCCAGATCAGGCAGACGAACTCGAAGAGATGACTGCTGATGAGATGGCAGTCGATGGTTACTACATGGCTGCAGGTATTGCTCGCCACGAGTATAAACAGGGCTGGAAATTCCTAACCCTGTGGGATGGCTATGGGTTATCTGAGGCGACCTGGGAACCTATGTCAGCCCTCATATAACCAGACGGGAGTATCAACCCCATCTTCCGCACCTACCTCGTTGGAAACAACCAGGGGCAGCTCCTAACCCGTGCTGAGACTATGTCCCAACACAAAAAGCGAAACTAATTTCCCCCTGTCAGTCTACTGACAGGTGCAGTGAGCACTCTTCTGCAGACGTGCCTGTGTATGGGTGTAAGAGCAGTTGTCACAGTTGCCCCGCATTGCATCGCAGGACAGGACCGTTAGCCCCCCGTGACAACCACTCCCTGGCCGAAGGCCATTGGTTTTTCACAGACTACTGCTTACTGAGCACTGCACTGACCCTGTCTGTGCCCTGCAGACCCATGCCTATGGTTTCCAGCGTGGGCCAGGTGGCCGCTTATCAGGATTGCAGCCACCGAGCGAGTGTATGCCTTGTTGACCATGTGTTGCATGGGGACTGCCCTGATGTAATGACCTTGGGGAGCCAACGAAGAACGGGGGGAATGACAAGCAAGGTGTTATGAGGCAAGGTGTGTCTTCCCTCCTTGAAGACAAGCGAGCCCACAGTTAGGACCTCTGACTGGTCCAGACCCATGGGGTTCTACCCTTCCTTACAGAGTTTACCATACCCCTATGTGTGCTATGTATGTCTGTGTGTGTCTCACTTCTCTCCCCGGCGTGGCTCCCGGAGACCGGGCTTCGCTGACGTCGGACCGAAGGTCCTAATCAGATACTATTACCACTCCTATGGCGCGCAATTTCTGTGCTGACGCCTATCCTTCGGGGAAGACGGCAAAAGCCCTACCTACTAGAGGGGAGGGGTGGCCAAGTGTGCTAAGGGCATACAAAACGCCCATTTTTGCTAAGGGCCAAAAGCTAACGCACTCCCCTGCTCACGTGGAAAAGCACGCAGGACAGGAGACACCACTACACTACACTCACTAACGCCAGCACCGGCCTTCGAAGGCAGGGTGAGCACTCATCACCTGCACTCAACTCCTGCCAGGCCTGCTGACCCTAACCCCTACACACGCTACTTGGTGTTGCTGTCAATGAGGTCTCGGGTCCTATTGACCCTCCTGTGAAGAAGACAAGAGAACACAGCGCTGCTAAGGAACTGTGGCCTTACAGGGACGTCACGACACGTTTCCCTGCTAGGGCTTGGAGGGGAAGGGCACACAGGTGGCGTGCACAGCGCGGACGTCGATGGAATTGAGCTGCCCTCGCCACTCCTGGCTGAGGCGCAGTCAATTGATTGTGTGATCAGCGCCCCTGTTTAGCTGGGGCAGAAAAAGGGGATAGCCGCCGCAGGCAGCTGCTGCGTCCACCAATCACCCTGAACCTCTCCCACCTGTACAACAGACGCTAACGAACTGGGTTCAAGACTGAAGAACCAAGACACACTCCACGTATTATACGCTTCTTAGTATGCCCTATAATACCCTGTTCCTGAACCCAGTAGCAAGCAAGCAAGCTTAAGGACTTCGCCCGTTCCCTTATGGAACGTAGGGCGAAGCCCTGGGTAACCTGGCAAGGGTTCATACCGCGTGCACAGCACGTGGCCTACTGTCAAATCCCTTTAATGCATCGTGTGCACGCATGCAGGAAAGGGAGGCAGAACCATAACCACCCTGACTCAACTAGGAGGTGAGCTCCTCCTGGGCTTACCTACGTTACTCACCATGCTTCGTGTGAATGCCGAAGTGAAGCGAACGCAAAACAACTCTATTGCGAGTTATAGACAAGCCTAAGCGTTTTAAGCAACCCTACTTCAACGCTACGGCTACACACGAGCAAACACTTTCTTTTTATACCTGTGAAGAGAGAACAAGGATGAATTGGGGTACAGCGAAAGCAGCACAGCGTGTGAATGCCTCAATTAGGCACATGCATCGCAAGCACAGCGCATATTCTAACCCTACGTGCGTGCTGCGCGCTCCATTCGCATCGCATACCTTTCATTCCTGCTTTGATCTGTGCAGAGCAAAGGAGATGAGCGCCCGAACCCCCAACGAACACAGCGTTGACAACCCTAACCTGTTAACGAAGCAACCAACACGAACGCAATGCATGCGTGTGAGATGACACTGGCATACCTGAGAGGTGGGTTGTCCACCTGCTCTGTGGTGTGGGTTGAGTTTGAATACTTTTCCCTAAAGTTTATAAACATTTTGATGCAACTGTGCAAAATTTTCCTTTAGAACTTTAAAAACTACGGCTCATACCTTCTTTTCCCAAAGCCGTTTACGCTTGCGCAACCTTGTTTTTGAAATCTGCTACGTTTGCGCTTGTCTGTGACTGTGAGTTTTGGTGTAAAAATGACAATTTCGCGCGTGATTTTGTCATTTTTTAGCGATTTGACTTGTTAAATCGCTACCCCTTTCGCTAAACCGCAGGAATCACTCCCTGTTGGTTACATTTTCTATTTTTTTCAGCTCCTGGAGATTTGTGTCCTCCATTTGGAGTATTGCTCCGCCCTGGCCCTTGGTCAGGACGTTTACTAAAACGCTGTTTATACAGCGATAGCCGTCTGCAACAGAGCGTTCGACTGTACCCTAGTGGGCAAGCACATGTGCTCTAGGGAGGGAGTCCTGGGTTCGAACCCCACTACCCCCGAATTTGTACCACACGTTTTCGTCGCACGCTGGCAACTTTTGAGGAATGCCCCATCGAAGGGACATCATTCACGGTACATTACACTGTTTTTCGAGGGTACCTACAGTGTGATCGGCTTCTATGAACTGATGAGGATGTTTTTGGTAAGTTTAATGCATTTTCTGAGGTAATTTTGGGAATATTTGAGCCTTTTTCCTCGGTCCCACTAGCTTAGCTAACTGGTAGTCCAGGGGGGAGTAAGAAAAAATCACTGCCATGTCTTTATTGGAGGGCTTGATGCAGGCCAAGCCCCCCTTAAAGCCCTTTTGTTGATGCTAAGACTAACTTAAGTATTTTTATCACTCTTTTGAAGTCTAAAGTACACTTTCTCAAAGTAACTAGGGTTGTAACCTTAGCCCCCCCATGAAGTTCACCCCTACCACTCAACTGAGCGGAGTTAACTTCCTTCATGGAGGATATACAGAAAAAAAATAGGCATTTCATGCTTTAGGCCTTGGAGGTTAAGCCTAGTGGTCTCCTGACCGGTGACCCCTATACTCAATTGTTTCTACGACTTATTGTGGTTCTACCTTTTAAATGTTTCTGAATTCAGTTGCTTGGCCAAGTCATTTTCTGTGTTGGCCTGACATCTATGCCCCACATTCCTAACAAGCACCATTTCACCCAAAAGACTGCACTTGAAGTGCTTGATGCTATCTTTGAGGCTAGAGTCAGTCCTGTTTTCATATTAAATTTTTTGTATTATCCAATTGTGATTGAATCTTTGTGTTTATACCTGCTTTGTCTATCTGCAGCCCTTCTGTGTTACACTGGATTTCAAAACTATTCATTGATTCGATCCACATCCTGTTCTTGCTCTACTTGCTGCTTTGGTTCGGGTTTTCAACTTCAAAACCTGCAGGATTTCATCAAAATATCTAGGGCACTAATCAAGGACATCTTTCTGATGGCGATGTCAGACCGAGAGGAATATCTTTTCAATTGGTTTTGTTACCGCCTCACAAAAGCCTTGCAGACTTTATACTTGCAAGATTTGGCCGATTTAAAGATCAAGGGCTACAAGCGAGCCAAGAAGTGGCTCGAGCGGGAAGAAAGAGTCGACGCTCGGGAACGAGTGTCCAAGCTATGGAAGGCTGTCACTCTGGTACACAACAGGACTGATATCTTCCTATACGACTGGCGGGATTTCCGGCGAGAATACTACCTCGAGCGCTCAAAGGTAGAAGAGTGGAATGAAAACGATGAATGCCGTCGTATCATGAACGTCTTCCCTTTCTCGTGGGGGAAAGGATTTGTGAAGGAAGAACACAAGCGGGCGAAGAATTCGTATACTGCAAAAATGATGGTACCAAGTACGACTCACCGGCAAATCAAGGAGTGGGTTCGAAAGAGTGTAACCCCCAAATCAGTGTTCCAAAGCTTGCAGAACGCACTCCTCGTGACGGTTGACACCGAACGTGAGTGAAACCTCGTTCAGCGCTTGGACGGATTTTCGGTGGACGGCCACACTCTCAACCTGCAACAGGTTCCTCGCCGCATGACGACCGACGAAGTATTTAAATTCGTTGGGGAAGAAGTGCACAAAGAATACAACGCGCATCATCAAGGGCGTGCCGTGGCATCAGCAGGACGTGAAGTGGCGCACGTCAAAGGATGCGGCTACGGTGATGAGAGGCGGCCCGATTTCGAAGGGCCTGCTTCGGGTTGCGTCTCCGCCGCTGGTGCCAAGGACTCTTGCACTAACGAGGAGGCAGCGGTTTATTTGTTCGTTGCCCACAACCTCTCCAACCAAGGGAAAGATCGCAGCAAATGGCAACCCGTCAACCGCAAGCAGCGGAAGGAACCCCGACGTGTAGGGTCGCCACCCCTTACCTTCAAGGAGTACATCACCAAGTACCCCAAGGGGTGTTTTGTGTGTTATGGGCGCAACCAAGCGCATGACCATGACCACAAGACGTGCAAATGGTACGCTGAGGACAAAGCCGCCTTTGCACGAGCGAAACCGGACCGCAAGCTCAAGAGCGAGCGTCAGCGTCCCCAAGGGATCCGTGAATTTCAAGCCGAACTCCTAAAATTGGTGGGTCTCAAGAAGTCGCTCGAGAAGATGCTGACATCGGAGAAGAGTCCGAAAGAGGGCATGCCTCAAGCGGCGTCCCCCTCAACAGCCGCTCATTAGCGGGGCCCCTGCAGCCAAGGGCCCCAGCTGGCAACCCGGCCGCAGGCAAACCCGGCCGGAAGGTCGGAAGGACGGATGACGAGGCACCATCCTCGGAAAACTGTCTCGTCTCCTCCACCATCACCAAGTCCTCAAGAGGACGATGAGGAAGAATTACCCCCTCTTCAATCCGGAAATGAAAGCGAAGGTGAAGAAGAAGAAAAGACCTGCAGCAGAGTCACCCATGAGCGGGGAGCTGCAGACGGGCCGCCACCCGTAGCCTACACCCTATACGAGCACCTCATCGAACTGCTCGAGGCACCCGAGAAGCTAGAGCTATTAGCCGTCCGCTTGGTTGGCGGCGAGCGACAGCTCCACTTGCGACTCCGGGTAACCTGCCAAGGGGTTGAAAGGTTGGTGAGTGTGCTGGTGGACCCGGGAGCCCAAGTCAGTCTTCTGAGGACTGGGCTGTTCCCAGCATCTTGTATCAAGACGAGCCCTAACCCGGTTTGCTTGAAGGTCGCCAATGGACAGTACATGGGTGGAGGCAGGACTGAAGTCCACCTTGAGATGGAATTTCTGAACCATGGGATGCAGCGTTCTGGGGCGTGGTGCGGAACCCCCCCAATTTTGGGTGTTGTTAATATGGTTGGAACCCGGAATTTCACATGTTACATGGGTGCACTATGATGCAACAATGTGCCTTGCATGTTTCGTTTGCTCCATATTGCCCGTTTTGCACTTTTTGCGATTTGATCTTTTTGTGCTCTAACTAGTTAGAACAGGGTTAGAACGGGGTTAGAGCACTAGTTATCGCGTGGGTTATCGCGCGATAACCTAGTTATCTCGGCCGTTATCGCGGGGGTTATCGCGCGATAACTAGTTATCGCGTGGGTTATCGCCTGGGTCATCGCGGTTCATTTTATGTTTCCCCTTTTCGCTTTAGCTCTCAAAGCCTTCGTATTCTTTGATAATGGCCCTTGCTGCTGCCCACGCTTGGTGCAAGCACCATCAAAAGCTCCTTGATGTCCGTCGCCTTGGCGGTCCTGAGGGGTTTACGATGGGTGACGCAAACGTCAGGCGCCCTGTGGCGACTCGCTTTGAACATGGTGTGGACTTTGGACTCCTTGTCCATAAGTCCCCCCTCATGGCCGACAAGAGAGACCCCCTGGTTCTCAGCAACTACATCTTTGAGTTGCTAGGGGTAAATCCAGGGGTTGCTGGATTCCTCATCCAGCTGCATCCCGAGGACGTGGACGCGGTGTTGCAGTCCGTCACCGCCCATGCCGAGAAGGGTGCGGGGACGAAGACGATCCTTTATGTGGGTCAGGAGGAAGAGGAGGAAGTGGAAGAGGAAGCGGAGGAGGTGGAGGAGGTGGGGGCTGGGAAGAGGAATCCCCACAACCCCCTCATGATTAGGACCCAGAAGGTAAGGATCCGACCGGGTAAGGGGAAGGGGAAGTCGGATGGTTGGTTCCCCCAACCCCTCACCCACAACACCCGCCGGGTATGCACTGACGACCCCAAAATCAAGCTCGCCATGCACTCCCTTTGCCCCACAAGGGAGTGGGAGCGTGAGTGGTATGGGGTCACCACTCCCAACCTTGTTTCGGGGCAGGGGGTGATTCTTTTTCCATTTGGGGCAACACCCCCCCTAATTGGGGAGGCGGAGGAGGTGGTTGCCGCCGAGCCGTTGCGGGCCTTTAATAGGGACCCCAATGACCTTGTGCTCACGGTGGGGGGAAAGCTGGTGGTCAACCACCTCCTGGAACACGATTTTTTGAGTAATGCGCAGCTGCAAAGTCTTTTGGATGATTTGGATAGGGTGCTTCTCTCAGAGAAGGCACCCATTTTCAATGAGAACCCCCCCAATGTCGGCAGGCCCCAAGATTCTGGGACCCGCCGCACATTGTATGGCAACTATTGGGGTGCCAACGACCACAAACACAACCCGCACAAGCTCCATGATCTGCCTGTCCTCAAAAGGGTGGCAGATCGTGTGCTTGAGACCGCAAAGAAGACTGTGCTGGGGGGGGTCGGATGGAGCTGCACCATCCTTGACATGGCCGAAATTTCGAGCTATGACCACACCCCCCAGCACCTCGATCGCGACGCCCCCCCCTACACCATTCCTGAAGGCACATTGATTGTCAATTGCCTTATTGTGCTAACCCATAATCATGAGGAGGAGGATGGGTCACATTTTCATTTTGTGCCCTCCAGCAGTTCGGGGTTCCCTGACCCTTGGGTGGAAAGGGCTGTGCCATTCAAGGGGGGCACTGCCTTTTCTTTTTAATGCCCTTGATGTCCACCGGGGGTCGGGGATTCCCAAGGCCTCCCCCAAAGGGGTGAGGAACCCCCGCCTCATGGCTTTTTTTGCCATTTAGCTTACCCAGGGAAGGGAATCTTCGATTCCCCAACCTGCAGGTGACGCAGTCCATTAAAAGGCCCCAGTTTGGGGCACCAGGCGGCCGGGTGGCCAAGACAGTCCAGTGTGATGGGGCGGTTAGGTGTAGGGGGAAGGTGGTAGCCAATTGCTACGGATGCAATCGGCTGATTTTGTGCGCTGCCCACAAAGATGGCCTTTGTGTGCCATGCCAGGAGGGGGAGGAGGCAGAGGGGAGGGAGGGGGAGGTGGTGGTGGAGGACCCCAATGGGGTCAGCATTGAGCAATCTGCTCAGTGCTTGCTCCCGGTGAAAACAACCAGTGGGCATTTTTTGTTGTCGGGGTGGGGGAATGGGAGGGAGGTGATTGCCCCCCTCACTAATGAGGAGGCGGGGGGCGTCGCAGGCCACCCCGATCAGTGCCCCTTGGCCAAGGTGTGCCATGGGGGGGCACTGCCCTGGCCCTCCCTGCAAGGGCATGTTGGGATTAAGGTCCCGCCAGGGTTCATTTTGGTGGTGAGGAGGGGATTGTATGGCGGATCGGCAAGGGTGGCCCCTGAGGTGGAGGGGGTGGCCCAGGTGGTGGGGTGGAGGCAGGCTGCGGAGGATGAACCTGGTGCTGGACAACGCCAAGAAGGAGGGCCGGGGCATGTGCCCATGTCACCAGGTGTTTGAAAACTTCCCACAACACCCTGCGCTAACCCCTGCTCTAACTAGTTATCGCGCTAGGTTATCGCGTTCTAACTAGGTGCTCTAACTAGTTATCGCGCTAGATTATCTCGTTCTAACTAGTTATCGCGGGGTTATCGCGGGGGGTTATCGCGGGGGTTCTCGCGCGATAACCAAGGGTGGGTGGGCCGACCACAAGTCGGCCTTGGCGAAGGCCAAAAAAGTCCAGGGCAACGCCCAGCGTGCCCTGGACCAGGCCCTCAACCTGGCCGGCAAGAGGGGGGAGGAGGTGGAGTGCCTCCTTCACCGCCCAACAGGGGCTGGCGCCGCAAGGGGTGCAGAGTCAGGGTAGCGGGAGTAGGACTGGGAGTCAATGACTTGTGGGCTTGCTAAAGGGGTTGCCCAAGGGCATTTTTTGTGGGGAGGAGCGATTTGGGGCCCAAGTGGACATGTGCCACTTCGGCCTCGTGGGAAGTGGAAACCCCAATCCCTCCAATTTTAGGGCAACCCACATGGCCGCTGCTATCCTGAGGCCTGCCCTCACCCCCTTGGTTGCAGACCTCAATGCGTATTGCACCTCCAATGCACCACCATGGTTCACATGGTGTAGCATCCAAGTTGTTCGCCCCCAAAGGACGGACACCATGGGGCTCCACGCCCATTAGCGAGATGGGGCGCCCATTGCGCTTATTGTGTGTGTGGGGTCTTTCACGGGGGGTGATTTTTGGGTGGAGAGTGGTGGCCTGCTGAATCCCTGCATGATGGTCAAAAAAGCGGCACACCCTTGTGTGCAAGGGTAGGGCGGTGGAGGGTTGGGCATGCACCGCCGACCCCCAAGCCCCGGTGTTGTTCAACACCGGGGCACTACACGCTCCATTGCCAGGGGAGGGCGAGCGATGGAGCGTGACTTTTTATAGTGCGGGGGGGGTTCTGCACTGCACGCCTCTGTGGCGGCAGCAGCTGGTGTCCATGGGTTTTCGGGTGCCCAATGCTTCCTCTAACCCCTCCAGTTAGTGTAATTTGTGATTCGATTGTTGTTCATTGTTTACATTTTTTCTGTCATTGCCATTACTTTGGTGGGATGCGCAGCATTGGTTTGTCATTGTGTACTCTTTCAGCTGAGGAGGAGCAACTAGCCCGAAACATGTCCATTTGATTGATTTGAATTTGTGATTGTGGCGCCATATACCCCGTGTCTGCACATTGTTGAGATCTCCAAGGTTTCCCGGGGTCCAAAATCAACGCTTGTGAAGGTTTTAGGGTGCCCAATGCTTGCTCTAACCCTGCAGTTAGTGCGCACTAACCCCTACTCTAACTAGTTATCGCGGTAGTTATCGCGCTCTAACTGAGTGCTCTAACTAGTTATCGCGGGGGGTTATCGCGTTCTAACTAGTTGTCGCGGGGGGTTATCGCGGGGGTTATCGCGCGATAACCTAGTTATCGCGGGGGTTATCGCGTGGGTTATCGCGTGTGTTTTTTGGGCCCTTGCTTCAAAACCCTCGCTCATTTCCTGCCCAGGCTCTCTTATTCTTCATGGATAATGCTGTCAAAGAGGCCCTGAGGGCTCTCAACACAGCTAACTTCCGGCCGTACACCGATCTGCAGTGTCCCAAGGCCCAGCGGCGGCGTTTGAAGGCGGTTCAGCGGCTGGTGCGAGTTCTATTGGGTGACCCCAACGATGTGTGTGGCACCAACACCAAAGGAGAAGTTTGTTTAAGTGGTGGGGCGTGCACTGCCCTGTCCCGCCCACTTGGTGGCCCTCCTGCATTCACAGTTCAGGAGCATGAGGCCCTGAGCATGCTACGCATGGCATGCAGCATGCTTCTCTCCCAACGAGGCCTTTTGCGAATGCCCCGCCGTTGCACACAACGGGACCTAAGGACCGTTCGGCAACAGATCATGCCCTACGTTCCCCAAACAACCATTGTAAAGTCTACCACAGGCCGCATTAGGGCAGCTGCCCATGTGCCTTTGCAATCAATTGTGCAAAATGCAATATCTATGGCCCGAGTTATTGGGAAACCCCCCCCTAGTGGCGTTGCCATTGTTGTTATTTCAGTTGATGCGACTTCCTTGTGGAAGGCATCCTGCACCCGTGCGGATGTATGGGTTAATGTATCGGGGGGGGGCAAAGTATGCTTCGAAGGTGAAGTTATGGGCCTCATGGTTTCGCACTGATGGCGGAGATGAACAGGCTTTTTGGAGAACCCTGGACATCTCCGCCAACCTCAACCAAGAGGTGAGGGATGTGGACGAGGACGTTGTCCTCTTTCAAAATCAATTTTTGACTTGCACTGTCATTTTGACGGGGGGTGGGAAGGGGATGCAAGCAATGGGGGGGGCTGGGTCTAAGTGTTGGTTGTGCAAAGACCCCCAATGGTATTGTTGAGCAAAGGGGGGTGGAGTCCACCTCAAGATGGGGGGCATTCTTGAGAAGTGTGACCCCTGATAGGCGGCCGGGGGACTACCAACATGCAGCATGCCGCATCCTAAACGGCATTGCAAAGCGCATGGAGACCACCCTTCAGGCCCTCCCCCCTGGTACCCCTGGTAAGGCCCAAGCTCTTGCAGCTTTGCAGGCCTTCAAACAAGCCCTCAAGGATGAGACCTCAGGCATCCCTCTGAGGGAACATCTCCCTTCAGCCTGAAGGGCCACAGAAAAAGATTTCGATCTAACAAGCACCAAATTTTTCCTAACCTCCCCGCCCTTCCAAAGGCAATTTGTGGATTGCCTCAAAAGAGCATGTCCCCACAGTGAGGACCCCTGGGGGACCTTTGTTATGGGGTGTTGTGCATGTCATGGGGAAATGCATTGGGGGTTTGTATGGGCTTTGGAGGGTGAGGGAGATGTACACTCTAACCCAAGTGGAACGCCACCGTGCGTTGACCACAAAATTTTCAAAAGCCTGGAGAGCCTCAGGTTGGTCCCCAACCAGGTGGATCCGTTGGTGCTTGGCACATTCCACCTTTTTTGCCGAGAAATGGAGGAACATTTTTCAAATTTTCTCCATTCCAACGGAGTATCGGCATGGGCCTTACAAGAGGAGGCTCAAAAATTGTTTTAAGGGTTGGTCTTTGGTGAGGCCAAGTATGTCCTTCCGCCACATGCACCATTGCATGTCCATGAACGCCCTGGAGCAAGGGCTTTTGGGACTGGAGGCAGCCAAGGCCTCAGACATTGATGACGTTGTATGAAAGACGACCACACATGCTTTGAGGTTTGAGGTTTGAGGTTTGATTTTGCGGGTACTAGACGCCTTTCGGCCCCGGGGGGCCACCTGGTCGGGCCAGGTGATATCCTCCCCACCGGGTCCTAGTGGGGGGCCCTCCAAGATGCACCTCCTGCCTGGTGGCGGAGTCCCCTGGGTTCACAGAGCTCGGAGCCCCGTCCTTCCCCGGCTTCCCCGTTTCGCCACTCCCCGGTCAGTGCATCAATTTGCAGCCGTGGCTGCGGGCGCTTACCCACTGCGTCGCCCCCCTAATGCGTGGTCGCCCGGGACGCCGGCGCCGCCGGGCCCGTGCTACTGGCTTGTCGCCAGTGGGACCCCCTTCGGCTGTGCAGAGGCTGCCTAGCCTAGGGGTTGGGGCGTGGCGCTGTGCGCCACTACTGCCTTGGCGGGTGCAGTGCCCCGTCTGTGTGTGCGCGGCGCTCGCGGCCGGTTCGGGGGGTTCGGGCCGGTACCTGACGTCGTGTCTCTTTCGTTTCCCCCTCCCCGCCCCGCGTGTTCCGCGCTGCGTGTGGCGGGCCGTCCAGTCCGGGTGTCCCTTACCCTCGCTCGCTGGTACGCCATTCCAAGCGGTCTGTGCGTTCCGGTTGCCCTTCCGGTAGTCCCCGCGTGTCCCTTTCATGTGTGTGCGCTCGCGCTCTCGCGGTGTCCGCTCCCCCCCCCGCTGGGTGGTGTGGCGCGCGCATCTCGCGTGGTCCCGGCACTGGGCGCTGGTAGGGCCGTTCCACGTGGTCCGTGCCCCTCCACGTGTCCTGCCCCGGTCCCTTGCTCTGTCTGGCGTGCTTGGGGGGGGGCAGTCCGGTCCCGGTTCCCCCCTACTTGGCTGGGGGTTGTCGGGGTGGCGGCAGGGCGTCCCCGGGGGGGGTGCCTTCTACCGTTGCGTTGGGCGTCTGGGGTCATGCGCTCCCCCTCCCCCGACTGCCCGTCCACTGGGCGGGCTGTCGGGGTCCGCGATCCACGTGTTGTGGGCGCGGGCGTGCGGGTGTGGGGGCCCTGCTCTGTCCCTGTGGGGGCTGCGCGCCGCGGGGCGGGTCCGTGGCGTTCATATGCTGGGGGGCGAGCTGGGGGGGGGGGCGTGCGCCGTACCCCCCGGCTGTGCGGCCGGGGCGGGGCCTGTAGGGCGGGGGGTCACTCTGCCTCATTCCGTCCCTCTGCCTTCCCTGGGCAGGCAACAAAGCGGGCGTCACTGGCGTTGTGCTGTCCATGCGGGGCGTGGCCCCCCATACCACTCCGGTTCGTGCTCGCCCGGCGTCTCTGGGTACGATCTGTGCGGCGTCCCGGTGCGCAGGCGTGGGCTCGCTTGTTCTTCGCGGCCCCCATGGGAGCCGGCAGCTGGGGCGGGGGGGCGGGTCGCTCTCTCAGGCGGGGGGGGGCCGTCCCCCCTGCCTTGGGGGGTGGGGGTCCGGGCCCCCGCGGCCCGCGGCCGGTGGGGGGGCGGGGGGGGGGGTGTCGCGCCGCGGCCTCCCTGCTCTCCTTCCGGGCGGCGGCCTGCGGTACTCCATCCTGGCCCCCTCTGTGTCGCCGGCGCGTTCCCTTCCGGCGTGCGCGTTCGGTCGGGGCTGAAGTGCCGCCCCGGGGTAGGGGGGGGTGAGAGGCGGCCCGTGGACCGCTCCCCCGGGGGCCCCAGCAGACCTGAACCCCCCCTCTGTCATCCCTGAGTGGGCTGTGGTTACGGGAGGGTCATGTGGGGCGCGGCCTCCTTCCTGTTCCGTTGTGCGCGTTGCTTCGGCACGCCGGTGTGGGTTCGCGGGAGCAGGTGCAGCTGCCGTTCCCCTTACCGCGTGGCCGTCCCTTCTGGGGGGGGGGCGCCCCCCCGGCCCTGGGGGGGCGGAGGGCCGCGCCTGTGGCTCCCCAGCTGGGGTGGGTGTGGGGGGGAAGGGGGGGTGGGGGGGCCGCCCCCCCCGCCCGCTCTCGGGCCTGTGTGGGATGGGGGGGGGGAGTGGGGGGGGCCCCTGGCGACGCCTCCTGACGGCCGGGGGGGGGGGCGGCATGGCAGTCCTGGCCCCGGGGGCCAGCCATCGGCCGGGGGGTCGCGCCCCTCCCCCGCCCCCCTCTACCTTGAGCCGGATCCTCGTGCAGGCCCTCGCTGGGGCCCCTCATCCCCCCGGCCGTTGTCGCGCGGCGCTGCCCGACCGGGGGCGGCCGTGAGGGTTAGCGGTCAGTGGTTAGCGGGCTGCGGGGCAGCAGGTTCCCCCCCGCGCTCGTTGTCTTCGCACTCCCTCCCGCGGCAGGTGGCACGCTCTCTTTCGTCGTGCCGTACCGTGGGGGGGGCGTGGGCCGGCAGGCCCAGCCCCCCCCCCCACTCTCTCGTATCCGCCGTCTGGGCCATCACCTGCGCCGCCGTATGTGTGGGGGCTGGGGCTGTGGCGGCGGCGGGTTCTGCCGGCGGTAGCGCCAGTGGGCGAGGGCGCTGCGCAAAGCCCGGGGGAGCCAGTTGTTGGCGTCCGCATCCGTGATGCGGAGCACCGCTCCCCCTTCCAGGAAGGCCGGCCACGTCGGCTCCCTGTCGGGCCACGCCGCCCGGATCACTGACCTGAGGACCCTCTCATGGTCTTCTGGGGCTGCCCACCCCCCCGGGGGTACCTCTCGGTTTCCTCCGTCTCTCCGGAGGAGCACGGCATCGAAGGGCCGGTTCCTCGACCTCCTGGAGGTCCCCTGGTTGGCCCAGCACAACCACCCGTACACCTCCCCCACCAGGGGGAGGGTCTCCTCCCCCAGAGGGTCCGGGACCGCGCCCCAGTCCCGGTCCCATGGCCGGCCCTCCTCTGCCCCCCGTGCCGGCCCCCCTCGCTGCCCCTGCGCCTGCGGCGCCGATGCCGCGCCCCGCCCCCCCTCCGCCGAGGCCATCCGCGCCGGCTCCGCCCTCGGCGCGGGGGGGGCTGGCTGGTGCCAGGGTCGTGGGGGTTGGGGGGGGACGAGCTCGCAGGCGTCAGGGTCGATGTTGTAGAGGTGGTGGTGGTGGTGGTGGGTGCGGTGTGCCGGCATCTGTTGGATGCCGGGGGGGATGCACCTCACCGGCTGCACGTCCGGCTGCGGGGGCGCCCGGCCCTCTGCCCCCTTCCCTTCGTCCCGTCCTCCCCCCTAGGCTCCCATGCCCTGCCCCGCCTGTCCCTTGGGGCCCGCGGCGCCCTTGCCCTTGCCCTTGGGCCCCTTTCCAGCCCCCTGCCCGTGTCGCGGGTCCCGCCTCCCGTCCTCCACGCCCTGGCCCGCCCGCTCTCCCACCTTCCCTCGCCCTGGCCCCTGCACCTGGGCTCCCTGCCCGTGCCCCTGCGCGCCCTTCCCGTGCCCTGGCCCCTTCCCGGCCCCCTGCCCCGAGTCGCGCCGTCCGCTGCCTGCGCTCTGCTCCCCCTCGCTGCTGCGCCTTTCCTGGCCCACTCGCCGGGCCTCCCGCTGCCTTTGCAGCTGCGGCAGCGTGACGCCCGGCGGCGAGCGCTCGCGCGCCGGGGGGCGGACGTGCCGCTCCCGCCCCGGGGGGAAGGGCTTGGGGGGGAACGGCTTGGGGGGGCTGGTGTGAATGTGGGTGGGGTTGGCGTGGGCGCGGTACTTTGCGCTCTCCCTGCCCACTGCTGCTGCTGCGGCGGCCACCGGCGAGGCGTCCGTGGCCCGTGCGGGGTTCTTCCCTCGCTTGCGCGGCCTGCTGGGGGTCGCAGCGTTGCCGGCCGAGGCGGTGGCGCGGCCCGCCGGGGCCGCGGTCGCAACCCCTCGCGCGCCCTCCTCGTTCTCCTCTGCTGCCGCGGCGGCCGCCGGCGAGGCGCCCGTGGCCCGTGCGGGGTCCGTCCCCCGCGTTCGCGGCGTGCTGGGGGCCGAGGCGTGGCCGGCTGAGGCGGTGTCGCGGCCCGCCAGGGTCGCGGCCGCAGCCCCTCGCGCGCCCTCCTCGCTCTCCTTCGCTGCTGTGGCAGCCGCCGACGAGGCGCCCGTGGCCCGTGCGGGGACCGCCCCCCTGCTTTCGCGGGGTGCTGGGGGTCGCGGCGTGGTCGGCCGAGGCGGTGGTGCGGCCCGCCAGGGCCGCGGTCGCGATCCCTCGCGCGCCCTTCTTGCTCTCTTCTGCGGCTGCGGCAGCCCTCGGCGATGCGCCCGGTTTCTGCGCCGGGGCTGCCCCCCGTGTCGGCGGCGTGCCGGGGGCCGCAGTCGGGGCCGCGGCGTTGCTCGCTGGGGCTGCGGTCTCCGCTTCCTGCGCGTCTGGGGCCCCCTCCCGGGGCGGAACGGCGGGGCTGGCTGCTTGGGCGGCGGAGGCGGTCATCTCCGCTGGCTCAGGCTCCCGGGCCGGCGGCGGCGGCCCGACCAGCACCGCCGCCTCCGCCAGCCTCCGCTCCTCGCGCTCCCCGAGGGTCTCCGCCGTCCACTCCGGGGAAGAGGCGCGGGAGCGGGAGCGGGACCGGCGGTGGTGGCGGTCGTCCCGCTGGGGGGACCCATCGGAGTCTGCCATCACTGTTACCCTGGTAGGCATGCGTGGTGGCAGGTGCGCCCTTCCCAATACCTCCTGGTGCATCAGTGCCGTGCCGTGGGCAGTGCCATGTGGTGCTCTGCGGGTGGGAGGGGGGGAGGGGGTGGGGGGCCGGCTGTGGCGTCAGCCCCGCACGGCCGGGGGCCTGCGGCCATCCACCGGCACTGGGAGGGGAGGCGGGGGAGCCACGCGGCCCACGCGTCGCGCCATAGCTGGCAGTCTGGGGCGGGGCCCAGGGCCCTGGGCCCCCGGGGGTCGTCAAGCGGTGTCGGGGGGAGCCGCACCAGGTGGACCCCCGTAACGGCGGTGACCTCCTGTGTTCGCAGGAAGGAGTGTACTCCGTCCCGCGCCGCGGGCGCCGGGAGGGGGGGGCGGGGTACGGGTGTTGCCCCATAGAGGTGGGTGGGGGTGATCCCCAGGATCTGCCCCGGGTCCCCGCGGGTCGCTACGACGAGGAGGAGCAGGGGGGTGCCAGAACACTCTTGCCAGAGGACCTGCCCCCTGTGGTGGGCACCCCTGGTTCTGGAGAGGGGGGGGGACAGGTCTGGGTTAGCCCAGCCGCGGGGCGCGTGCGTCGCCGGCGGGAGGGCGGGGCACCAAGTGGGCTCCCTGGGGAACGCCTCGCAGACGATGGCGTACGGGGGGGTAGGCCTGGTGCCGTCGTACACCGGGTTGGTCGGCCGGGGGCGGGCGGACGCCTCGTCTGCGCCTTCCACGAACACCGTGACCTCGCCCACCTCCAGGTCCTCGTCCGGTGGGTGTAGAAGGTGGAGCGCCGCTTCCAGCTCGGACACTCCTCCCGGGTACGTGGCCCGCGCCTGGTTCAGGTACGGGGCCGCGTCCCCGGGGTAGCGCGTCCTGAGGGCGTGCAGCAGGGCTGGGGCGCTGCTGCGGAGGGACATGGCAGACCCTGCTCCCGTCAGCCGCAGGGTGTCCCCCATGGACAGGGGCCGGCCCGACCGATTGGACTCGCGCCACTCCATCCAGTGCCCGTAGAGGGCCGCCTCCGGGCTGATGAGCCCCGGCTGGACGGCGTTCACGATCCGGTGCATTGCCGGGAGCAGCGTAGGGGCCCCCGCTCCGTTCAGGGCGCGGACGGCGGGGAGGGCGGTCTCGTTGAGGAAAGCCCTCGCACTGCCCGCCAGGTCACACCGTGCGGCAGCGTGCGCTTCGTGTGCCTCCGCCACCGCGTCCGCCACCAGGCCCCGGACGGCCGCCTCCTGCGCTCTGCGGCGGGCCCTGGTGTGTCCCGGCCCATCCCCCCGTCGGCGTGGCATGGTGCTGCGGGCTCTGCAAAGGGCGGCGGCGGGTAGGGGTTAGGGTGCGAACAGGTGCGACAGGTGCGCAACGGATGTAGGGTCCCGCAGGTGCACGTGGATCCACAGAAGGGCAGCGCCCGCGGAGCCCGCTCGTTCGTGCGAGGGGGTGTGTGCCCCCTCGATGCGCCGGCGCAGGGCCTCCTCCTCTGTGCGCCTGCGCGGGCCCGCGGGAGGTTGGGGCCAGGCGCACGCGGCTACCTGGGCGCACCGCGCGCACCTGTTGGCGCCTGTCGACGCTGCGGAGGACACCGTGTCACATTCCCCGCAGAGTCGGCAGGTGTGTGGGAGGTGGGAGGGCGGCGACCAAGGGTCGAGATGGCGGAGCCAGAGGTCGTCCCACCTCTGTCGGAGGGGGTCCCGGATCTCCAGCAGGCGGGCGCGGACGCGGCGCCGGTAGTCCTTGCCAAGCGTCTTCCGCTGGACCTCCTGCCACGTGTCGTCGGGGAGGATCCCGTGGTCGTGGAAGGCGGCGATGAGGTCGTCCCAGGCCGGGCGGGGGTGCCCCTGGGGGGGGCTCGCCATGTACACGTGGCGCGCGGTGAGGTGGGGCGTCAGCGCATCCCATCGGCACCCGTTCACGGTGTCTCTGTGGAGGAGGGCCAGCAGGGTGCCGTCCGCGACTGCCTCCCACCCCACTCGCAGCCCTTCGCAGCCGTCTAGCTCCTGGCGCAGCGCGGCTGCAACGCCGGTGGGGAGCATGAGGAGCAAGGGCCCCTGGGTGTCGCCCAGCCGGGACAGGGCGTCGTTGTATACCGGCCCCCCAGCTTTGAAGTGCGCCACGGCGAGTTGGGCGGCCCCGTCCTCTGGGGGGTGCCACCGGACGGTGGCCGCAGCGTGTCCCCACGTGCGTATCTCCGTAGCCCGGAGTACGTTGGCGGCGTGAAGGACGATGCGGGGCGGGACGGGTGTCCTGACGAGTGAGGACACGTCCCCAGTCCATCCCGTTTGCGGCCCCGGGGCCGCCTGCAGCCTTTCCCCTGTCGCCGCGTCCCACGGGTGGTCAGGCCCCGCCCCGCGGATCATGGTGGGTCTCGGCCGGGTGTCCGGTCCCCATCCCTGGAGCGGGATGGCGGTGTATCGTTGCGCAGGGGTCTCCGGGGCGCGCGTGGCGGCGCACCACCGGCTCCACTCGCGCGCCCACTCCTCACCCGAGATGCGCGCCTCCCATGCGGTCATGGAGCCGCGCCCGATAATCCACGGTGGGAAGAGGGCATCTTGTAGGTGCCTCGAGAACCCCCCCGGCAGGTCCTGGTACGGGTGGGGGCTCTCTTTGGGCGGGCATTCCAGAGTGCCATTCACGACACGGAGGGAGGCTACGAAGTCCTTGTCGGGGCGCGGGGGAGGAGGAGGGTGGTCGCCCTCCGCCGCAGTGAGCCACCGGTGTGCCCGGGCCGCCGCACTCTGGGGCTCGCGGAGGAGTTGCTCCAGCCGGTGGTTGCGAAGCTCCCATGCGAAGTCCCCCAGCCGGAGCATGTGGTGGAGGAAATCATCCACAGAGGTCCCTCCTGGCGGGTCGTATCGGGCTATGGCGCGGAGCTGCGCCTCCGCGTCCTCGGGCACCAGTCCAGAGCAGAACACCTCCGTCCATGTGGCGCCTGCGGAGCGACACGAGGCCACCCACAGGGCTTTGTCCCCAGGTGGGAGGTGGCGGGCCGCCTCGTGTACCGCCTGGCGGTAGTGAGGCCAGAGGAGCCGTGAGTGGGCGCATCCCACGTGCATGTGCACCGGGGTCTCCTCCGGGCCGCCGCATAAAAGGCACGGTTGTGGGACGATGGCCACGCCGGAGAGCCGCTCCTTCCGGACGCGGAGCCTGCGCTGCACCGGCGTGTGGCCGTCTCGGGCCCGCAGCGCCCGGCGGTTGGTGGCCGTCGCGGTGAGGTCCCGGGCGTGGACATAGGCCGTGGCGTGGGCCGCGCCCGAAGGTGTGTGTCCTCGGTGCGTCAGCGCATGGTTCGTCTGCGCCCGTTGCGCGACCTCGCCGAGCACCCGCATCGTGGGGGGCCGTAGATCGAGATGGCCGTCACGGCCGGCGACAATGAGCTGGGCGTGGCCAGGGTCCGGGGGCGTGTTCTGCAGGACGGTGTCCTGGGACGCCGCCCAGTCCGCCTTGTGCAGTAGGGCGTCACTGTGGTGAGAGGTGGCTCGGACGTACCAGAAGGGGTGCCCGGCGTGTTGCCCTTGCGCGTACAGGCTGTCCCGGAGCCACCTCAGGGGCATCTGGTTGACCACCTTCGCTGCGCCCGCGGGGACCCCCGTGGTCCGCTCGCGATCTGCGTGCCGCAGGAGGTGGAGGATGACTTCGGCGTCCACCGTGTGGACCCATGGTCGGTGGGCACCGTATTGTAGGGGGAGGGAGGCGGCCGGCCCCTCCCCATCGGGCACCGTGCCCGAGATGGCCACCGCCCACGTGCGGGTGAGGTCGGCGGCGAGAGCGACGCTGGTGGCGTGTCTGCAGGGTCCGCCCCCGGACGCGTCACAGGAGGTGTGTCCCCAAGCCTCCGGGATCCAGCAGTATCCGCACATGCTTTGTGCCAAGTGTTTTGTGTTGTTTGTCCTAGGAAGAGAGGGAGGAGGGGTGCTCGATAATTACACTCGAAAACTACGCGATATCTGAGTTCTCGTACGATAACTAGCGCGATAACTAGTTAGAGCAAGGTGCTCTAACTGTTTTCTAACTCTGTTCTAACTGTGCTCTAACTCTTTGACCCCCCCGAAAAAAGCCACCCCTACAATGAGGGTTATGTGGGGAAAGAAAGGGGATGGGGGGTTTCTGAGGGTGCTGATTCCATTTTTGTAGGTGGTTTGCTGCTAAATTGAGGGTAGGTGGCTGTTCCAAAAATTGCGTTCTAACTAGGGGTTCCGCACCACGCCCTAGAACGCTGCATCCCACATGAAGAACTGTCGCGACCGGACAAGGGCAAGCGTGTTACCTTGGGTGGTACCTTTTACGAAGCGGACATGGACTGGGATGTTATCATTGGCTATGACTTTATGGCGGCCAAGGATACAGGTGTACAGCCGGCCCAAAGTTCCATGACCCTCTACAAAGACGACCGTTTGTCCTCGTTGTCCGCCCACCTTGCATTTGAAGAGAGCCATTGAACGGAACGCGAGCAGCTTTGCCGCGCCGTACGGGCAGTCAAGCCATGCCAAAGGCCCCTCGACGAATATGGTTTTACTCCAGAAGCCTTCCAAGATGCGGCTGCCGGATGGAGATCAGGCGAGCCATCGTTGGATGCCTTCAGCTCTGCATACTCCGAAAGTCTTCGATTATGCAAGACATATTGGCACACCAAGGACTCCGCATGGTTCAAGCGATGAGATGAGCATTTTTGGGGATTGCTATGAATTCACTGCAACCCACGATGTGTGCCCCGCGCCATTGCAAAAATTAAGTCCAACCGAGCCAAGGCCCTGCTTGTGCTAACGAAGAAAGTGTGGGAAGATGACCGAATGGTGAGGCTCAAAATGATTTGCAACGCATGACCCTAAGCTCTTATGATTTCCCAGTCGGACAGAGCATCTACCAGGATGCTAAGGGCCAAAAATTAGGCAACACGCCCGTCCGAACCACGGTGGTGTATGTGGACGGCTCACTCTTGGATGGATTGGAAGCCGATATCCGAATGGTCGCGCGAGTAGTTGCTGAGCCCATGCGCTACATGTTTGCAGCACCATCCCAAGAAGCCGACCAATACACAGAAGGGCGTGATGACCTAACCGCCGACAAGCTTGACGCTGTGGTGGGATACAAGCACAACCCTATGCATGACATCATGTCTGCAAAGAGGAGCAAGGATGAGACCAAATGGTGGGAAGATGACTCCATCGCCTCAGGTGCCTTTGATGGCAATGCATTTGTCCGTAGAGTGCTTGACCATTGGGCTGACCAAGATGAGCCGCGAGGATGAAACCCCCCCACGTATGGAGATATTTACCGGACGAAATGTGGAATTCATCACCCCTCAGGAGCCTCTAAGGACCCTCGCGCCTTGGACCTGGAACAAGACCAAGTCCACCTGTCCCAAGATACCCATGTGAGGTCCATGGTGCAAGTGCCGACCAAGGCCAAAGCTTTCGCCGACTCCGACCCTCGTGTCCAAGCGCTAAGGGAAAAAATCAAGGGAGATTATGCGAAGAATTTCTTCAGTGGAAAGCCCAGCAAAGATCCTCCAATTCGTGCCGTGTATGGCGAAGCAAAAATCCGCCTCCGACATCCACACAAGGTATTCCGGCAACGTGAGTTCGCTTTGAATGGAGACCGGCTGGAAGCCATGAAAGCCAAGCTGAAAGAATTCATGGAGCGTAGGTGGTTGGAACCATGCACCAGCGAGTGGGCCTCCCCCACCTTCGTTGTTCCGAAGAAGGTGGCCGGGTAATGGCGGCTGGTCGTCGACGACCGAGGGCTCAACGAGCAAACAGAGTTCCACTCCTACACCCTGCCCCTCGTCGAGGATATGTTGCAGAGGCAACACGAGCGACGGCTCTTCACGGTGATCGACCTGAAACACGCTTACCGCCAAATGCCGTTGACGCTGGAGTCTCGTGCATGCACTGCCATGTCTACCCCACTGGGTCCTCTCCAATGGAAGGTAATGCCCATGGGATGTAAAAACGGCAATGCGTCTTTCCAACGAATGTTGGAAGACATCCTCAAGCCCGTTGCCTACTGCGCCGACCCTTTCGTCGATGATATCATCGTTGGGTCGGGCACGTAGGGTATGACCGATGAGGAG
The DNA here is from genome assembly GCA_964036045.1 of Eutreptiella sp. 'Long Island Sound 2002'. NCBI lineage: Eukaryota > Euglenozoa > Euglenophyceae > Eutreptiales > Eutreptiaceae > Eutreptiella > Eutreptiella sp. 'Long Island Sound 2002'. Next base: position 99,018,218 of record OZ038383.1, read on the forward strand.
GTGCTTGCCGCCCATGAAGCTGACCTGAGGAGAGTCTTGAACCTCCTGGTCTCTTTGCAACTCACCGGAAGTGCAGACAAAGCCACCATCGCAGTGAACGAAGTGCAATTCGCTGGACACGTGGTTGGCATGGGGCAACGCAAGCCAATTCCCGGCAAGATTGCTGCGGTGGAAAATTGGGAGCGCCCCAAGACAGTCTCGGAGATGCACGCCTTCCTCGGATTCTGCAATTACTATTCGGGTTATGTCCGTATGTATGCAGAAATGGCCGCCCGGATAACAGCCTTGCTGAGAGGCAACCGAGATGAAACCAAGAAGGGCAGCAAGAAGCGCATCATATGGGACGATGAAGCCAATGATGCCTTTGAGGCCATGAAGCGCGCTTTGCTTGATAAGCTGAAGCTCTGGCTCATCAACCCCGACAAAGGGTTTGTGCTCCGTACGGACGCTGCGGACTATGCTGTCGGAGTGGTCCTCGAGCAAGTGGGGGATGATGGAACCCACGTGCCTGTCGCCTTCCGGAGCCGAGTCCTTGCTGCTGGCCAGCGCTGGACCTGGACACCCAGAGAAAAGGAGACATACGCCATTATTTGCGCTCTACGTAAGTGGGCAGGACACATCGGACTGCAGCCGGTAGTTGTCTGCACCGACCATCAGAGCTTGCAATCTTGGCACAAGGAGCATGTGGATACTCCCTCCGGCCCAGCGTCTCGACGTGCCCGATGGCATGAGACTTTGGCGAAGTTCAACCTATCGGTTGTGTATGTCCTGGGAAAGGACAACAACGTGGCGGACTGCATGAGCCGATGGGCGTATCCAGCAAGCAAGGGAATGGCGGATGTAAGTGCCCATGGGGACGAGAGAGAAACCAAGGAGGCCAAGCGGATCATCGAGATGGAGAGACTGATGGAGGAAGAAGGAGCCAAGTGCTTCGTCGTAATGGCATCAGAGACCGACACTGCCGATCGCGCAGATCGGGCGGTGATGCGAAATCTGGCCGAGACAATGAGTGTCCGGCCACTCGTGCAAGTGCCCGCCAATGACAAGCCGCAATCGAAGTCGAAGGCTACATCCTCGACGAATGCAAATCCTTGAACCTCTCAGTTGTGCCTGAAGGAAGACTGGACGTCCGACTATGCTGACTCTCCGGCGTGGGCCCAGTATTACTAGGTGATCTCCAGCCCCGACAACGATGAAGAATGGCCCCAAGGACTCTCGGTCGAACATGAAAAAATGTTCTTGAATGGGAAGCTGCTTTGTCCCCGAATCTCGTGCCAAATACCTACTGGATGAGTGGCATCAAGAAATGATGCACCCGAGTGCAGCGAGGCAATGGAAAGACATGGGACCAAGGCTCTTGTTTCCTCACCGAGCCCGGGAGCTCCTCAATAAGGTAAAGAGCCACTGCAAAGTGTGTGCCGCCTGCAGCCCGGTGAATTACTCGTTAGCCGGTGATCAACAATGGACGCCGATCCCCGATAGACCCATGGAGTCCGTCAGCATGGATGTTTTCTCCATGCCGGAGGTTGAGGTGGGTAAGGACACATATGATTGTGTAGTCATTGTTGTCGACTGCCATTCGGGCTATCTTGTTGCCGTTCCTGCCAAGAAAAAGGGTCTAACAGCCAAAGAAGTGGCCGAGAAGATGATCAAGCATTAGTTGACCATTTTCGACATCCTCGCGGCGATTTGCAGCCACAACGCCCCGCAGTTCACAGGTGGGTGGTTCAAGGCCATGTGTGCTTACATGGGTGTACAGCATGCCACCTCCGTAGCACACCTTAGCCGTTCAAATGGCCGAGCCGAAGTGGCCGGTCGCCAGGTTTTTGAGAGGCTGCGCAAGCTTCACCTGGAGAACCCAAAGAAGAATTGGTTTAGGGAGATGTGGAGAGCCATCCAAGCCTACCACAACTTGCCCACACCCTCCGGGCTGTCTCCCCACAAAATTCTCTTAAGCAGGGACAGGTTGAGTCGCTCCCTTCCTTGGTACACCACCGGTCTCGCCAAAGATGCCGTGGAGGCATTCAAAGAGGCCGAAGACACTGCCAAACTGGTGAAGGATGCTTTTGAAAAAGAGCATGCTAAGCGGCAAGACAAGGCACCCAAGCGCCCCGTCACCTCTTTCAAGGTTGGAGGCAATGTCTGGGTTGAAAGACCCCGGCCGCTGGGCACTCATCGGACAAAGACTTGGTATACCCCTGGTAAGATTGCCAAGAGGGTTGGTCCGAGCACCTTTCTCGTCCAAACGGGTCCCTCTCAATTTAAGAAACCTGGCACGAGACTCAATTGAAGGACCGTGTTCCGGATATCACGGGGAAGCATGTGGACTTCCAGTACACCCAACATCAGGACGACTCCGACGGGGATGAATACCTTGAGGAGGAGGACTATGTTGTTGACAAGGTTTTGAGCCACCGGCCAAAGCCCGCCGTCCCGGGCGGAATTGAGTTCAAGGTGAAGTGGAAAGGATACGGGAAGTCTCATGACTCCTGGGTACGTCCCTCATCGTTCGTGCCCCGCATCAACAAAGTGTGGCAAGCCTATCTCGGTCAAAAGGGCGTCGACATTTCCGCCAAGGACTTGATGGCTGCCATCATCCAGGCTGAGGACGACATCTTGTCCCTCAGTGATCCCTTCGTGGATGCATGCTGTACTATGGGAGGCTGATCACCCCCTTGTCCAGTGTTCTACATCATATTTTTACCTTTTGCGATTGGACTTGATTTACTGGTACTTTGCAATCGTTTCTTTGCATGAGACAATTTTCTTTTGACGTCATACCTTTCAGCAATGCCTTTGTGTTCGTATTTTACCGACTTTACCACATGCACTGGTTCAAGCCATACATCATATACATTCATGTCCCCCAGATTCATACTGGGGTAATTTTGGCCCATACAACGTTGCGCAACGGGTGTTGTTGCCATCAGCACTGCGAATGAGTCAGTGTGTGTGATCAATTAATGGCACTTGTTGAATCGTCACTTTATTTGCGTTTCTAAGCTTCTCCACTTGTTTGACCCACTCCTTCCCCCTGAATTGTGCTGTCTTTGTTGCGTTGTCCTACATTTCAGCCTTACCCTAACCATGGAGTAGGTTTGAGACTTACTACTCCTCTTAACCTATGACAAAAAAAAATGTGTGTGCTCACTTCATATTGATCAATTTTGGTATGAATTTCGGTGGTTCAGGACTTCTAGAATTTAGGTGGTTTTGCTCCCTCTTGTCGTTGACAGGATGCACTTGTATGCCTCTTGACCTGAATTTCGATGTTCGAATGCCTTCCTTTGCTGCAGAGATGTCTTTACTCATGCTCCAAGCCTCCAAGGTACCCCCTCAACCCCGAAATCCTTGACATGAGACGAGATTGTGGAACCGAGATCAGTCTTGGGCTGTGTGTGCTACCTGCGTGCGCGGTCGGTCGCCGCTTTCTCCGTCGACTCCCACGAACTATTGGATGTCAAGACCAATGATTTTTCTTTGGTGGAGCATGGGGTATCTACATCCGCAGAAGCGACACCTCCGCTATATGAGATCGTTTGTAGACTACTTGGTTGCAATTCGAGAGTCTGCGGGGGATATGAAGTTGCGTCATTTTTGCTATCCTTCCCTCATCCCCACTGTCTGTTGGCTTGTTCCTTGAACTTTTGAGGTGACCTAACCCTATTTTGAGGTTGCCCGACGCAACCACAACATCCGTATAAGGTAATTCATTCAACAAATGACATTTCTATTTTTAGGTCACAACGCACTATTTTTAGAACATTTTGTGCTATTTTTAGCAGCAAATTCCTTTTTTTAGAACGGCACCCTACCGCCCCCGTTTCGCGATTCCTCGGCGTCCGTAACCACTCGAAGAGCGTGCTGGACGCACTGGTGAGGTCGGTTTTGCTCCAGGTCCCCTCCATTTCAAGATCCAATTTTTAGGGTTGTTACTAAAAATAGTAGCAATTCTCGAAAATTTCTCTGGCCCGCCATTTCGACATGTCGTCGAGTTGGACAAATCCGTGGATACCCACAGCGGTTCGATAGCAGTGCCTGGTCCAACAGTGCCATCCGTTTACCTCCTGCGCTCGCCTGGGCCAAATCGGCTGAAAAAATTGCTGTGAAAGAAAAAATATATCCGGGGTCGAAAAAATACTTTTTTTCCGTTTTTCATTTTTCATCATTGGGTACCATATTTTGAGAGTCGCTGATTCACTGCCGATTCTGGTTCGCCTCAACGAGGCGAAATGTTTGAGATTTTCAGGTTTTTCAGCCATGGTCCTGTTTGCGCTTTTCGACCAGGTTGGGCATGGTACACGCTCCCAAGGATCAACAGGGAGCGAGCATACCCCTTCACGTATCCCTGGAACGTGGATATGCTCTAGGGAGGGGGGTGACATGTATGCCATGCCCTCCCTCCCGAATAGCTTTGTGTTTCATGGTATCTAACCCGATCTGCTTCCTGGTGTTATGCCGTGGGCGACTGTGAAGCCAATCAGCTGACAAATTCTGTTTGTATTAATTTCATGCAGTTTTGGGCATAGAATTTCAAGAATCTTATTATGAAATTGCTTCTTAGTCAACCGGATACATTTCAATGCCCTCCAGAAATTCAGTCCAGACCTGTCCGCGCGCGCTTGCTCGCCTGGTGCTCCTGTTGTGTGCGCGTGCTCCCTGCTGCTCGGCCTGTGCTTTAATGCGGGTCGAGCAACTGAAAACTCTTCTGAACGGGTGCTAATAGTGTTAGCTCTATCCTGTTACCAAAATGGATACTGATCGGAAGCTAGGGCGACTCCAGTGGAAGAAAGAAGGCCTGAGCGTAAGGATCTGGCTAAACCCTGGTGTGGTTCGATCTGCCCACACCGGCTGTCGGTCACCGACTGGTACACGTTAATGGGCGCATCTGCTTGCAGTGCCACGCCTACGTGTATGGGGGATCACAAGTCCCTGGAAGCTGGAGGAGTCCTAGTGGAAGAGGAGTGGAAGTGGAAGTGGCTGAGGTAGACGCACCGGAACAGAAGAAAGTACGTCGTTCGTTGCTCGGCAATCCGCAAGTGAACTCTTTCTTTTCTTCTTGGGCTTTGGTTTGTCACTTTGCCACGTCCCTCCGTTTAGTTCTTCATCAAACTTATGTATCCTATGTTGCAACGGACATTATCTTCTTTGAATACTCACAATTGTATGAATCATTGAACTCACTGTCTTGTACATTAGCTCCATTCATGCTTTGTGTTCATTACAGGAAGGTCAACAAGCATGCTTGAGAGTTGAACAATTGTCTCTTTGGATGATGCAATATATTTGGTTGCATGGGCACATGCATTCATTTTATTCATTCAAGTGACCTTTGCAAGTGTGGTGCTACAGTGCTTGGTCAGGTTCACTTCCAGATATCATGTGTTGGTTCATTGCTTGTTTGTTGACAAAGAGCATTGAGTCGCGATTGCATTCTTCCGGGATCTTGTGCCTATTGCCTCTAAGGAGATTGCCCAAGTTTTTTGCTACTCCAGATGAGGAGGTAATTTTGTGAAGTGCTTTGAGGTGAATGTTTTGAAGCATCCTTTGCACTCCCTAATCGCATGCCTTTCCAAGAAGTAGGTCGATCCTTTGCAATCAGGTTGAACCATGTGAGAGTGTAGACTAATGGTTTGCCTTCGGTCGAACATGTCAAGGGTATGTTCTCGTGGAAGCCGGTTGGAGATGTGGTCCGCCCATGGCGTAGTCCGATTCTTGGTTCTTTTGACCCTTGCCGTGTGGTTGACCAAGCGCCGACCTTTCCCTAAGAGTCGAGGTCAGGTCTCTAACTCAGGTGAACTTGGGACCCTCCCTCTTCATGTGTGGTGCAAGGCAATCGGCTCTCTTCTTCCAAGTGGTTAGGCAACCTCCTCTCCTCTTGGGACAGGGACCCTCTCCTCTCCTCTTGGGAAAGGGACACTCTCTTCTTGGGATAGGGATACTCTCCTCTCCTCTTGGGATAGGGACATTGTACTCCCCCCACAGATAGTGATTCTCTTCTCCACCTCAGATAGGCACATTCTCCTCTCCTCATCGGATAGAGACTCTCTTCTCTTTTTGGGACAGGGACTCCATGGATGTGCTCTCATTGGACCAAGGATATCTCTCGCTGTGCATTCACTCTGCGGGCCGCGTCTAGGTCTCTACATGTGACCCGGGGCATTTGCTTATCCATTTCTCTTACCCGATCCCTCTCCAAGTGCATGCGTGCTCTCATGGGTCATGGTTAGGCGAAATCCTTTTTCCATACACATGCTCTCCTGGATTGGATTGTGAGAGGGTCGAGCTCTTCAGGGCATGCATTGGTGGAGGTCTCTCCTAGGGCAATATATATGTGCTCTCTTGCGGCGGGACTCCCTCTCTTCGGGATAGGACAATCTCCCCATGGATATACTCTCGCGGTTGTTCGAGTATACATTCTCTTGGGATTTCGTTGGGGAATGGCGGTGCTATGGGATGACGTTGGGAGGTAATGGGGAACCAGGTCCATGTGGGATTAGGGAGGAAACCCCGGAAGATCTCTTGGTTGTTGATCCATGGTTTCCAGGTGCATTGGTGTGATAAAGTACAATATTACCCTCTCGGTCCATCCATTGAGCGCGTGGGATTCCAGGTCTCCCGAGGGTATGAGATCAAATCATTTTTGAGGTGAAGTTCTCCATGGTTGCATGTGCATGCTCGCCGGTGAGTGCATCTCATGTCTCGCGATTGCTTTGTTATTGACCTCAAGGGTTGGTGAAGCGTGTGAGGTTCATTCTCCTTGGACATGTTCCATGAGGATGACCATGACCTTCAAGACCATGGAGAGGTGGAGCATTTTCGTTTTAGCTAATTATCGCTGACTGCTTTGTATGTCATCGGATTTCGGGTACATACTTTTGTCTTCTTTTATGTTAGGCGGCAAAGGTTGTACGTTTGTTTGTGTATTGCTGGCAAGCGGTCAAGATGTGGATTATTATTGATTGTCAATGCTTTGATTTTGTGCAGCCGCGTGCCTAGGGAAGGACCACCCCCTAGGACACTCGTCAGGATGCTGTGCCCAAAAGTGCCCCGCTCTGTCAGTGTTCAAAACCCCATCGTTTCACCCCTAGTGGAAAAGCAATAGAGTGTGAGCACTGCATGGCAGGAGCAAAAGAAAGATGGAAAAAAAAGTGTGCAATTCTTACGGCCCGGGCTCTGGCCACCGACTTTCAACTGGTCTCAAAAGAATAATTAAAAGGAAGGGACATTACCCCAGTCTGAACTGGTCCCAGCCCTTGAATGAGTGGCTCCCAGCCAGCGTCGCCTGAAACAGGCAACGCATAGCTCTGCCAAAGCATGGGAAATGGCGCTGGCTGAGGTGCACCTCAGCCGAATCATATAGGGTGCAAGACACGGAACAAATGGCTTCTTCTTCTTCTGGTTCAGGGCCGTAAAGCCGGTCAAAGTCACTTACTGTGCTGGTAAAACCTGTGTCCAACGGTGGCGTCCAGTACGAGGGCCGCGACTTTGATTCTGGATTGTCTCTTCGTGGGGAGTCTTCGCCCTCGGTTTCCCAGAAGCGCCCACGTGGGATATCAGAAGTGCTTGAATCAGATTGTAGGTCAGGCAGACCAGTAGCATAGGATGATTATCTCACGATCGAGGAGTACAGCGAGTTTGCTCTGGAGCTTGTTTGTGGGCCAGCTGTCGGTGTTGGAGGCCTTTCAACTGGTAAAGTGTCATGGACTTTGTCATACGTCGCTGGGGTCTCAACAGTAGCTACAGCAGGATCCACCGGCGATGTAGGTAAGCGGCTCTGAGCATCATCGGTGCTGGTGTCCAGGTTTGGGCACGGTGCCTCGTGGACTTCAAAGGGCGGCGTGATATGTGGAGAAATTGCCCAGACGACTGTTGGCGGTGGAGCCAACGTCGTCTGCACGATTATCGGGCCATGTGGCTCAGCAGGTCTGCAAAATGGCGTGCCTTCCCGTTTTCGGCGGTCACGTTTCTTAGTGCCAACGCGGAAAGTTCGGACTAAGCTCCCTGGCTACTTGGGCGGGCGTTGTAGGCTTTTAGCGTGGTGGGTTGCCAGCAGATCCAAAGGGTTGGGAGTGGCAAAGGCTGACGCAAAGTCTGTTTGACGCTTGGTTTTCGGCTTCTTTGCGCGGCGGTTTGCGATCAGCGTGTCCTGGACGGCGGGTATCAGGGCGTGATTACAGCGACCTTGCTGTTTTATGGGACTCCGGGTGGCATTTGTTGGCCTTGGAGAAGGTTGTATAGAGTCGTTGGTAGAAGCTTCAGCGCTTGTCGAAAAGAATTGTTCATTTTGCGCCGTACACGCTCTACCTGCTTCAAAAGGCGTAGATGAGCTGGGTAAGGCACATTCAAAACGCGGAAGGTGGCAGTGGGGTTCAGCAGACGCGGAGAACTGAGAAGCAGTTTCCAGGTCTTGGAAAGCCGCATACGACGTTGGCAACGTTGCAGGCGCTCGAGGAAATCGAGGAAGTCGCCACAAGAGGTGTTGCAGCTCCAGTTACTGATAGACACTTCGCTGGAGAGCCGCTTGGAGCGTTAGAAAGCTTGACAGCAGTTGAACAGCGGCTTGCAAAGCAAGGTTGTAGCAGACTCCAGTACTGGCGATGCGCTTGGTTTCTGGCTGCTGGAGCATGGTGATCACGATATCGGGCGGCTGGCATTGTCTGGATGCAGTTTTTTTGATAGGTCGTGCCCAGGACCTCTACATTAATACGATCTGTGGCTTAACAAAAAAGAATAGACACTCAGAAAGTGATTATGTCAAAAACAGTTTGGGGGCAGGGATCCACACAACATCCTAGGTCTAGTATTCGGTTTCATTTGTCAAAATGCTTTATCACCCTTTTTTTGGTTAGGTAAATATAAGATAAAAATGTAGTATGCCTCTATGAATCTCTATCACAACTAAAGCTGGCCCCTCGGCATGGAATTACACTTTTTCTTAGTGAAACACAGAAATAAATAGATTCATTTTCCTTTGGGGAGACAGCTTCAGTGTCGCGTGATCTTGCCATCCACCTCATGTTTTTTTTATTTGCACTGCCCGAATAAAGATGTATAGTTTCTGACTTTCGCACTTCTCGGGCTGTGTTGCAGTCCTCATGTGCCAGGCCTCGCGCATAAAAAAGCCCAGAAAATTACATTTTTTGTACCATTCTGATGGGTTGTCATGTGATAGCGCTGAATAACAATCGTCACTGAAGCAACGAGTACGTAAATTGTCATTGATTCATTGAAATTTGCCAGAAGCCGGCAGCACGGATGGCGCAAGAACTCTTCTTGAGCTTGGATAGCTGCTGCGCTCAGCAGGCTGCTTCCCCCAAGCACCTTCGTTCTCCAGGCATGGGACATCTTCTTCATTAATGGTTTGGTTTGCAGTAGATTGCATTTTACTGGCGCCAAAATCAATTTTTGTAGCGAAAAAAACGCCCAAAAAATTTACCACGCATGGTAAATTTGGATTTCCTTCCAGAATTTGTTTTGATTGATTGTCGACAGCCAGAACATCACATTCTCTTGAGCCTAAGCTACAAGGGTGGCCTCTGTCAGGGTCAAGTTCATATGTTGAGTGAACCTTCTTCATGTGCCACCTGAGATATTCTTGTTTTTGCTTGATACTTCCCATACTTCCCATAATCAGCACTTGTACTCTGTGCAACACCTCCAACACATGTGCTCCTTTTGTTAGGAAGGCAACAACATTAGACATGATTTCTTGAACAATCAGTTAGATTTGCAAGGCTTGTTTAGAGCACTGAATGTCCACCCGCAAAAACATATGGTACAATGTGATCAAGTCAAGGATGCCCATAACGTCAATCTGGTGTAGCTGGCTGCTTGCTTCATAAAATCTACCTTCATTACTAGGTTTTTTCAGTGGCAATGGACTGGTCTGTGCGCGAGGCCACGCGCATCTGTTCCCCCAAAAAAAATGCTCTTTCTGGAGCCACTCGGACGCACAGGGGTAAACATTGCTTAAATAGGAGTTTTTCTTTGTGTTCCAGAAACGGCTACATTTTTTGCAAACCAAATAATGGCTTTTTGTGTGCTTTTTGAGATCCTGTATTTCTGGTACCTTCTGGGGGTTTACACCATGCAACTTCAACCGCCTAAGTTGGTTACAAAGAAAAATTAATACAAAAAAAAAACAACATCGTTTGCAATGATAAGAAGGTTTTGAGGAAATGGAGGAATAGCTAATTGCAATGCACCGACATTGAATAAAAGCACAATGTTTATGGTAAACCTTTCGCGAAAAACGACACAAGTTTAGTTACCATGGGGAGGGGTTGAGGAATTGAGGAAATTATTCGTAATTGGAAAGCCGTTTCGCCAGACGATGAATAATCAACATAGAAATATGGACTCAAAACACAACCTAAAAATTGAGATCACGGGGATTGAAATCCAAATCCTCAAAACATGTGACATTGCTTTGCTTCTAAAGTGCACAAACCAAAAACGTTGGAGTGCAAAGTCTACCTTTTAGCTAAGTCCTTTGACTCTTACGTGGCCTAACATTCCACACCCGTCTGTATGCCTTGGCTGTTGATCCGCCCCAAAGTTCTGAAAATGCAGCAAGGCGGCCGGGTCTCTAAATTTTGAAAAATCACTCCATTTTAGATAAGTCTTGGCCACAGTGCCGTCGAAACAGACAAACGAGCAGCAATAAGGATATACCCGGGACAACTCATTTAAGCAAAGCAGGCTGCACCGAAAGAGACAACTTTCTCTGGTCAAAGAGTAGCCATGGAGGCCTGAGCGTCCTGCGACATCCATCAAACAAATGCTGTAAGACAAAACAACGGTGACACCCTCGTTTGGTGGCGACGGACCCTTTGGCAAAATGTAACAGGACGCTCGCAGCCGTGCATACAACCATTCATACGTATCAGGGAGTAGTTGTTGAACTTTGGGGTCTTGATTACGCCGATGTTCACATGTGTCTTATTTGGCAACCCTGCAGCTTTGCGGTGGTCTCCGAGGTTGTTGGTGTGCATCAGATGTCGTTGTAATGCAGCCATATGCTGGGCCGTGTGTGCGTGCTTCATTTCTGTTGTAAGACATCACAATGTTTTTCGGCGCGGTTCAGTGCAATAAGCTACACAAAATATGTACAAGACTATGTACACCCTCTTAACGGATGCTGCACCACCTGAGAGCGCTTTGGTGCCGTGCTTCAGTTCTTTAAGCCATCGTAGCCCATCGCACTTGGACAGATGCATTTACATATCTCCAGCCGGAAAAAACAAAAAATACCTCGTCTTGAATGATTGATACAATACAAGCTGCTAGCTCGCCACATCTTGTGGTGTCGCGACATTTAGAGCATTTAGGGATGCTACGGGTTCTATCTTCAATCTTGGCGTATGCAATTGAGCATTTGGTGGTGAATTTTCAAATAGCTGAAACCCAGATTTGGCCTACACAAAATTGTTTTACATCATATAATACCCCGTTTGTCCTGTGTACATTTGCTATGCACAGCATCGTTCGAAGAAAAGCGAGTCATTAATGGTGATGTTTACCTGCTATCCTCGGAGGTGGTCTTTGATTGTTCCCAAGTGTCTTGCAATGGTGGTCAACATCCATACACCAAAGGGCACACACAGAGGAATGGATTGCTTGGGCCTCAAAGAGGTGATGTAAGAAATTTTGTGGCGACGCAACCCTTCACGAAAAACGATAAATCCTGGGCATCATTTGCACGGTGGCAGGTTAATGGCATCCGGTTAGCCCACGCAAACTGCACCCCCTTTTGGAAGGGGCGGACGCAAAAAATGGCAACCAAAAAAACTATTTTTTTCCGACATTTACAACACCTATGAATCAGACAACACCAACAAAATGGTTTTTGCGGAAATTGGCTGGTGTTTTCAAGATTTTGTTTGGCAAAACAAATTATTATTTTCATTGATTTGAAGGGTCAGTATTGAAAATATTGTTGTTTTCGTCTTTCGAAATCCCACTAGCACGTGCCTTTTCGAAAACTCATTTTCCAAAATGTAACACAGTGTGTAATGGGAAATAAATTGCTCAAGGTCGTGGAAGTGATTGTGGACAGAAGGCAACAAAAACACGACATGAAATGCACTACATGCAAACATTGAAATCAAAGCTCGGCAAAAATGTACAAGCCCTTCAGAGCATATCAATGCATTCCAGTCGAAGGAGAGAGCGCGAGACCTCGCGCACAACTGACGGCAAGAAGAGGAAAGCAAACTGGGTTAATCTTGACTTACTAATTCTTCGGTGCTGCCACCTTGGCCAACCTGGCATTCACGCTTCTTGCCACTGAACCTCCCCCACTCGGGGAGGCAACGATACCATGGGATGGCTGAGAACCAGAACGTGATGGCAGCTTCAACTCTGCACTTGCACTTGCAGCAGTCTTCGCTTTCTTCTTTGGCTGGATCTTACCCACATCATCGGGACTTGCATCAAAGTGAGAGGCAGGCCCCCGCTGCCGCTTCAGCTGGGTCTCCAGTATTTGATCCAGATCCTCTTCTTCCTCCTCCTCGACGGCATCCTCATCGTCTGTGTCTTCCGCCTTGTCCGTTGCCCTTCCTTCTTCTTTTGCCTGCTTCTTGCTACTTGAGGGGGTTCCTTCTCCTGCTGCAGTACTCCAAGTTGGTACAACTTGGGCACTCTTCTTCAGCTTGGGCATGGTAGTTGCAGGCTTAGGTGCAGTAGAATCACTGTCGTCAACGGGGGCCTCAGACACAATCTGTTCAGTAAGAAAAAGTCACTACAATGTCTTTCTTGTGGTACTTGATCCAGGCCAAGCCCCCCCTGAACCTTGGGAAGATGTTGAGACTAACACTTAATCATTTTTCTCACTCTTTTGAAGCTTGAAGTACACTTTCTCAAAGTAACTAGGGTTGTAAACCTAGCCCCCCATGAAGTTCACCTCTACCACTCAAGTGAGCGGAGGTATCTTCCTTAATGGAGGTAATAGCAAAACAACGTAGGCACTTCTTGCCTTGGGCCTTGTAGGTTATGCCTAGTGGTCTCCGACTTCAAGACCCCTATACTCAATTGCTTCTATCGCTTATTGTGGTTCTACCTTTTAACTGATTGTGAATCAGTTGCTTGGCCATGCTGGCCAAGCCATGTCCTGTGTCTGGCCTACTTCCTATGCCACAGATTCCTAACCAACTTCATTGCATCCAAAAGAGTGCACATGAAGTGCTTGGTACTATCCTGGGGACCTGAGTCATGTCAGTATTCACTTAAAATCATCCATTTTGTTTATAAACCATTGGATGATTGTATTTAGGTCTGCATTTGCCTATCTGCAGCCCCTCCTTGCTACTTATGTTTTGAACTGGAAGGATTATCACCTGACTGTGATTTTGATCAGGTATTTGGGCTGCTTTGTACCTGTCCTTTGTCATTTTGCAGTTTGGGGAAATCAATCAAGATTCTCATCAATCAAAACGCAGCAAGCAGGAACACCAACACAGGCAAGGCAAACCAGAATACTTTATCTGGTAGCAGGGGGCAGTCCCCTCGGCAGAGCTAAAGCAAGTCGAGTAAAACAACAACTTCTCCATGTCTGTCACTCTGAGTGCAAGAACCCTGCCAGTCAGGTCCCAACCAATGGCGGAATCTTTCGCAGGGCCTTTCAGGGCACTTTCCCTGAGTGACGGTATGTACAACAGAAGTCATCCCTCGAGCATCTCGCCCTCGTTGAGAGCACAGAGCAAGAGGGGCGGAAAAAGGAACAAGTATCGAAGGATCTCGTCCCAGTGCCGAAGTGCCCTCCTTAACGCAGGCGAACCTCCAACGCCTCGAAGGCAAAGACCCCGTGACCGCTGCCTTAGCTTCCGAGGTGTCCTCATTGCCCCTGTCTAAGGCATCGCCTGCTCCAGGGTTCCAAGAGATGGCCAACGTAGCCAATACCAAGGTCAAAGCCTGGATGAGAGCTGCGAGGAAAGGCAATGGGAAGGGGACGGCCCTAATGTTCGGAAAAACGTGGGGGGAAGAGTTCGAGATACCTTATGGCGAATGCGCTGCGTCGGCGTCGGCCCACTCATCATAGTGGGAGCCTGACTCGATATCCAGGGAACCTACACCCACGAAGGAACCTGTATGCATGGAGCGAGAGCCCTCTCCACGCGGTGTATCACCAGAGCCCGTATGCGTAGAGCGAGGTTTGCCCCCACGCATGGCAGGCCCCAAGCTCGGCCTCGATGAGACCATGGAGCTGCTCTCCCAGGTCATGGCTGCAAGTGAGGAAGACCCTGATCTGAGTGCCTTGTCAGCTGCACTCAAGGCAAAACTGGGGCTCTCAGAAGCCCCCGCCTACCATGTCCTCTGGTGTGGAACTGTTAACCAGGGATGTGAAGAGCTGCGGAGGCATCCGCAGCTCGCCAATGGACACCTATCCTAGCCCTTTCCACCGTCGTGTGAGGACTGAGCCTTTCTGCATTGTAGATGACACTACAGAGGCTGAGAGGAAAGGCTATGGCCACGCCGCACTGGCGCCACTAGCCGGCGTGTACCCCTCACCCCCCTCGGTCGGAACAGGTGACCCAGGTGCACCAGGTAGGGGAACGAAGGTCATCGCTACAGCGAACTATCAGATCAAACTCCCCGCGTTGGATCGCAAAACCTTGGCCGAGTGGGCTGAGGAGTGTTCCGAATTTTTGCTCCTCACGGGTCAGCAACATGCTGATGTCCGAACCAAATACACGCTCATTAAAACGTCGTGCAAAAAGAAATTCCTTCAGGGGCGGGACACGACCGCTATCAGGAAGAGCTCCAACTGGGGCGACCTCCTGAAAGGACTGGAGCAAATGTATCAGGTATACAAAACGGACCTGAGTGTCCGAAAAGAGATTCAGGAGTTGCCTCCTTTCCCCGAATTCCCCACAGCTGCCCGCATGTCAGAGTTTGTGGCTCAGCCTGAAGAGCTCATGGGGCGTATGAACCCCACGTCCTATGGGCCTACAGAGCCTCATCTGTGGCTTCTGGGGAAGATTGGTCCCAAGACATGGGAGAACTGCAGGGAGACGTCCAAGAGAACATCTCGGACGCACTCTTACGATGACCTGGTCGATCTGTTGATCGAATTGGCCATGGAGAGGGAGAATGACTCCCACATGGATAAGTATCTGCGCAAGTATCTGCGAAGGGAGACCCCTGCTGAGAAGGCTCCTGGAGGGAGGTCGCCTCAACCCCACTCTAACCCTAGGAAGGGCTGCCGTGGGCATGTGGAGCACATGACTGAGACCCCCTCCTCAAAGGGTAAAGGGGCCCCTAATCTTTTCTACTGTCGTCCTACGGACAATAAGGATTGAACCGGCCATGCGCCCCACCGTGATGGTCAAAGTGCATGCATGCTCCAACCGAGACGCGCGCAGAAAACCAAAAATGGTCAGGAGGTGAAGAACCAAGACCATTTCCGCTGCACAATAACGTGCGGATATTGCAGCGAACGGAGGCATTATGAAGATGAACGTCACATAAAACGCCGCGAATCCAAGAAACTTAAGAAAGCGGAAGAGGAGCGGCGTAAGAACGCCGGTAAGGGTGGTAAACCCGAAGGGGGGGGGGGCTCACCCTGGGGGTTTTAAGGGTAAGGGTAACCCTGGTGGAGGACGAAGGTCCTCAGCCCCCCCCATCGGTGGAAGTGGACCACCCAACTCCAAAACGTAAGGTTGAGTGGTCGGGTGAAAAACGGCCTGCCCCCTCCACCCCCAGCGCTGGTTGTGCTGACAACAGCAGCGAGAACTCCAAGAAGCGCCGCCTGAACTGGCACTCTAAGTGCCTGCAGGCCGCTGGGGCTGAAGTGAAGTTCGCTGAAGAGGGATAGGGGGGCGGCTCCGAAGATGAGGATTTGGTTTTCTACATCACCGTCAGAATTGGTGATCAGGTTCACAAGGCTGTCTTAGACACTGGCGCTATGCTTTCAATCGTGGCCCGCAGACTGCCAAAGCAAGCGAAGATCCGGTAGACCAAAACCGTGGCCATTAGGGTTGGAGATGGTCAGACCATCCATTCCCTGGGGGGGTTCAATGCGGCCGTCTGTCTTGGCGATGAGCAGGTGACTCAGCACTGCAAAGTGCTCCACACCGACGCCTTTGACATTGTCATCAGATTTCCTGCGCCCTAACCCCCAGGTGAAACTGTTGTCTTTGCAACGTCCCTATGCCCTTCACTGCGACTTTGGCAGTGGCTTTTTGTCTGTCCCTTTGGAGCTGTCAGGACGAAAAGAATCCGGTCTACGCTACGTGAACCGGTCATATCGAACTGAGGGCTATCAGTTGGTGCGGCTCGTCTTGGAAATAGGACTGGCTGCCCTGCAGGTAGACCTGAACGAGGTTCAGGTGGCATTGTTCGCGAGTAAGGAGCAGCATATGATGCAGCTCTATTGTTCGTGATATCTCAATAACGCCTATCGCTTCTATTGGAGAACGATGGACTTGTGCTATGCTCCACCCCGGTTCTCTCAGCTCACCAAGGTGCTGACCAAAATCGCCCTTGAAGGAGCGAGACTGATCCCGTGTACCCCCTACTGGGGTACAAGAGGGGAACACCCCTACTGGAGACGACTGTTGGACCATATGACAGTAGGAAGAACTGAACTCCCAAAAGGTCCAATCTACGTCCCTGAGGACTCTCAGGAGACCATGCCCGCCCCTGAATGGGGCAGTTTCTTGTCCATCGTAGATGGCTCTGTAAACCCCGTTCCAGTGAGTGACCTTGACCAGGTGGTACTCAAGAAGTTGATGGCCGAAGACAGGGGCGTTACCCTCCTGGAACTTAAGAAAAGCTCCTCGTGCTCTTAGTACCACTAGGAACGGTGAGTGCTCCGATCAGCAGGAGACCTAGCAGTCTTCACTCCTTTGGCTGATGCTGACAACTGCCTGAGCGATATCGCCAGTGCTATACCCCCGGTTGACCCGGAGGTGCTTAAACTGAAGCACAGAGCTTTCCTAGCGCAGCTGCCTATGGATGAGGTCGATCTTGGTGAGTCCACTCCTGGCGGGTCATATGACCACCCTGTTCTCTCCATGCAGGCCACAGATGGCCCTACAGATCAGGTACCTGGCGCTAAACCCTCACCAAACAACATGCCTGTTTCTTGGTACGATGTACAGGATCTCCAGCAGGTTCTATTGAAGCCGTAGGGTGGCCTCCACCCTACCTGCTGGCGCCACAGTGATATTGGTGCTTGGGGATGCTGAATTTCAGCATCTCCCATTGAGATCTCACTGGTTTCTTGTGGAATTCTTGTAAAATACCCCAGAAACCGTCATTTTTCGTCATTTTTGGGCTGGCGCCGACCTTCGTCGCCTGCGCGTCGCAGCCCCACATCGAAGCTGTATTTCTCGTTTTACGAAGATTTGAATCAATTTTATTATTGATTTATCGTTTTCAGAATTGTAGAAAGGAGCCGTGACCATTTTTGCGGCGTTCCGCGAGGGTCAATTTTTGACGAAATTGGTCACGTAAAAGATTTTTCCAGAAAATCCTGAGGCGATCCCAGGAATCAGCCAGGCGCCCAAGGCGTGGCCCAACAGTGGCCCTCTTCATATATAATATGAATTGGGGAAGAGACGCCTCGTGTTGGCTACACAACGCGTTGGGGGGAGACACGCGAAAAGAGTGTTTTTGACTCAAAAAACACTATATTTCACTGTTTTTCGCCCAAAAATCACTGTTTGGCCCAGTTTTGGCAGGATATCAGTGGAGATCCTGATGGCGACGACTCGTAGCCGTCGGTCTTCCTGATGGCGGCGACGCCGCCGCCTTCGTTTCGTACCTTTTTCTTAGCTATTTTATAGTTTAGAGGTGATACATATACATTGTACATGTCAACGCATTTGTTTTGTTACATATACCTTCTCTTTGTCCAAGGACGCCAGATTGTGTCCGCGGACGCTCCCCGTGGGGTGAGCAAGGATTCCAAGACCATTTACGCAACTCCAATGGAATCGAAGTTTCCGAAGAGACTTCATGTAGTACTTGGAGAGGTTGGGGTGATGGGTTGAAGGATTTTGGATTTTTCTGTGGACGCACGGACATCACCCCCGCCAAAAATGCTTCAAAATAGTCTTGCCGCTGTCCGCGTGGTTCACTGGTGGACCTGTCAATGGCTCCCACGACGTCGAGGCGCCGATCTGCTGCCTGGTTTTCGACAACCCCCGCAGCGCAACAGACTGCAGCCTAAGGTATTGCACTGGTGGAAATACAGTGCAAGAAGGGACGCCACGGCCAAGACTGGCCCCAAAGGCAACAGCAGCGACGACGACAGCCCTGCGATCAGCGCCAGGAGCTCCTGCGGTGACGACGACGATCCCAGCAGAGGTCTTGAGGAATTCTGGACCCTGCAGCAGCTTGACAAGTGGCGTGGACTCCTATAATGGTTGATCTTTGAAGCGACGACGGCAGGCTGCGCGTAAGGCGCTGCTCGTCCACCAGTAACCAAATCAGGCGCGTTAATTCGTCGCCTTGGGTTGGTAACCAACCCTAAAGAGGCGCGGGGCGCTTTGGGTAGGAAATGACCCTAAATGCAGGCGTGAGGAATTTTTCATTTGAATTTCTTGAATTATTATGTTTCCATGCCCATGGAGAAAAAGGGCCAAATTGCATATTTCAGCACCTCCAGGCAGGTCCAGAGAGGCTGCAGCGCCTCTGTTCATGTAACTACAGGCCACAGGGATTGCCAGGGGCCATTGTTGTCGCCTGGGGGGCATTTGCCCTATGATTTTTATTACAAAAAGGCCCTAAAAACCCATGCTTTTGCCACATGGGTCACCAAGACCCAAGCACCCCTCTTGGACTTGCCTTCCTTTGGATGTAGGCAAGCCTTCTAAGGAGGGGGCTGAAGCGGTAGGGTGGCCTCCACCCTACCTGCTGGCGCCACAGTGATAGTGGTGCTTGGGGATGCTGAGGTTCAGCATCTCCCATTGAGATCTCACTGGTTTCTTGTGGAATTCTTGTAAAATACGCCAGAAATCGTCATTTTTCGTCAATTTTGGGCTGGCGCCGACCTTCGTCGCCTGCGCGTCGCAGCCCCAGATCGAAGCTCTATTTCTCGATGCACGAAGATTTTTATCAATTTTATTATTGATTTATCGTTTTCAGAATTATAGAAATGAGCCGTGACCATTTTTGCGGCGTTCCGCGAGGGTCAATCTTTGACAAAATTGGTCACGTAAAAGATTTTTCCAGAAAATCCTGAGGCGATCCCAGGAATCAGCCAGGCGCCCAAGGCGTGGCCCAACAGTGGCCCTCTTCATATATAATATGAATTGAGGAAGAGACGCCTTGTGTGGGCTACACGACGCGTTGGGGGGAGACACGCGAAAAGAGTGTTTTCGACTCAAAAAACACTATATTTCACTGTTTTTCGCCCAGAAAATCGCTGTTTGGCCCAGTTTGGGCAGGATCTCAGTGGAGATCCTGATGGCGACGACTCGTAGCCGTCGGTCTTCCTGATGGCGGCGACGCCGCAGCCTTCGTTTCGAACCTTTTTCTGAGCTATTTTATAGTTTAGAGGTGATACATATACATTGTACATGTCAACACATTTGTTTTGTTACATATACCTTCTCTTTGTCCATAGACGCCAGATTGTGTCCGCGGACGCTCCCCGTGGGGTGAGCAAGGATTCCAGGACCATTTACGCAACTCCAATGGAATCGAAGTTTAGAAAAGACTTCCTGTAGTACTTGGAGAGGTTGGGGTGATGGGTTGAAGGATTTTCGATTTTTCTGTGGACGCACAGACATCACCCCCGCCGAAAATGCTTCACTGTGGGCTAAGGCGGACGGTATCCAGAGAAGCACCAGCCTCGACATCCTCAAGAGGACCTGGAAAACGTCTATATGGTCCGAGGAGGATGATGAAGAGATGACTCTTCCTGATCCTGAGGTACCTCCCGTATACTCCCTTCATTATGCCCAGCAGGGTCGCCAGGACTGGGAGGATAAACTACCCCCTGAAATAATGGGGCGTATGTAGAAACAAGAAAAGGGTAAGAGCAACCTCCATGCTGAGGAGGATTTCGGTGAGAAACTGGAGAGAATGAACCTAGAGCCCCGTCTCATTAAGCGCATCCAGAAAGGACAGGAGGTTTTTGGAGCATTGCCCCCACCCCTGTCCAGCAAAAAACTGGTCCAGATGGACCTCAAACTCAAACCTGAGTTTGAAGGGTCTCTGGTGAGGCGGCGTCGATACCCCGCCGTACAGGACCAAATCAACGAGATTGAACGCCAGATCAGGGAATGCATAGATGCTGGCCTCGTCGAGGAACATAGACACGGGGACTACCCCCGTCATTGTAGCCCTTGTTTTCTGGTGGCTAAACCTGGCTCCAATGCCATGCGCTTGGTAGTTGACTACGGAGAGGCCAACGAAAAGACCCAGAACCACTCAGGGAGTATCCTCAACATGGAGAACACCCTAGAGAGAGTTGCTGAAAGCACATTTCAAATTAAGTTGGACAAGCGCAGTGGCTTCTGGCAGGTAGACCTGACCTGAGGCCTGTTTCCAGGAGTTGAAGAAGAAAATCTCCTCTACCAACTGCCTTGGAGTACCCCGCCCTAAGGGCAAGATAATACTCGTCACAGATGCCTGTCATGTAGGGCGGGTTGGTACCCTTTACAAGTGGCAGGAGCCTAACCCCGCTGACCTGTATCACTGCCAGTTTCAAACTTCAGTTCTGAACCGAGATGGTACCCGGAAGCATGACGACCCTGCCAATGAATGGCGTCTGGTGCCTCTTGGGCATTTGAACTGGAAGAGGAATCAAGCACGGTCCAACTACAGTACCTACGACCAAGAACTCCTGGCTCGAATGCTTGTGCTCTCTTCTCAGTCTCGCCTGCTTGGTACCACCCCTATCGTCTGGCTCTGTTACCAAGAGCCTGTGAAAACGTTTCAGAAGGGTCCCCCTCCTGAAGAGGCCAAACTAAAGTGAGGGTGGACCTACCTCAGTCAGTTCAGGCTGACAGTGCACCCTATACAGGGTATAAAGGACGACATGGCTGACTATATATATCTTAACAACTTCGACGCCATCTTAGGTGAGAGCTCAGAGGCGTTGGCCAAAGGGGCATTCCAGCGCATGGACGTCCAGCTGGACCAATCCATGCGCACCGCATGTGAACTGGAGGGTTGGAGTCTGAGAGACTACCAGGCGGAGTACCAATGCATACACAAGTCCCTCAGCGATGGCTTAGAGGCACGCCTGATAGACGTCAGCCGTTGGGATAAAGATAACCAATATCTGTACTATGAAGACGGTATAGTTGTGCCTGAGGCACGACTGGATGGTTGCCTACAGTGGGCCCATCTCAGCTCTGGGCACACAGGGTGCTACCGGTCTGTTGACTTTCTGAGGGAGCGTTTCTACTCCCGACTAACCCGTGTTGAGCTACGTGCTCGTATGCACTCCATAGTGGACTCATGTGGCTGTCACGCCAGTAAACAGAGCGACTTACGTCACCGGGGACTGGTCTCCAGGCTGCCTATCCCCTACTGTGCTACTTCTCTGTTGTACATTGATTTCATCCACGGTCTGCCTAAGTTTGGTGGTTACGACTGTTGTCTGGTTGTCACATGTGGCCTGACCCATTTCACCCGCGCGCTTCCCCGCAACAAAAAGATCACAGGGGAACAGACTGTGAAAATGTTGGTTGAAGATTCGTTCGAACATTATGGGGCGCCTAAGGGGGTGCACTCTGACGAGGACGTACGTATCCAGAGTGACACCGGATGGTACAAGCGAGTACTGGACGCCGTGAACATCCATGTAACGACAATTGTGACTTACACTCACAAGTCTAACCCTCTATGCGAGAGACAGAACTGTGTGTTGGAGTAGAAGATGAGGAGCCTGAACAAACGAGAGCGCAACAAAGATTGGGTACGCCTGTTACCGCAGGCTGTCCTAACCATGAATGTTCAGGAGACTTCCTCAACTGGCTATACCCCCCAAGAGCTGTACCATGGGCAGCGTCCTGCATGGTTCTTCAAAACCCCTTGTCCAGAGGACTACAGGAGCCCCGTAGGGGACTGGCTGGAACATAGGCAGGACCTGGCTAACCTGGCTAGAGCTAACCTGAAACATGTTCGAGAACGTGAGTTAACTAGGCGTAAGCGCACGAGA
Organism: Eutreptiella sp. 'Long Island Sound 2002'; assembly: GCA_964036045.1. Lineage (NCBI taxonomy): Eukaryota > Euglenozoa > Euglenophyceae > Eutreptiales > Eutreptiaceae > Eutreptiella > Eutreptiella sp. 'Long Island Sound 2002'. Next base: position 99,040,341 of record OZ038383.1, read on the forward strand.
CGTCCTGCCACCTTCAAGGTAGGGGACCTTGTGCTGGTACACCACTCGCAATTGCCCACGTGGCCCCGCAAATGTTTGCGGTACCCTTACTTCGGGCCTTACCGCATTATAAAGATAGATGGATCCAGGATCCATGTGAGGTGCAGTCCTCGCCTAGGTGGAGAGAGAAAATGTATTCTGGTTTGCCTTGCCTGCGTTGGTGTTCCTGCTTCATGGTTTTGGATTGATCAAAACCTTGTTGGATTTTCCCAACCTGCAAAATGACAAATCACAGGTACAAAGCAGCCCAAATACCGGATCGAAATCAAACTCAGGTGATAATCCTTCCGATTCAAAGCATAAGTAGCAAAGAGGGGCTGCAGATAAATAAATGTAGAATTAAATACACAGCTCCAAGGATTTACAAACAAAATGCATGATTTTATGTGTGAACACTGACATGACTCAGGTCCCCAAGATAGTACCAAGCACTTCGTGTGCACTCTTTTGGATACAATGGACTTGGCTAGGAGTCTGGGGCAAAGAAGTTGGGCCAGACACAGGATATGGCTTGGCCAGCATGGCAAAGCAACTGATTCACAATCAGTTAAACGGTAGAACCACAATAAGTGATAGAAACGATTGAGTATAGGGGTCTTGAGGTGGAGGACCACTAGGCTTAACCTACAAAGCGCTAGGCAAGAAGTGCCTACTTTATTTCGGTATTACCTCCATGAAGGAAGATACGTCCGCTCACTAGAGTGGTAGGGGTGAACTTCATGGGGGGCTAGGGTTATAACCCTAGTTACTTTGAGAAAGTGTACTTCAAGCTTCAAAAGAGTGATAAAACTGATTAATTGTTAGTCTCAACATCAGCCCAAGCTTCAGGGGGGGCTTGGCTAGGATCAGGTAACCCAAGAAAGACATGGTAGTGACTTTTTCCTACTCCCCCCTGGAGTACTAGTTCGGCAGGCTAGTAGGACCAAGGCTCAAATTTCTGCAAAATTACCTCAGAAAATGCTTCAAACCAGCCAATGATATTACCATCGGCTCATAGAAGCTTTCCACACTGTAGGTACCATTTAAAAACAATGTAATGTACCGTAAATGATGTCCCTTCGATGGGGCATTCCTCACAAGTCAGGAGCGTGCGGCGAAAACTTTTGGAAAACATTTTCGGGGTAGTGGTGTTTGAACCCAGGACTCCCTCCCTAGAGTACACATGCTTGTTCACTAGGGTACACTCGAACACGCTAATGCGGACGGCGATCGCTGTATAAACAGCGTCTTAGTAAACGTCCCGACCAAGGGCCTGGGCTGAGCATTACTCCCAATGGAGGGCACAAAAATCCAGGAGCTGAGAAAAATGGAAAATGGAACCAACAGGGAGTAAATCCTGTGGTTTGGCAAAAGGGGTAGCAATTTAGGAAGTCAACTGGCTAAAAATTGGGGAAAAGACGTTGGAAATCGTCATTTTGAGTCCAAAACCTAAGGTCGCAGACAAGGGCAACAGAAGCGCACTACCAAAAGAGGTGCGGAAGCGTAAACGGCTCCTAGATAAGAAGGTATGAGCCGTGCTTTTTAAAGCTTTTAAAAGAAATTTTTGCACAGTTGCACCAAAAACTTTATAAACTTTCGGAAGAAGTATCTAACAGACAACCACACAACAGAGCAGGCGGACAACCCGCCTCTCAGGTATGTTAGTGTCATGTCACACGCATTTCGTTAAAACGCTAGGGTTGTCATCGCTGCGTTCGTTGGGGGCTTGGGCGTTCACTTCTCTTGATCTGCACAGGTCAAAACAGGAATCAAAGGTATGTTAGACGAATGGAGCACGCAGCGCGCACGTGGGGCTAGAGTATGCGCTGTGCTCGCGATGCATGTGCCTAATCTAGGCATCCACACGTTGTGGCGCTTTCCCACGGGTCAAAAAGGAAAGTGCTTGCTCCTGCTTGCCTCGGCGTAGCGTTAATATAGGGTTGTTTAAAACGCTTAGGCTTCGTTTTGCGCTGTGGAGTTGCTCGGCATTCCCTCTCTTCCTCTTGTAGGAAGGAAGTCAAGAAGTGCATGCATGATACGCAGGATGCATTAATCGCTTAGGGTGGTTTATAAATCCCCGTAGGGTTGTTTAAACACTTAGGGTTGCCCTTGCGTTTGATGTCCTTCGCCATACACATGATGCGTGCTCAATAAGGCAAGTAAGCCCAGGAGGAGCTCACCTTCTGGTTGAGTTTTGTCGTGATTGGATAAATTGGGTTAATGTTAGGAAATAAAAAGATTGCCGTTCCTCGGCTCCCTTCCCTGCATACACATGATGCACTAAAGGGCTGTAGGGCCACGCGCTGTGCAAAACATTATAACCCTTGTTTAGGCTACCCAGGGCCCCGCCCTACCTTCTATAAGAGAAAGGGCGGAGTCCTTAAGCTTGCTTGCTTGCAGGACGGTTAGAGGACAGTGTATTATTTTCCAACCAAAGACCTGTATAATACAGCGAGGTTGGTTAGTTTCTCAGCCACTAACGGTCCTTCATCCGCCTTTGTTCTCAGGTGGGAAAGGCAAAGGGTGAAGGGATGCAGCAGCAGTTGCCTACGACGACTTTACATTTTTCGCCCATGCTAAAAAGGGCGCAGATCATACAAAAGCAGTGGGTCAGTGGACGACTTCTTCGAGTACAACCCCTCACTACACGCTGTGCGCTCCAACAGTGCACCTCTCCCTCCAAGCCCTGTCAGAAAAACGCGTGGAGGCTTCCCTGGCAGGCCAGATTTGCCCAGCGGCGCTGTGTTCGCTTGCCGTTTCACCGGGGAGCCAATAGGGCTCGTGACTTCTTTGCCATGGCAACCCAGTAGCATGTGTAGGGGTTAGGGTCAGCAAGCCTGGCAGTGACTGAGTGCGGCTGTGCCCACCCTGCTTTCGAAGGCTGGTGGTGGCATTCGTGAGTGTAGTGTAGTGGTGTCTCCTGCTCCGTGTGCTTTCCCTCTCGGGCAGGGGAGTGCGTCCGTTTTTGGGCATTGGAAAAATAGGTGTTTTGTATGCCCTTAGCACACTTGACCGCCCCTCCCCTCTAGTAGGTAGGGCTTTTGCCGTTTCCCCCAAAGGTTAGGCGCCCGCACAGAAATTGGGCGCCCTAGGAGTGGTAATAGTACCTGACTACGACCTTCAGACCGGCATCAGCGAATCCCGAAAGGTAGCCACGCCGGGGAATGAAGTGAGACACACACAGACATATGTAGCACACTTAGGGGTATGGTAACAAGGCCAATAAGGGTAGAACCCCATGGGTCTGGACCAGTTAGGGGTCCTAACTGTGGGCACGCTTTTCCCCAAGGAGGGGGGCACACCTTGCTTTACAGCACCTTGCTTGTCATTCGCCCCCAGAATACGAAGCCACCGCCCTTCGTTGGCTTTCCAAGGTCATATCATTCTGGCATATCCCATGCAACACATGGTCAACAAGGCACACACTCGCTGGGTTGCTGCAAACCTGATAAGCAGCCACCTGACTCACGATGGTAACCACAGGCATGGGACTGCAGGGCACAACCTGAGCAGGGGCTGGACTCCAAAGACAGCGGATGTGCAGGTGTTTTGAAAACCGATCCAGAGTGGGGGAGGGTGTTACTACCGTCACTGAAACTGGAGCTCTACCGGAGTCCTGAACCTGTCCTGGTACACACTGATTAGGTCTAGTTGTCAGCACAACAGTGCTCACCCCCTCTCGGAGGTTAGAAAACAGAGGGGTTGCGAGTAAAGGGCCTCAACTGTGAGTCCCAATCTGGGGCGAATATTTTCACGTGGGCCGGCGCGTTCAGGTGACCCGCAGTTGAGGTGGTCGTATGGAGGTGGGCACCCCGGACTGATCCGACCCCACAGGTACCTAGTGCAGCGCGTGGGCGCTTTTTTGGTACTACAGTGCGCGGAGAATGTGTGGTGGAAGGCGGGGGCAATAGGACGCACTGACAATCGCTCTGCAAACAAGATAAGCGGCCTCGTGGTGTTCCGACGATCCTCAGTGTTGCTTCTCCCTTGGTGCGAGGGAAGTGTACCTCCGGGGGGAGCCAATACTCCTGCAGGAGTGGCCCAAAGGAGACTCCCAACGGGAGGAGGGGATGTCTGGGGTATACCTCCGCCTCCTGAAGCTTGCAACCTCCTCAGTTCGGTTAGGCTCAATAAATAGATAGGCACAAGGAGATTAGTTTTTCTTCTAACGCTGGGACAGAGTCTCAGCACGGGTGAGTAGCTGTCCCTCGTTGTTCTCAACGAGGTTGGAACCAAACATGGGGTAGATACTCCCATCTGGCTGTCTCAAGGCGGACATGGGCTCTCAGATTGCGGCAGATAGCCCATATCCCTCCCACAGGGTAGGGACCTTCCAGCCCTGTTTATACTCGTGGTGTGCAATACCTGCAGCCACCTGGTAGCCATCTACTGCCATCTCATCGGCAGTCATTTCTTCGAGTTCGTCTGCCTCCTCAGGGTTGGCAGCGTTCTCTAGGTCGATGCGCTCGACCTTTCTGTCAGACATACGCCACTCGTTCCAGGAGAGTTCGTCAGGCAAGTGGTAATGTCTCAGCTGTTTAGGTGCACAAAGCAGCTCTTCACCTAGGCGGGGACTGCACCTCACATGAATCCAGGATCCATCTATCTTTATAATGCGGTAAGGCCCAAAGTAAGGGTCCTGCAAACAGTTGCGGGTTCACATGGGCAATCGCGAGTGGTGTACCAGCACAAGGTCCCCTACCTTGAAGGTGGCAGGACGTCTTGTGCGCTTACGCCTAGTTAACTCACGTTCTCGAACGTGTTTCAGGTTAGCTCTAGCCAGGTTAGCCAGGTCCTGCCTATGTTCCAGCCAGTCCCCTACTGGGCTCTTGTAGTCCTCTGGAAAAGTGGTTTTGAAGAACCACGCAGGACGCCCCCCATGCAACATGTCATGGGGGGTATAGCCAGTTGAAGAACTCTCCTGAGAGTTCATGGCTAGGACAGCGCAGGGTAACAGTCGTACCCAATCTTTGTTACGCTCCTGTTTCATCAGAATCCTCATGTTCTACTCCAACACACGGTTCTGTCTCTCGCACAGAGGGTTAGAAGTGTTAGTGTAGGGCAGATCTGTGGTTACATGGATGTTCAGGGCGTCCAGTCCTTGCTTGTACCATCCGGGGTCACTCCAGATACGTACGTCCTCGTCAAAGTGCACCCCCTTAGGTGTCCCATAGTATTCGAACCATTGTTCAACCAACATTTTCACAGTCTGTTCCCCTGTGATCTTTTTGTTGCAGGGAAACGCGCGGGTGAAATGGGTCAGGCCACATGTGACAACCAGACAACAGTCGTAACCACCAAGCTTAGGCAGACGGTGGATGAAATCCATGTACAACAGAGAATTAGCACAGTAGGGGATAGGCAGACTGGAGACCAGTCCCCAGTCACGTGAGTCGCTCTGTTTCCTGGCGTGACAGCCACATGAGTCCACTATGGACTGCATACAGGCACGTAGCTCAACACAGGTTGGTCGGGAGTAGAAACGCTCCCTGAAAACGTCAACAGACCGGTGGAACCCTTTGTGCCCAGAGCTGAGATGGGCCCACTGTAGGCAACCATCCAGTCCTGCCTCAGGCACAACTATACGGTCTTCATAATACAGATATTGGTTATCTTTATACTAACGGTCGCCGTCTATCAGGCGTGCCTCTAGGCCATCACTGAGGGAGTTGAGTACGCATTTGTACTCCGCATGGTAGTCCCTCAAACTCCAGCCCTCCAGTACACATGCGGTCCGCATGGATAGGTCCGGCTGGACGTCCATGCGCTGGAACGCCTCTTTGGCCAACGCCTCCGCGCACTCACCTAAGAGGGCGTCGAAGTTGTTACGAGATATACAGTCAGCCATCTCGTTCTTGATACCCTGTATATGGTGGACAGTCAGCCTGAACTGACTGAGGTAGGTCCACCATCGCTTTAGTTTGGCTTTTTCAGGAGGGGGATCCTTCTGAAACGTTTTCACAGGCTCTTGGTCACAGAGCCAGACGATAGGGTTAGTGCCAAGCAGACGGGACTGGGAAGAAAGGAAGAACATCCCAGCCAGTAGTTCCTGGTTGTAGGTACTGTAGTTGGATCATGCTTGATTCCACTTCCAGTTTCAGTGCCTAAGGGGCACCAGACGCCATTCATTAGCAGGGTCCTCATGCTTTAGGGTACCAGCGCGGTTCAGCCCTGAAGTTTAGAACTGGCAGTGAGACAGCTCAGCGGGGTTAAGCTCCTGCCACTTGTATAGGGTACCACCCCCCCCTGCATCACAGGCATCTGTGACGAGTACAATTTCGCCCTTAGGGCGGGGTACCCCCAGGCAGTTGGTAGAGGAGATTTTCTTCTTCAACTTTTGGAAACAGGGCTCCTCCTTGTTGGTCCACCGCCAAGGGTTGGTCGTTTTTTATAAGGTCAGTCAGGGGGGCTGATGAATACGTAAAATTGTGGATATGGCGCAGGTAAAAAATGCAGGCGCCAATGAAACTCCGGACGTCGTGCACACCCTTCTTAGGGTCGTCACGTATCTGCATGTCCTGCAGAGGTTGCATCTTAGATGCGGCTGGTTTCTACCAGCCATACCAAACATCAAAACCTAGATACTCCCTCTCCTCACGCACGAACACACATTTCTCGAGTTTCATGCGGAGATGGTTTTTCTGACACACAGTGAAAAACTCTTGTAGGAGGGGGGTATGATCCTCCTGGGTATTAGTACCCAGGCTCACGTCATCGATGTGTGCCTCCATCTCAGCATCGCGGGAAACCAGTTCCTGCACAAGGGGTCTGTGTCTCAGGATATATAGGATTTTCTTAATCAGCTCCTGAAAGAGAGCAGGGGCATTCGCGACACCGAAGGGCCTGACCTTCCAGCGGAAGACACGGCCCTTAGGGGTTACAAAGGCGAGCAGTTTCTGGGCTGGTCGGGTTAGGTCTACCTGCCAGAAGCCACTGTGCTTGTCCATCCTGGTTTTGAGTCGGCATTTAGTGATTCTCTCCACGGTGTTCTCCATGTTGGGGATACTCCCTGAGTGGTTCTAGGTCTTTTTGTTGACCTCTCCATAGTCAACAATCAAGCGCATGGCAGTGAAGCCAGGTTTAGCGACCATAAAAGAAGGGCTACAATGAGGGGGGTGATCCTCGTGTTTATAGTCCTCGACGAGGCCAGCATCTATGCATTCCTTGATCTGGCGTTCGATCTCGTTAATTTGGGTCTGTGGGGCGGGGTATGGACGCCGTCCCACCACAGACCCTTCAAACTCAGGTTTGAGTTTGAGATCCACCTGGACCAGGTTTTTGGAAGACAGGGGTGGGGCCAACGCTCCAAGAAACCTCCAGGTATTTCTGGATGAGCTTACTCAGACGGGGGTCTACGTTCAAGCTGTCGAGTTTTTCAGCGAAATGCTCCTCAGCATGGAGGTTGCTCTTCTCTTTTTCCTGTTTTCTCATACGCCCCATTGTTTCAGGAGGTAGATCATCCTCCCAGTCCTGGCAGCCCTGCTGGGCATAGTGAAGGGAGCATACCAGAGGTACCTCAGGATCGGGGAGAGTCATCTCTTCATCATCCTCCTCGGCCCATATAGGCGTTTTCCAGGTCCTCTTGAGGAAGTCCAGGCGGGTCGGTTGCTCGATACCCTCGGCCTTAGCCCAGAGAACATGCTGAAGATCCTGTACATCGTACCAAGAAACGGGCATGTTGTTTGGTGAGGGTTTAGCGCTAGGTACCTCACTTGTAGGGCAATCTGTGGCCTGCATGGAGAGAACAGCGTGCTCATGAGACCCGCCATGAGTGGACTCACCGAGATCCCCCTCATCCAAAATCAGCTGCGCTAGGAAGGCGCTGTGCTTCAGTGTTAGCACCTCCGGGTCAACCGGGGGTATAGCACTGGCGATAATGCTTAGGCGGTCGTCAGCATCAGCGAAAGGAGTGGAAACTGCTGGGGTCTCCTGTTCATCAGAACAATCACCACTCGTAGTGGTGACCAAAGAGTACTCGGATCTTTTCTTAAGATCCACGAGGGTAAGGCCTCTGTTTTCGGCCATCACCTCCTTGAGTACCACCTGGTCGAGCTCACTCATTGGTAGGGGGTTTAGAGAGCCATCTACGGTGGACAAGAAACTGCCCCATTCAGGGGCGGGCATGGTCTCCTCAGAGTCGTCAGGGACATAGATTGGACCATTGGGGAGTTTAGTTCTTCCCGCCGTCATACGGTCCAACAGTGGTCTCCAATAGGCGTGTTCCCCTGTGGTACCACAGTCGGGGGTACACAGGATCACTCTCGCTCCTTCAAGGGCAACTTTGGTCAGCACCTTAGCGAGTTGGCAGAATTGGGGGTTAGCATAGCACAACTCCATCGATCTCCAATAGAAGCGATAGGTGTTATTGAGATACCTCGAGCAATGGAGCTGCATCATATGCTGCTCCTTACTCGCGAACAATTCCACCTGAACTCCGTTCAGGTCTACCTGCAAGGCGGCCAGTCCATTTTCCAAGACGAGCCGCACCAACTGATAGTTTTCAGTTCGATAAGACCGGTTCACGTAGCGTAGACCAGATTCTTTTGGTCCTGACAGCTCCAGAGGGACAGAGAGAAGGCCACTGCCAAGGTCGCAGTCAAGGGCATAGGGACGTTGCAAAGACAACAGTTTCACCTGGGGGTTACGGCGCAGAAAGTCTGTGGCTATGACAATGTCAAAGGCGTCAGTGTCGAGCACATTGCAGTGCTGAGTCACCTGCTCATAGCCCAGACAAACGGTTACATCCAACCCCACCGGGGAATGGATGGTCCGACCATCGCCAACCCTTATGGCCACGGTTTTAGTTTTCCGGATCTTGGCTTGCTTCAGCAGTCTGCGGGCCACGATTGAAGGCGTAGCGCCCGTGTCTAAGACAGCCTTGTAAACCTGATCACCAGTTTTTGGGGTGATCCAGAAGACCGAATCCTCATCCTCGGAGCCGCCCCCCCATCCCTGTCCAGGAAACTTCACTTCAACCCCAGCGGCCTGCAGGCACTTAGAGCGCCAGTTGAGGCGGCGGTTCTTGGCGTTCTCGCTCCTCTTGTCGGCGCCACCAGCGCTGGGGGTGGAGGGGGCAGGCCGTTTTTCGCCCGACGGCTCACCCTTAGGTGTTGGGTTGGGTGCTCCTCTTCCACCAATGGAGGGGGCTGAGGACCTGCGTCCACCACCAGGGTTACCCTTACCCTTAAAACCTCCAGGGTTAGGGCCCCCCCCTTCGGGTTTACCACCCTTAACCGCGTTCTTACGCCGTTCCCCTTCCGCTTTCTTTAGTTTTTCGGATCGGAGACGTTTTATGTGGCATTCATCTTCATAATGCCTCATTTTGCTGCAATATCCGCACGTTATCGTGCAAAGGAAACGGTCTTAGTGTTTCACCTCCTAGCCATCTTTACTTTTCTGTGTGCGTTTCAGTTGGAGCATGCACGCACTTTGTCCATCACACTGGGGCGCGTGGCAGGGTCCACCTTTATCGTCCGTAGGACGACAGTGGAAAGTATTAGGGGCCGCTTTACCTTTCAAGGGGGGGTCCCAGTCATGTGCTTCAGCTGCCCAGCACGGCCCTTCCTAGGGTCAGAGTGGGGTTGAGGCGACCTCCCTGCAGGAGCCTTCTCAGCAGGGGTGTCCCTTCGCAGATGCTTGTGCAGATACTTGTCCATGCCGGAGTCATTCTCCCTCTCGATGGCCAATTCCATCAACAGATCGACCAGGTCATCGTAAGAGTGCATCGAAAATTTCCTCTGGGGCGTCTCTGTGCAGTTCTCCCATGTCCTGGTAGGAATCTTCCCCGTGAGCCACAGATGAGGCTCTGTAGGCGCATGGGACGTGGGGTTCATACGGCCCATGAGCTCTTTCAGCTGAGCCACGAACTCAGAGATGCGGGCAGCTGTGGGGAATTGGGGGAGGGGAGGCAACTCCTCAATCTCTGTTCGGACACTGAGGTCCGTTTCGTAGACTGGATACATTTGCTGCAGTCTTTTCAGGAAGTCGCCGCAGTTGGACCTCTGCCTGATAGCGGTCTTGACTTGCCGCTGGAGGAATTTCTTTTTGCACGACTTTTTGATGAGCGTGCATTTGGTCCCGACATCAGAATGTTGCTGACCCGTGAGGAGCAAAAACTCAGAAACCTCCTCAGCCCACTCAGGCAGGTTTTTGGGATCAAACTCGGGGAGTTCGATCTGAAGGTTCGCCGTAGCGATGGCCTTCGTCCCTCTACCTGGTACACCTGGGTCACCTGCTCCACCTGAAGGGGGTGGGGGGTACACTGTGGCAGGTGGCGCCAGTGCTGCCAGGCCATAGCCTTTCATCTCAGCCTCCGTGGTTTCGGCTACACTGCAGAAAGGCACAGTCCTCAAACGAGGGTGGAAAGGGCTGGGACAGGTGTCCATTCGGGAGCTGCGGATGCCTCCGCAGCTCTTCGCATCCCTGGTTAACAGGTAGGTAGGTATCTTCGGGAGCTCGGGATGCCTCCTTTGACAATGCAGGAAGAAGGTCTTACGGAGGGGACGTCCTGTCCCTCCCACTGCCCTATGTCAGGTGCCTCTTGAGCCGCTCCCGCATGTGCTTGGGAAGGCATTGTCGCGGCCATCCGGTCCATGTGTCCCGGGTGGGAGGGTGTCCCCACATGTGTCCGTGGGTAGGGCCACATGCTCCCTCCTTTGGGCGGCAGCTCTGGGGGCTGCCCAGCCGTGTGGAGTATCTCTCACCACAAGGGGTATTGCTCCCGCTAGTCTACGGTACGACCGCCTCACCCTTGTAGCTTGAGTTGCGGGGCCTCTCTGCTTGGCAGGCGACCCCCTCCTGGAATGTGTACCGGCTTGCCTGTCAATGGTTGCTTGCATGCCTCCGGGTGACGTTTGCCATGGTCCCCGATGCAGCCTGGCCGGGCTCTGACCAGTGGCCTTGGGGTACCGCCCCTGCTGCTGGCCCGGTGGGTCGGCTGGGTCGCCCCAGTGCGTCCGACCCATGGGGTGTTGGTTCTTTCCTGTCCCTCGGCCGCCCTACGTGTGCACGTGTGTGCGGTGTCCTTGGCCACTTGCCTCCTGTTCACCGGTCTGCCCGCTTGGTGCGTTGTTTTGCTTGTGTGGTGTCCTCGGCCACTTGGCTCCTGTTCACTGGTGTGCCCGCTCGGTGTGTTGTTTTGCTTGTGCGGCGTCCTGGGCCACTTGGCTCCTGTTCACCGGTGTGCCCGCTCCGTGCGTTGCTTTGCGTGTGCGGTGTCCTGGGCCACTTGGCTCCTGTTCACCGGTGTGCCCACGTGGTTTGTTGTTTTGGGTGTGCGGTGTCCTGAGCCACTTGGCTCCTGTTCACCGGTGTGCCCGCTCGGTGTTTTGTGTTGCGTGTGCGGTGTCCTGGGCCACTTGGCTCCTGTTCACCCGTGTGCCCGCGTGAGTTGTTGTGTTGCATGTGCGGTGTCCTGGGCCACTTGGCTCCTGTTCACCGGTGTGCCCGCTCGGTGCGTTGCTTTGCCTTGCGGTGTCCTCGGCCACTTGGCTCCTGTTGACCGGTGTGCTCGCTCGGTGTGTTGTGTTGCGTGTGCGGTGTCCTTGGCCACTTGGCTCCTGTTCACCAGTGTGCCCGCTCCGTGCGTTGCTTTGCGTGTGCGGTGCCCTGGGCCACTTGGCTCCTGATTACCGGTGTGCCCGCTCGGTATGTTGTGTTGCGTGTGCGGTGTCCTGGGCCACTTGGCTCCTGTTCACCGATGTGCCCGCTCGGTGCGTTGCTTTGCGTGTGCGGTGTCCTGGGCCACTGTGCTCCTGTTCACCGGTGCGGCCGCGTGGTTTGTTGTGTTGCATGTGCGGTGTCCTGGGCCACTTGGCTCCTGTTCACCGGTGTGCCCGCTTGGTGCGTTGCTTTGCTTGTGCGGTGTCCCCGGCCACTTGGCTCCAGTTCACTGGTATGCCCGTGTGGTTTGTTGTGTTGCGTGTGCGGTGTCCGGGGCCACTTGGCTCCTGTTCACCGGTGTGCCCGCTCGGTGCGTTGCTTTGCGTGTGCGGTCTCCTGGGCCGCTTGGCTCCTGTTCACCGGTGTGCCCGCGTGGTTTGTGGTGTTGCGTGTGCGGTGTCCTGGGCCACTTAGCTTCTGTTCACCGGTGTGCCCGCTCAGTGCGTTGCTTTGCGTGTGCGGTGTCCTGGGCCACTTGGCTCCTGTTCACCGATGTGTTCGCGTGGTTTGTTGTGTTGCATGTGCGGTGTCCTGGGCCTCTTGGCTCCTGTTCACCGGTGTGCCCGCTCGGTGCGTTGCTTTGCTTGTGTGGTGTCCTGGGCCACTTGGCTCCTGTTCACCGGTGTGCCCGCTCCGTGTGTTGTGTTGTGTGTGCGGTGTCCTGGGCCACTTGGCTCCTGTTCACCGGTGTGCCCGCTCGGTGCGTTGCTTTGCGTGTGCGGTGTCCTGGGCCACTTGGCTCCTGTTCACCGGTGTGCCCGCGTGGTTTGTGGTGTTGCGTGTGCGGTGTCCTGAGCCACTTGGCTTCTGTTCACCGCTGTGCCCGCTCAGTGCGTTGCTTTGCGTGTGCGGTGTCTTGGGCCACTTGGCTCCTGTTCACCAGTGTGCCCGCGTGGTTTGTTGTGTTGCATGTGCGGTGTCCTCGGCGACTTGACTCCTGTTCACCGGTGTGCTCGCTCGGTGTCTTGTGCTGCGTGTGCGGTGTCCTGGGCCACTTGGCTCCTGTTCACCAGTGTGCCCGCTGCGTGCGTTCCTTTCCGTGTGCGGTGTCCTGGGCCACTTGGCTCCTGTTCACCGATGTGTTCGCGTGGTTTGTTGTGTTGCATGTGCGGTGTCCTGGGCCTCTTGGCTCCTGTTCACCGGTGTGCCCGCTCGGTGCGTTGCTTTGCTTGTGTGGTGTCCTCGGCCACTTGGCTCCTGTTCACCGGTGTGCCCGCTCCGTGTGTTGTGTTGTGTGTGCGGTGTCCTGGGCCACTTGGCTCCTGTTCACCGGTGTGCCCGCTCGGTGCGTTGCTTTGCGTGTGCGGTGTCCTGGGCCACTTGGCTCCTGTTCACCGGTGTGCCCGCGTGGTTTGTGGTGTTGCGTGTGCGGTGTCCTGAGCCACTTGGCTTCTGTTCACCGCTGTGCCCGCTCAGTGCGTTGCTTTGCGTGTGCGGTGTCTTGGGCCACTTGGCTCCTGTTCACCAGTGTGCCCGCGTGGTTTGTTGTGTTGCATGTGCGGTGTCCTCGGCGACTTGACTCCTGTTCATCGGTGTGCTCGCTCGGTGTCTTGTGCTGCGTGTGCGGTGTCCTGGGCCACTTGGCTCCTGTTCACCAGTGTGCCCGCTGCGTGCGTTCCTTTCCGTGTGCGGTGCCCTGGGCCACTTGGCACCTGTTCACCGGTGTGCCCGCTCGGTGTGTTGCGTTGCGTGTGCGGTGTCCTGGGCCACTTGGCTGCTGTTCACCGGTGTGCCGGCTCGGTGCGTTGCTTTGCGTGTGCGGTGTCCTGGGCCACTTGGCTCCTGTTCACCGGTGTGTCCGCGTGGTTTGTTGTGTTGCATGTGCGGTGTCCTGGGCCACTTGGCTCCTGTTCACCGGTGTGCCCGCTCGGTGCTTTGCTTTGCTTGTGCGGTGTCCTCGGCCAGTTTGCTCCTGTTCACCGGTGTGCCTGCTCGGTGTGTTGCGTTGCGTGTGCGGTGTCCTGGGCCACTTGGCTCCTGTTCACCGGTGTGCCCGCTCGGTGCGTTGCTTTGCGTGTGCGCTGTCCTGGGCCACTTGGCTGCTGTTCACCGGTGTGCCCGCGTGGTTTGACGTGTTGCGTGTGTGGTGTCCTGGGCCACTTGGCTCCTCTTCACCGGTGTGCCCGACCGTGCGTTGCTTTGCGTGTGCGGTGTCCTGGGCCACTTCGCTCCTCTTCACCCGTGTGCCCGCCTTGTTGGTTGTGTTGCGTGTGCGGTGTCCTGGGCCACTTGGCTCCTGTTCACCGGTGTGCGGATTTCGTGTGTTTTTTTGGCTTTTGCGGTGTCCTGGCCCATTTGGCTCCTGTTCACCGGTGTGCCCGCTCGGTGTGTTGCTTTGCGTGTGCGGTGTCCTGGGCCACTTGGCTCCTGTTCACCGTTGTTCCCGCTTGGTGCGTTGTTTTGCTTGTGCGGTGTCCTGGGCCACTTGGCTCTTCTTGACCGGTGTGCCCGCTCGGTGCGTTGTTTTGCTTGTGCGGTGTCCTCGGCCACTTGGCTCCTGCTCAACAGTGTGGCCGCTCGGTGTGTTGTGTTGTGTGTGCGGTGTCCTGGGCCACTTGGCTCCTGTTCACCGGTGTGCCCGCTCGGTGTGTTGTGTTGTGTGTGCGGTGTCCTGGGCCCCTTGGCTCTTGCTCACCGGTGTGCTCGCTCGGTGTGTTGTGCCGTGGGTTGCGTGTGCGGGGCGTCGCTGCGGGGCGCATACTCGTCCATCCGGACGGCGGCTATTAGTAGCCGGCAGGGGCTGGCTACCCTCCGGGCGTGCAGTCGTCCATCCGGACGGCGGCTGTTCGTAGCCGGCAGGGGTTGGGTACCCTCCGGGCGCTCACGCGTCCATCCAGACGGCGGCTGTTCCGTAGCCGGCAGGGGCTGGGCTTGCTGCCGGGCGCGCACTCATCCGTCCGGACGGCAGCTGGTGTTGCTTGGAACCTGTCCTCGTGCCCTGGTTCGTTGCGTGTTGTGCGCGCTCTCCGGGTTTGCGGCACCCGGCGGCCGTTGCTGCTTGACACCTGTCCGTGTGCCTTGGTTGTGGCCCGCGGCGTGCCTCCCTGGCGTGCCTCGCGGCCCCGCGTGGTGCGCCGCGCCTCGTCCGGTCCGGTCGCTCTCGGTGCTCCGGTCGGCTTCCCTGACACCGTGGTGCCTTTCCCCACCCCGGGTGCTTGCGCCCCCGCGCCTTATTGGGTGGCTGCGTGGGGCACGCGGAGGCCGGCCGAGAACCGGGCTCTTTGTGCCTTCAACCCCAGCGGACTGCAGGCACTTAGAGCGCCAGTTGAGGCGGCGGTTCTTGGCGTTCTCGCTGCTCTTGTCGGCGCCACCAGCGCTGGGGGTGGAGTGGGCAGGCCGTTTTTCACCGGACGGCTCACCCTTAGGTGTGGGGTTGGGTGCTCCTCTTCCACCAATGGAGGGGGCTGAGGACCTGCGTTCTCCACCAGGGTTACCCTTACCCTTAAAACCTCCAGGGTTAGGGCCCCCCCCTTCGGGTTTACCAACCTTAAGGGCGTTCTTACGCCGTTCCTCTTCCGCTTTCTTTAGTTTTTCTGATCCGCGACGTTTTATGTGGCATTCATCTTCATAATGCCCCATTTTGCCGCAATATCCGAAAGTTATCGTGCAACGGGAACGGTCTTGGTGTTTGACCTCCTGGCCATCTTTGCCTTTTTGCTTGCGTTTCAGTTGCAGCATGCACGCACTTCGCCCATCACAGTCGGGCGCGTGGCAGGGTCCACCTTTATCGTCCGTAGGAAGACAGTGGAAAAGATTAGGGGCCCCTTTACGTTTCAAGGGGGGGTCCCAGTCATGTGCTTCAGCTGCCCACCACGGCCCTTCCTAGGGTTAGAGTGGGGTTGAGGCGACCTCCCTGCAGGAGTCTTCTCAGCAGGGGTGTCCCTTCGCAGATGCTTGCGCAGATACTTGTCCATGTGGGAGTCATTCTCCCTCTCCATGGCCAATTCTATCAACAGATCGACCAGGTCATCGTAAGAGTGCATCCAAGATTTCCTCTCAGGCGTCTCTGTGCAGTTCTCCCATGTCCTGGTAGGAATCTTCCCCACGAGCCACAGATGAGGCTCTGTAGGCGCATAGGATGTGGGGTTCATACGCCCCATGAGCTCTTCAGGCTGAACCACGAACTCAGAGATGCGGGCAGCTGTGGGGAATTGGGGGAGGGGAGGCAACACCTCAGTCTCTGTTCGGACACTGAGGTCCGTTTGGTAGACTGGATACATTTGCTCCAGTCTTTTCAGGAAGTCGCCGCAGTTGGACCTCTGCCTGATAGCGGTCTTGACTTGCGGCTCGAGGAATTTCTTTTTGCACGACTTTTTGATGAGCGTGCATTTGGTCCGGACATCAGAATGTTGCTGACCCGTGAGAAGCAAAAACTCAGAAAACTCCTCAGCCCACTCGGGCAGGTTTTTGGGATCGAACTCGGGGAGTTCGATCTGAAGGTTCGCCGTAGCGATGGCCTTCGTCCCCCTACCTGGTACACCTGGGTCACCTGCTCCACCTGAAGGGGGTGAGGGGTACACTGTGGCCAGTGGCGCCAGTGGTGCCAGGCCATAGCCTTTCATCTCAGCCTCCGTGGTATCGGCTACACTGCAGAAAGGCACAGTCCTAACAGGAGGGTGGAAAGGGCTTTGACAGGTGTCCATTGGGGAGCTGCGGATGCCTCCGCAGCTCTTCACATCCCTGGTTAACAGTTCCACACAAGGGGGCCTTGGTAGGGGGGAGCTTCACCAAATCTGAGAGCCCCAGTTCTGCCTTGAGTGGTGCCGACAAGGCACTCAAATCAGAGTCTTCTTTGCCTGCACCCAAGACCTGGGAGATCAGCTCCATGGTCTCATCGACGCCGACGTTGGGGGCTGCCATGGGTGGAGGCAGACCTCGCTCTACGCATACGGGATCTGAAGCGCATGGAGAGTGTCCTCGCTCCATGCATACAGGTTCCTTCGTGGGTGTAGGTTCCCTGGATATCCAGTCGGGCTCCCACTCTGATGAGTGGGCCGACGCCGACGCAGCGCATTCGCCAGAAGGTGTCTCGAACTCCTCTCCCCACGTTGTTCCGAACATGGCGTGCATCATAGCCGTCTCCTTCCCCTTGCCTTTCCTCGCCGCTGTCCTCCGGGCCTTGACCATAGTATTGGCTACCTTGGCCATTTCTTCGAAATCGGGAGTAGGCGAAAATTCAGATGGGGGCAATGAAGATACCACGGAAGCTAAGGGAGCGGTCACGGGGTCTTTGCCTTCGAGGCCTTGGAGGTTTGCCTGCGCTAACGAGGGCACCTCAGCGCCGGGACGAGATCCTTCTATACTTGTTCCATTTTCGGCCCCCCTTGCTCTGTGCTCTCCAGGAGGGCCAGGTGCTCGAGGGATGACTTCTCTTGTACATACCCCACTCAGAGATAGTGCCCTGGAAGGCCCTGCCACAGGTTCCGCCATTGGTTTGGACCTGATTGGCAGGGTTTTTGCACTCCGAGTGACAGACATGCAGAGGTTCTTGTTTTACTCCACGTGCTTTAGCTCTGCTTGTGGGACTGCCCTCTGCTACCAGAAAGGGTTTTCTGCTTTGCCTTGCCTGTGTTGATGTTCCTGCTTGATGGCTTTGGATTGATGAAAATCTTCATGGACTTTCCCAAACTGCAAGATGACAAAGGACAGGTACGAGGCAGCCCAAATACTGGATCGAGATCAAAGTCAGGTGATAATCCTTCCTCTTCAAAGCATAAGTAGCAACGAGGGGCTGCAGATAAACAAATGTAGAACTACATACACAGCTCCAATGTTTTACAAACAAAATAGATGATTTTATGTGTGAAAACTGACATGAGTCAGGTCCCCAAGATAGTACCAAGCACTTTATGTGCACTCTTTTGAATACCATCAAGTTGGTTAGGAATCCTGGGCAAAGGAGTCGGGCCAGACACAGCATATGGCTTGGCAAGCATGGCCAAGCAACTGAATTCAGAATCAGTTAAAAAGTAGACCCACAATCATTGATAGAAGAAAGCGAGTATAGGGGTCTTGAGGTGGTAGACCACTAGGCTTAACCTACAAGGCCCTAGGCAAGAAGTGCCTACTGTATTTCGGTATTACCTCCATGAAGGAAGATACCTCCGCTCAGTTAAGTGGTAGGGATGAACTTCATGGGGGGCTAGGGTTATAACCCTAGTTACTTTGAGAAAGTGTACTTCAAACTTCAAAAGAGTGAAATAAATGATTAAGTGTTAGTCTCAACATTAGCCCAAGGCTCAGGGGGGGCTTTGCCTGGATCAAGAACCCCAAGAAAGACATGGTACTGACGTTTTCTTACTAGAGCTGGTTTGTGCACCTAAAAAGCTGAGACATTACCACTCGCCTGACGAACTGTCCTAGGAGGAGTGGTGTCTGTCTGACAGAGAGATTGAGCGCATCAACCTAGAGAACGCTGCCAACCCTGAGGACGCAGACGAACTGGAAGAAATGACTGCCGATGAGATAGCAGTCGATGGCTACTACTTGGTTGCAGGTATTGCATGCCACGATTATAAAAAGGGCTGGAAGTTCCTTATCCTATAGGACAGATATGGGCTATCTGAGGCATCCGGGGAGCCGATGTCCGCCTTTATACAGCCAGATGGGAGTATCGACCCCATCTTTCGTTCCTACCTCGTTGAGAACCACGAGGGACAGCTACTAACCCGTGCTGAGACTCTGTCCCAGCGTAAGAAGAAAAGCTAATCTCCTTGTGCCTATCTATTTATTGTGCTTAACCGAACTGAGGAGGTTGCAAGCTTCAGGAGGCGGTGGTATACCGCAGACATCCCCTCCTCCCCTTGGGAGTCTCCTTCGGGCTACTCCTGCAGGAGTATTGGCTCCCCCCGGAGGAACACTTCCCCGCACCAAGGGAGAGGCGAGACTGAGGATCATCAGAACACCACCAGGCCGCTTATCTTGTTTGCAGCCCAATGGTCGGTGCATCTTAATGACCCAGCCTCCAACCACACATTAATCCGCGCAGTGTAGTACCAAGAACGTGCCCACGCGCTGGACTAGGTACCCGTGGGGTCGGATCAGTCCGGGGTGCCCACCTCCATACAACCACCTCAACTGCGGGTCACCTGAACACGCTGGCCTGCGTGAACAGATTTCCCCAGATTGGGACTCACAGTTGAGGCCCTTTACTCGCAACCCCCACTGTTTTCTAACCTCCCAGGGGCGGTAAGCACTCTTGTGCTGACAACTAGACCTAATCAGTGGGTACCAGGACAGGTTCAGGACTCCTGTAGAGCTCCAGTTTCAGTGATTGTACTAACGCCCTCCCTCAATAGGGATCGGTTTTCCAAACACGTGCACATCCGCTGCTTTTGGAGTCCAGCCCCTGGCCAGGTTGTGCCCTGCGGTCCCATGCCTGTGGTTACCAGCGTGAACCAGGTGGCCGCTTATCAGGTTTGCAGCCACCCAGCGAGTGTGTGCGTTGTGGACCATGTGTTGCATGGGATATGCCCTAATATTATGACCTTGGGAAGCCAACGAAGGGCGGTAGCTTACTAGACCAACGGGGAATGACAAGCAAAGTGCGGCGAAGCAAGATGTGTCCACCCTCCTTGGTGACAAGCGTGCCCACAGTTAGGACCCCTAAATGGTCCAGAGCCATGGGGTTGTACCCTTTTTGGCGCTGTTACCATACCCCTGAATGTGCTATGTATGTCTCTGTGTGTCACACTTCACTCCCTGGCGTGGCTCCCTTTCGGGCTTCGCTGACGTCGGACCGAAGGTCCTAGTCAGGACTATAGAAGGATTTCTGCTTTACACCCCAGCACAAAGCAAAAATTCAGGATCAAACTTGCTGATGAAAGTCCACCACTTATTGTAGGTCCATTGCATAAAAGGCCAAACAAATGACCCAAAAATTTGCACATGTCTCATGGGTATAAAATACAAGAGAAATATATTTTTCTGTGGTTTCTGGGCCTTTTATCATCACCATACTTTAGTTCTGACCTTTTTTTCTTCAACTGGCCACTCAGTAATACTGGCCACCATGGATCCCACATGTGGCCCATCATGTAATTTCTGCATCCAGATCTGATTCTGTACACTCGGACCCCTGCGAATCTGCCTGTCACCATCATCTTGGGTCATTCGTCAGATTTACTGATCATCTTCACTGTTCATGCTGTGCAATCTTGGATTTGATGCATCATGCTGTGCATTCTGGGATTTGGGTGCATCATGTGCATTAATGTAGGAAATTCACTATATGGTCGACCAGAGTTCAGCTTAATGACTGAATGCTCATATGAATAGGCATGTTCGCAAAACGAGACAGCCTCAGCAGGTCCATCTAACTCCCCCCTGCAGCGCTGCAAGTCCCTTGCATGCGTCGCAAATATATAACCCTTCGATGGGCTCACAACATGCATGCGCAGTATCCAAACACCCATTTCTTGATTGTAGTCAGACCTTAGATGTTCTGAAAGAGCGCATGTGAGTTGCGCGTGTCGTTTGGGGCCATACTCAGTCAAGGTGCTTGCGCGCGTCGTTCCTCATTGCCATGATCTGTTCGTCGCGTAGGAGTGGAGGCGGCTAACATGTCCTTTGGCAGCTTTGCGTAGCGCGTACCTTGAATTCCACACGTCGATCCCAGTGTCGTTGTCGCTGCAGGCAGTCAGGTTGATCTTGTTGTCGTCAGCCTGCAGCTAGCTGTAGTAGTGGTACTTGGTACTCAACCGTCTCTCTCTCCGTTACTCTGTCGCTCTCGTGGTAAAAATACTGGTGCGGGCGACTTGCTGAGGTGGACCTTCGTTGGCATTGCACAGACCGCGTCGTGGGTTGCGTGTTTGCTCATTAAAATCACTGCCATCCCGCGAGCGTCCTTCGATGCACTCAGCAGGGTGTAGTCACCGCACCGCCGTGATGGCCCTTGTACTGCTCCGGAAGTCCAGGCGTGCACGTATTGGTTCATTCATTGGTGGGAAGGGGATGAAATGCTTGATTCGCACAAGGAGAAAAGGATGTCACTGTACACCATTCCCACAAGGCGTTCACCGTTTGCTTAGTACCTGGGTGCGTAGGTGTCTAGCCCTGGTCACAGTTGCCTTGCGCCCTAGCTACCGGGAACCTCGCCGGCGGTGCTCGCTGTCTTCAGCGTGGGTTTCATAGAAATTTTTTCTGCCTTTTTTCCTCCCCCGAAGTCTCTTAGACTCTTTCCCTCTCCCCTTCTTTGTCTTGCTCTCTCTCTCTTCTGGCCTTGCTGTTGGTTTGGGTCGTCGAGTTCGCGCGCGACAGTTGGTTAGAGGGACGCGAACTCCTGTTTTGGCACCTTGAACAATACCTTACTGTTGACTGTTACACATCGCTGCAGTACCTTGTTTGGCTTAGCAGCATATTTACAATGGTTCGTAGCAAGCCCTGCCGCCAAGGCCAAGCCCAAGCCTCAACCCAAACGAGCCAAACCCTACCCCCAGTTACCTCCTGCACCTGAGTTGCCAAGTGGCACCCTGCCCGAGCCTGTCCCTTTCCTTCTCCGGCACTCCGCCTCCTCCAATTCCTCCTCCAATCACCTACACCCGCATCCCCTTTGCCCGCTCCCACCTGCCCGTCCAGTCCCTCTTCAGGCCCCCACGCCAGCTGGAGCTCGTCGTTCGCTGGGCGGTAATCCCAGGCACTCGCGGGCTGCGGCTGCGCTGGGCGGAGGCGACGCTGGACAGCATCCAGCTGAGCGAGCCGGAATGGCTCCCTGGAGCCGTCGATCAGGCATTGGTGCCTGGAGCCGCCGATCCGGCTATGCTGAGCGAGGAGTCCTCCGAGATCGTGCTGGAGTCGGAGCCGGAGTCGGAG
This sequence comes from Eutreptiella sp. 'Long Island Sound 2002', assembly GCA_964036045.1. NCBI lineage: Eukaryota > Euglenozoa > Euglenophyceae > Eutreptiales > Eutreptiaceae > Eutreptiella > Eutreptiella sp. 'Long Island Sound 2002'. The sequence continues at coordinate 99,061,830 of OZ038383.1, forward strand.
TCGGTGGACTTGCTTGAGCCGTCGCCCGTCGCATCCAAGTACTCGGTGGAATTGCTTGAGCCGTCGCCCGTGGCATCCAAGGAGTCGGTAGACTTGCTTGAGCCGTCGCCCGTGGCATCCCTTGGCTTGCAGTCTTCAGGGTACTATTACCACTCCTAGGGCGCCAAATTTTTTCTGTGCTGGCGCCTAACCTTTGGCGGAAACGGCCAAAGCCCTACCTGCTAGAGGGGAGGGGTGGCCAAGTGTGCTAACGGCATACAAAACGCCCGCTTTTCTAAAGACCAAAAGCTAACACACTTCCCTGCCCGCGAGGAAAAGCGAGCGGACCAGGAGACACCACCACACTGCAATCACTGATGCCAGCACCAGCCTTCGAAGGCAGGGTGACCACAACCGCACGCAGTCCCTACCAGGCCTGCTGACCCTAACCCCTACACACACTACTGGGTGGCCATGCAGAAGAAGTCGTGGGCCCTATTGACCCTGCTGTGAAAGTGCAAGCGAACACAGCGCCGCTGGGCAACTGTGGCCTGCCAGGGAGGCCTCCACACGTTTCCCTGACAGGGCTTGGAGGGGGAGGTGCACTGTCTGAGCGCACAGCGTGTTGTAAGGGTTGTACACGATGAAGTCGTCCATTGATCAATTTTGTTTGTGTGATCAGCGCCCTTTTTAGCTTCGGCGAAAACTGGGAAGTTGCCGAAGGCAACTGCTGCGGCACCACTTCACCCTCCCCTTCCCACCTGAGAGCATAGGCAGAAGAAGGACAGTTCTTGGCGGAGGAACCTAACCTGCCTCGCCGTATTATACGGGTCTTCGACAGGAAAATAATACACTGTCCCAGAACTGCCCGGCAAGCAAGCAAGCTTAAGGACTCCGCCCGTTCTCTTGTAGAACGTAGGGCGGCGCCCTTGGTAACCCAAACAAGGTTTTTACCGCGTGCACAGCGTGTGGCCTACAGCCCTTTAATGCACCATGTATATCCAGGGAAGGCAGGCGAAGAACAACACATTTTCTCCTAACATTAACCACAATTTAACCAATCACAACGAGACTCAACCAGGAGGTGAGCTCCTCCTGGGCTTATTTACCTTACTCACCATGCATCATGTGTATGCAGAACGACGCGAACGCAAGAGCAACCCTAAGCGTTTGAACAACCCTACGGCAATTTAACAACAACCTTAAGGGATTAATGCATCGTGTGTATTATGCACTTCTTACCTTGTTTCCTGCAGGAGAAAGAGAGGGAAATGGCGAGCAACTGCACAGCGCAAAACGAAGCCTAAGCGTTTTAAACAACCCTATGTTAACGCTAAGGCGAGGCAAGCACGAGCAAGCACTTTCTTTTTTGACCTGTGGAAAAGAAAAGAGGGGATGGATGCACAGGGAAAGCGCCACAACATGTGGATGCCTAGATTAGGCACATGGATCGCGAGCACAGCACATACTCTAACCCTACGTGTGCGCTGCGTGCTCCATTCGTCTAACATACCTTTGATTCTTGTTTTGACCTATGCAGAGCAAGAGAAGTGAACACCCAAACCCCCAACAAACGCAGCGGTGACAACCCTAGCGTTTTCACGAAACTAACAACACGAACACAATGCATGCGTGAGACATGACAGTAACATACCTGAGAGCCGGATTGTCCGCCTGCTCTGTTGTGTGGTTGTCTGCTAAATACGTTTTCCTGTAGTTTATAAAATTTTTGGTGCAACTGTGCAAAAGTTTCTTTTACAAGCTTTGAAAAGCACGGCTCATGCCTCCTAATCAGGAGCCGTGTACGCTTCCGCACCTCTTGTTTGGAGTGCACTTCTGTTGCTCTTGTCTGCCACTTTACGTTTTGGACTATAAATGACGATTTCTAACGCCTTGTCGTCTATTTTTATCGGTTTGACTCCTCAAATCGCTAACCCTTTCGTCAAACCACAGGATTCACCCCCTGGGTGTTCCATTTTCTTTTTTTTTCAGCTCCTCGAGGTTTGCGTCCTCCATTGGGAGTATTGCTCCGCCCTGGCCCTTGGTGAGGACGTTTACTAAAACGCTGTTTATACAGCGATTGCCATCCGCATTAGAGCGTTCGACTGTACCCTGGTGGGCAAGCATGTGTACTCTAGGGAGGGAATCCTGGGTTTAAACCCCACTACCCCCAAATGTTTACCAAACGTTTTCGCCGCAGGCTGGCGACCTTTGAGGAATGCCCGGTCGAAGGGACATCATTCACAGTACATTACACTGTTTTTCAAGGGTACCTACAGTGTGGTAAGCTTCTATGAACTGATGGCAGTGTCATTGGCTGGTTGGAAGCATTTTCTCAGGTTACTTTGGGGACATTTGAGCCTTTTTCCTTGGTCCTACTAGCTTGACCAACTAGTACTCCAGGGGGGAGTGAGAAAAAGTCACTACCATGTCTTTCGTGGGGTACTTGATCCAGGTCAAGCCCCCCCTAAACCTTGGAAAGATGTTGAGACTAACACTTAATCATTTTTATCACTCTTTTGAAGTTTGAAGTACACTTTCTCAAAGTAACCAGGGTTATAACCCTAGCCCCCCATGAAGTTCACCCCTACCACTCAAGTGAGCGGAGGTATCTTCCTTCATGGAATAATACCGGAATGAAGTAGGCACTTCTTGCCTTGGGCCTTGTAGGTTAAGCCTAGTGGTCTCCCACCTCAAGACCCCTATACTGAATTGTTTCTATCACTTATTGTGGTTCTACCTTTAAACTGATTCTTAATTCAGTTGCTTGGCCATGCTGGCCAAGCCATATCCTGTGTCTGACCTAGCTCCTATGCCCCAGATTTCTAACCAACTCCATTGCATCCAAAAGAGTTCACATGAAGTGCTTGGTACTATCCTGGGGACCTGAGTCATGTCAGCTTTCACTTAAAACAATCCATTTTGTTTATAAATCATTGGAGCATTGTAGTTAGATCTACATTTGTCTATCTGCAGCCCCTCTTTGCTACTTATGCTTTCAAGTGGAAGGATTATCACCTGACTTTGATCTCGATCCGGTATTTGGGCTGCTTTGTACCTCTCCCCTGTCATTTTTTGCAGTTTGGGAAAATCCATCAAGGTTTTCATCAATCAAAACCCAGCAAGCAGGAAGACCAACACAGGCAAGGCAAACCAGAATACCTTCTTTGGGCAGCTTCTGCAGCATGCACCTTCTGGTGCCCTTCGTGACCTCGGTCGCTATCCGAAACCCAGATTGGAATGCCACGCAAAAGCCACTCTTCTTGAGTGTCCCAAGGTGCACCTGTCACTCCCTGCTCCACCTGATGGTCTTCCAACATGTACCGCATGACGATGACATGCTGCAGAGCACCTCCAACGCCATTGCTAAGGTCCTTTTGCTTGATCGCAGACACAGCCAAAGACGCCACTTTAGTCCTCCCGTCGGACATCGCAATGTTTGCGGTCATGGCTGGCGTCTCATCCACAACAACCACTGCATCAATATTCCCACCATCAACCAGATACTTGTCAAGGTACCGCAACACGGAAATCAGAAGCATGAAACCACCGAGGTTCTTGTTCTGCATCTCTCCGACATGTCCAGCGGAGTACGTCAGATAGTTCGGCGACTGCAAATGCGATGAACAAAGACTGAAAACTGAGACAGCAGTGCGCGAGACCTCGCGCACTCAACGGCGTCAAAAACAGCGAGCGCGGCATATACACCTGCTTATCCCAGCGGCTTGTTGTTCCAATCTACATAGTGTGCCCGTTAAACTGATACATATTGATTGTGACGGAACCCGACATCCAAGAGTATACCGGCAACCGGGCATGATAGAAAGGCACTGTAGTTGGATGCTTCTCCTTCTCAATACGCCACAGCCTCTGCATGTCTCGGTCAATACGGTACAGCACACCAGTTTGGCCATAGAAAATCTGATCCTTACCCAACATCATCACATCGAACAACCACTTAGGAACGAATCCCGCACAGTTCGTATTTCACGAAGAGGTCAGCGTTGACAACCCACAACGGGTACTGCAAGTCCCAGAAACGGGCTGGTGGTGTCTCTTCGATATCCTCAATGCGGCATGCTGTCAAGCTGCACTTGGCCCCTTGGTCGTCCTGCTTGGAGACATTGATTACTTCGCCAGTGCTCAACTGTGTTTGTGTCATCGGTGCCGATGCTCCTCAGCACTCTTTTGCAGTTGTTTCTGCACGGACAGGGTCTGCGGTGACGGAGGTGCTCCCTTGTCCCCAGTCCGCCACAGGGGTGCACCAGTCAACGTTTTCCACTTTGGCCACAGCGAACGGTACTTCAAATCTTTTGCGTCTTCCCAATAACCCCAGTTTCTCAGACCAATCTTGGGTTGCGGTGTGCCCAGTGCTGCAACTTCTGCTCGAATCTTCGCATCGGCAGCGGCTTGGATGTGAAAAAATGGTGGGTGCCTGCGTGAGCCCTCGTGCTCTGAAGCTGCGAAGCTGCCACATACCTGCGGTTCGGTGGACGAAATCCTTATTGTCTGGATGGTCAAGGTCAAAAGTAACCCATTGTTCCGTAATCAATGCGTCAATCTGGGAATGGGTACTGCGTATGGTCGCATCTTTCACGTTCATATGGCCGCAGACCTTTTGCAACAAACTTGGCAGATGCAGCTCCTCCAACTTCTTGAAGGTATTCCTCGTGACGTCCTCTTTCATGCTCTTACCCTCGAGGTTCTTCATACCGTTCACCCCATCGTGCAATACAGTGCGCGAGACCTCGCGCACTGCGACTGTTTGGCGGGCCAACACAAACTGTGTGCCCTGGTTCTTCCAACTGCTCGGGGGCAACAAACGCGGAGTTGGCGGCAGCCTGACAACAGCAGTTTTGAAGCGTTAGAAATCTTGTGGTTCCTTTTCCCGCTTCTGGTCCTCAACATACAGCAACATGTTGTCTAGCTCCTCAGACAGCGGAATTCACGTCACAGACTGGCTGCCAGCTTGCTGTAATCCTGCAACCTTGGCCCGAAACCTCCAAGGGCTTTCGCACTTGACAATGTCAACATAGCAATATTCCTGCCAGTCCTCCACTTCTTTGCCTTCTGCTAGTGGCATGTTCTGGATCGCCCTGCATGGTCCTGTCCCGTGTTGCCCATTCAGGACGTAACGTGAGCCATCTGCAACGCAAATCATGGACCACAGCACAGCAGGGAGAAGAAAAGTTGTCGACCTTCCTTATGCAAAAATATAGAGCGAGTCATACCACTGTCCTCCCATGCGGTTACGCGCAACGGTCCCGGTGGCGGCAGCGCTTGGTATCCAGGCCACGTTTTGACAACGTCATCTCATTTGATGGCTCGGACTGTCCTCGCTCCTTTCTCTCGTCGATCCTCAAATCAGTCAATTTTATCTTCACTGCTTTTCCATTCTCCTTCCGCGGCCACTGTTGAATGTCAACTGTGACTTTGTCTCCGGTATTGGCTTCTTTCCCCTTGCTCTTCTTCCAACCTTTCTCCGGTGTGTTCCCTTGGTCGGTCCCTGGTGATGACTCCACTCCCTCTGCGTCTCTTGGCCTCTTCTTTGGCGACCCTGGTTGACTCATGGTGCCAACAAATACCTAAAGAGGGCAAATTACATGACACAGAACACATTCATTTCGGCTGTGAATGCAGTCGAAACGCCATTTTGCCACTCTTTTTCGCAAATCTTTCATCCGACGGTATTTCTTGCGACCAATTCCACAGGACTTAGCGACCTACTCAGTGCGTGCGGCCTCGTGCACTCAAATCGCATTACAAACCTGTTTTTCGTGTACTTTCGTGGCCTCGCGCACTGCGGTTGTCAACTACCGCACTCGTTGGCACACGTTGCGTGTTGCTCCTTCCTGCCTGTCAGCATCCATATCTGTTCTCCTCCCCAAAACCGCATCCTGTTTACCTTTCAGTTGGTTTGTGCGGTTGATCTTTTGATCAATGAGGGCATCTAGCACGTTGTGACCAAGTAGCCGGTAATGGTCCTAACCGAGGGTTTGTGTTGGTGAGGGTGGAAATCTCGGTAACCTCCTTGAGCAAGCTGGTGCGTGACAAGGCGAAAAACACCGGTTGTGTTACTGTTGAGGAGGTAGAAAACCATTACTTGTTACTACAAGTTGGTCCATGTGGCAAACACGTGGGTGTACAACACGTTCCCAAGAACCTGGTACATAGGATGCGACAAGGACTAACAAGACTTTTGGCAGCGGACCGCATTTGCATGGCCTACGTGGAATGGGGGCCGGACTGCATCAGCACTATTGCAAGTTCATGGACCCCACCAAACTCCTCTGAGTGTGCCTGGCCGGGCAAGTCCTGGTGCCACTTGCTGCTGTACAGCAATGTGCACATGATGGTGCGTTCATACTTCAGAAAGGTGTCAGGCCGTCCGCGTCGCAACCTGCGCAACAGACACAAACTCAAATGCAACACCTCCTGGGCCCGCGACCGCATACCGTTATTTTCCCGCGCCCAGTTGCACTCTCGTACCGGGTGACGCAAGTACAACAACAATGGGCACCATTCCGACAACAAACACAACACTGTGTTTGCCAGTGTTGATATGTTGGCATGCATTGTATCACGACCACTGATTGCAAATGCAGCCTGTGCCTTGAGACCATACGGGCCTAGTATCCTGGGGGTTGCAAGCATCAGCGCAGCAATTTTTCTTTCCATGACTATCAGTTTTTGGTATGATAGTATGGTTGATTCAGGGCGTAGCAGGCCTTTCCGTAGGTAAGTTGGACTAGGCCAAAACAACCCAAAAGTGTGTGTAACAACAAACTTGTAGGCGTGCCATACACCGTAAACTACAGGTACGTACCGTAGGTAGGCACCCATGTTCCATCGTTGGTTCTTTGCGCCATACAACAATTTTCGTATCCTGTAATGTATGTTTTCGTCAACCAACACCGGCAAGACCCTGTTTCTCTGTTGTGATGTGTCATTCGCGAACTGGAACAAGTTTAACAGCCCGACACCGCAGGTTACCTTTTCCTTCGACAGGGCAAACAGGCGCCACACCCGTGCTTGCACGGCTGTTTTATCCCTCCGCACATCCAACGGTGCCCTCACATTTCCGGTATCTGGTATACAACCATCCGCATATCCCATGTCACGCAGAGTCTGGGTGATTCTCCTTTCCCCCTGTTGCAGGGCCCGCGCCAGTGTCGTTATGCGTGCTGCGAGGTCCTCAATGGCTGGTTGTCCTGCCCAGTACGTTGGTCCCTGCTTTAGCTGAAGTACTACCATTGCAGTACAGTTTTGCGACTGGTCACTTTCGTCTGGGTGTGTTGTGTATTGTGCCTGGTACTAGTTGTCAATCCACAGCACACAACAGGATGCAAGCACCAATGTCCACGTTGCCTTAAGTGTTGTTGTTGCCTGTTCGTCCACTGTATTTGCGGTGGCGTCTGCTTGCCCAAGTCGTACTTTGGTTCGTCGTTCTGTTTGTATTGGATACCTTGTTGTGCTTCCCGGTTTTTTTCGGTTTTGTACTGCCCATTGACGCATCAACAGGTACAAGTTCCAGCCCTCTTGTTGCAAAATGCGCACCCAGCGCTTGTCCTCCTGCCGTTTAGCTCCAGGTAAACTGTGTCGCGTTCCTTTGTTAAACCTGAGTCGCTGTGCAAATGTTAACGCCAATTGTGCCGCCAGGTCGTTTCGTTTCAGTCCGTTCCACAAGTCATCAGCTGTTTGGCATTATTTGCTTACCTCTTGCATTTATTCGATGCTTTACTGATTTTCTGGCGCGAAGGGGCATTCTGTGTATTTCTGCGTTGAATTAGATTTGGGAGTATATTTTAATTCACATTTCGCACAGCGTAATTTAAAAGCAGCGTGTTTGAAAACATGTGGCCTTTTCCTGTTGTGATTACTAGTGCGCGCGCTTTCGTCGCAATTTGTAGTTGATGTCTGCGTGCGCTCCGTCGCCAGTAACCAAAAACCATTTTCCCAACCACAATCTCCTGTTCCGTTTTCTTCCTTAATCCCAGTTAGAAAAAAAAACCCTATCCTTCGAGCAGCGAAGGCTACGGCCGCCATTAAAACTGGACATGCCTGCCATTGAGTGGCCGTTGGAAAAAAGAAAATCATTCCCCTGCCCCCCATGATTACAACGGACATTACGACGAAGGTTACCGAGTGGTAGCCTTGAAAAGGAACGTAAATGCCGGCGTAGCCTGACCTACTCGCTTTTTCATTTCCTTGCGTGGTTTGAGTGCGCGAGGCCTCGCGCACTGATTATTTCCGTTGGACAATGTTATGCACCGTTTCATACGTGACCAACGCTGTGTCTTCACGCACGTACACCACAAAAATCAAATGTGCTTGTCGGTATGGTACTGCACCTGCAGTCTTACGAGTCATATCCCCCCGTAAAACATTCCATTACGTGATCGGAATGCGCGAGGCCTCGCGCACTCGGGATGCCTACATTGGTATTTTATTCGTACTATAGCGTACATGTGTTTTACCGAACATGGGAAGTCTACCTGTCATATACTTTCCATGCTGGTTCGTAAATACAATGTGAGTTTTGATAATGTCTGAAAGCTGTGTACTTCCACAACCTCCCGTCGTTACGTTTTTTATGGTTCCATAGCAATTTCTACTTCGAATAACTCGAATGCGCAAGGCCTCGCGCACTCAGAGCACCATAGAATATAAAAAATGTCCCATTTCAGAACACTAAGGTGCGTAATGCCTAAAAAACAATTTATTTTGCATTGCCCAAAAACACCTTCATCAAATATCCCAAAAAAGTAGTTTTTTTCCTGTGTCATCAACCGGTCCTTTTCCGCGCAGTTGATGCGCAAAACAGGGTGCAGTTTGTGTGGGCTAAGATCCAATGGTTTAGATCATTTTCACCTGATGCATGATGTGCTGTAATACCTAGTTCTGAAATTGCTTAGCCAACTGCAATATTGCAATATGGCATCAGGTGATATGCTTTGCTTTGCTATTGCGCATTGTTTCTCAGAGTTGGCTTATGGATGTGGATGATTCATCCGGTTGGGTGCCACCCCCCCCCCCCCCCCCGCCCGCCCGCCCTGCCCTCGCATACACACACACACAAACATTTTGTATTTTTTTGTTTCAAAAAAATGTTTTTTCTTTTGCAAAACTATCTATAAAAAGATGCTAATTTTTTGACTTTTTTGGACACCCAAATGACTTTAATTAAGATTGTTGGTTTTGGTGGAATTCTTATTGTTTAACGGGAGATGTTTTTATTTAGCATGTAATGACTTTTTTGTAATGCTTTTGCTCAAATTTAAGATGGTTTTCTTCAAATTTTAGGTCTTGTTGCTCAAATGCTAGGGCTTTTTCTCACATTTTAGCACATCTAAAAACTATTTTTCGCATCTAAGTAAAAAAGAAAATTACACCAGGCTCTCCCCTAACAGTAACACCATGACAAAAACAGGGGCATTGACAAACCAAAAACATGTGAGAGTGCAACCCTGAAGCAGCACTTGACAAGCTTGAAATTGACCACAAGTGGGGTGAAAGCTCTCAACACGAGTTGGACCTGGGGTTAGGAGTACAGTTAAGACATGAGTGAGTACCAATCTTGTATGCAAATTTTGCTTCAGAGTAAATGATGTCTCCCGTCAAAGCTCAACAACTGCTGAGTTCCAAATTATCAACAAACGGTGGCTGATCATGATCTTGTGGCACTTCTGGTGCCAGTTCATATGTGCACCAAGGCCTGCTGCGCCGTCCTGCAGTGTGGGGCCGTAAGGACTGGAAATGGGGTTCGGGCACTTCAATTGGAAGAGACCTGATTGGTAGGGGAGAAAAGACCTGGGGGGGCTTTTCTCCACGGAGGGGGTGGTTTTTCACCTAAATGGGTTTTTTTTTGGAGGGGGGGTTGGTGGGGTTTCCTACCCATTCTTTTGGGGGGGTACCACTTTTGGGGGGGTTTTGTGCAGGGTGTTCCCACCCCGTTTGGAGAGGGTTTTCACCCCTTTGGGGGGGGGGGGGGCTTCTCCTTGCCTCACCATGGTGCCGGAAGCGGCGTCCATCGGCATGCCCGGCAGCCCGGAAAGCACCCTTGCGCTGTGCCCAGCCGTTGTCGCCCTTGGAGGCAACGGGGGCAAGTCTCCATCACCTCTCCTACCTCCATGCCTGAAATGGAAATGGGCCACCCCGCCTCTACAGTCACCAAAATATCCCCCACCATGGCACAATGAAGGGGGGGGACTAAGGGACATGCACATGTGTGCTGTTATTCCAACTTCACACCTTGCAAACCTGTTGTACAACATAACATTTGGTCGATTGGCAACCTGCAACCCCTAAGAATGATTGCCAAAGAGCCACTACGGGGTTACACATACCCACAATGGCCCCCTGTGGAGGCCATGGGCTACTCGTAAAAGGGTGAAAAAAACCCCCCTGGTGAAACCCCCCCCAAACGGGGAGAAACACCCCTGCCTCCTCTGTGCAAATGCAATTCAGGGCATGTGTGCACAAATGGACGTTGCTGTTGGTACTTATCCGCAGGGCTCTGTGTCGCGCAGGGGTGAATCTTGCCTTGAATGGTGCATGATGGCTTTTTTTTGCTGGGGTCTGTGTGGTACGGGGCACAGTGTCTTATGAAGCACTGTGTGACATTCCTGCTGAATGCAGTCCATTCGGGTCGTCTAGGGTTTGAAGGACGGCCTGGTGGAGTGCGAGTGGCCCAATGCAACTTGTCACTGGCATAGCCGTGGGTATGGTGACAAGGAATAGCTGAGCAAATGCTGGTGGTGCAGCGGATGGTCCGCTGCCATGGCAAATGAGGAGGAATGGCAGCTGCTGCCAATGCTGTGCATGCCTCTTGTGAAGTTAAGACCACACCTGTTTGCGCTCATGTAGAGCCGCAGGGCACTCCGCCAATGCACTGATGACTATAAATGCCGTATGGATCGCTCATGTGATGGTGCCACAACCCGCCACCGATGAAAAAACAGCAACGGAGGGCCAACGCAGCGGAGTTTGGTGGATCTTCGTGAAGGGGCGAGATCTCATGTAATGCTGCTGACTGCAGGAGAGCAGCAGCTTGTCAGGGCTGTGTCCCAGATCACCCTCCGTATATAATGAACACCTTGTCCAACAGAAGAAGAAGCTTGAAATTGAGTTGTGACAATGGCAGGAAAGGGTGGTGGTGGGGGGATGATGAGGCTGATACCTGCATGGGAGCTCCACAGAGAAAGTTGCAGGTGTGGCAGGTGTCACAAACTTTTTTGGCAGGTGTCGGCTGGTGTCACAAATGTTTTTGGCAGGTGCTAACTCCACGTATGCAGTGACCCTTGACGCACTCAAGGGGAGTGAGGATCTGCTTCCTGGTGCCGGCAAAGCTGATGCAGCAAAGCCTGCCTCTCCTCACAGAGGAGCGCCTGCTGTTGAACAGCTGCACGAAGACGGTCCTCAGCTTTGGAAATGGCAGCTCTCTGAAATACGCGTATACAACTGAACCAAACCCATCAGACTACCAGCACCAGCACCACCCGCAGCACCGGGTGGTGCACCGGGTGGTAGCACTACCAAAAACACAGGCTATGTCTCTGGTGCATAGTGGCTCTACCCTGCATGAATGCTCAGACCAGATAGCCAATGGGAGCGCTTACTGCACGCTGCAGGCGCGCCGCAGGCGCCGCAGGGGAAGGGTAATTGGCTTTGGTGTACACTGTCAAGAAATATAAACCGAACAAAAAAGCTCCGTGCATGTTGATCTGTTGACATCATCGTTCTCTACAAAGCGAGAGACTAAGGCCTTGGCTCAACGTGCAAAGTGTGGGAGGGAGTCCCACCTTTCTATTGTGGTTAAGGAGGAGGGACACCCCTCAGTCAGAAGTAGCAAAGCCCCAATGCTACTCCTTCCCTTACATCCCTTGAATCAAGCAACTGGTATGATTGTACCTGAGCCCTTAGTTGTGCTATGGTTGTGTGTAAGTGTGTAAGTGTGTATGGGTGTGTCTCGCAGCGTTACGTGGTTGTTTTGCGCACACATCAACAACAAACACCACCTATTTTTACAATGTTTGGATTTATTGAGGGGTTCACCAACTAGCACAACGTGCTTTATTGCAAAAATTTTTCCAAAGAAGCATTGAGTGCACTCCAAGATGCGCAATGTGCCGCACGACATACGTCCAATCCCCCCACCACAACACAACATCGGTCGCATGATCACACTTTGCGCCTGACCCCCTAACATGATAGGGTGCCCAATCCCATGATGCAGGCGCTTCGAGTCGTTTCGCGTTTCAAAGGTTGGTCAACGGGAGGCCATCCCCTATGACATTCATTTCGAGTCGTTTCACATTTCGCTTACAATGGATACTAATCGTCATTGGCTGGGTAGTCGGGTTCACACGGCGAAGGCTCCGGAGAGCATGAGGTCAAGCTCGACCCTGAGTCGGAATCAGAGTTGGAGTTGGAGTCGGATTCGAAGTCACATGTGGACGAGTGCGTGCCTTCTCGGGGATCCCCCAACAATAGTTCTAGTGCCGGCCACCGAGGAGCCAGGGAAGCTCACCAGGACATCGGGGCTTCGAACACCGTCCACCTGCACATCCTATAAGTCGCGTTGGATTGTCGGGCATCTGCTCGAAGATGTCCACCCTGAGTGTCACAGTGCCCACCTCGCTTTGGGCCACCCCTTTCATGCTCTTGTTGCAGAGTTTGCAATGTGGGACGGAAGCCTACTAGGGTACCCACATGGCCCTGGTTGGCGAGCACTTTGCACGGCAGTGAGTGGCAAGGGGGGAGGGGGGGCGTGGTTGTTCCCCTTCGTGGTGTTCTTTTTTCTGGGTAGCAGTGTCGGACGTTCCCGGTGGACCGGTGCAATGCGCACACTCATTTAAGGGTCTATCATGTTGTACAGCTATGTTGTATATCTTGTAAGCGCACAACTCCCCCTCACCAAGGCTGGCTATACTGTGGGTATTTGCATGATTGCGGGTCGTGGTGGGACTCTTGCCACGCCCGATCGGCGGTGAGCCCTACCCATAGCCCCTCGCAGGGCACTAACCTGTCGTACGTGCCTATTGAGTGCGCTGATTCAGGTCCTAGGGCCACCCCTGCACGTTGGTGCCACTCTGGCCCGTTGGCCTTTGAACCCGGACGTAACATGCCTTATTGCTCATCGCTCAGGCAGGACCGACACGACTCCGTGGGGCCCCATCCATCCATCACTGCCGCCCTCCCTTCTCCCCCACGTCACCCCCCCGCCCCCTCTTCCCCTTCATCCTCTGCCCCCCTGTTGCCTCGCTTGTCCTCTCCCGCCCTCCTTGCTACCTACCACGCGCACGACAATATGCACAGCACGGGCGGGGTGCGATGCTTGCGCGGGGGCTCACAGCTTCCCTGCCGCCCCTGCTCTATCTGCCCCGTGCCCCGTACGTACTCCCTTGTCCCGTTGATGCTCAGCCTGTACCCTCTGCCCTCCCCTCCTGCCTCCCCTAGCGCACCAATCTGCAAGGCACGGGCTTTATACATACATACATACATACATACATACATACATACCGACATACATACATACATACATACATACATACATACATACATACATAGATGCATACATACATACATAGTCATGGTCCTAACCACTTATCATGCCGTCTACTGGAGTTACCGGGCATCTCGCACAGACAGGTGGTTCCTGCCTTGCTCGATCCCGTGGGTCCTAGGGCTGCCTGGGGTGGCCCACAACATGACGGAGGACCCAAAGGACCGGGGATACCGGCCAACCAGGCTTTGGGGGCAGTTGTTACAATTACCACGGGTCGGCGCGGATCACTGCCTTGGGGAGAGGGGCACAATCTTATATATGTGGGGTCCAATGGGGCTGTACCATGGGCGCGGTTGCCGGCTATTGGTGGCAATGGAATATTACCATGTGCATATATACGATGGTGTATCCCGGTTTGGGGGTCCAAAAGAGGTGCCTGGGTGGGCTGAAAGTACTAATGGCCTATACGATGCGGACAAGGGGGCGATGAAGGCTGAGGGCCAGGCTAGGCTAGAGCTCCCGAGAAACCCTGGCTACACGTCCATGGACTTTTGCATGTGCGGTACCGGTTGCAGGGTGCACGTGGGCCGAGAGGATGAAATGTCAAAGGACATCGCTCATGCCAACGCTCTGCAGTTGCCGCTTTCTTATAACATAACACGAGGGTCGATAGGGGGGATGTTGTCCATCCCGCAGCATGAGAGGCACAACCCGTGAATATCGCTGGCTGGTATTAGGGCTCGTGGGTGCCGTAGCTTGGATATCGACCCCCTACAGGGTTACCCATTAGAGGTTCGCCCCGGGCTGTGGTAACCAGGTTCACCTCATCTGGCCCACATACATTGCCTTGACGCCCACTGCACTAATTGGCCAGCTCCCGTGGTTGTGCCATCTCCGACACAGTGGCGGTCAGGCCGCAGGTTCGGCATCCACCGACGACGTGGCATGCCTACTTATAGCATGGGCATGTGCCTCACCCCCTGGAGCTCTCATACAGGCACGTTGTACAATGGTACATCACGGGCCGCTCATGTCACTCTACCCCTATATAGCCTTGCAAGCTCGCAATCACCGCTAAGGCTGTGCTTGCTGCTACCTCCAGTGCGTTGTACCACCGCCCGCTAACACCGCCACCGCGCCTCACCAGGACACTAGGCGCCTCATATGCCCTGTACCCGGGAGTGCCTCACTCTGCGCCTAACACCGCCATCGCCCCCGCCCCCGTGCTACTGGCCATGTGTGCAAAGGTCAATTGGTTCGGCTATGTACATGCCCGCAGGCATATTCCCTCTAGTTTGCTTGTGGGGCCGGGGATGCCCGAGTACGCCCTCTGAGTTGTTTCAGGGGTCAGAGGGACACCCCAGCACCTCCATGAGTTGTTCGAGGGGTCACTGGACACCCCAATACTCCCACTGAGTTGCTCCTGGGACCCCTGCGCAGCCCCTAAACCTCTCTGAGTTGGACCTGGCGTCACGGGACCCCCCCATACCCCGACAGAATTTCTCGCGGGGCCCGTGGGCGGCCCCTAAACCTCCCTGAGATGGTCTTGGGGACAGGGGACACCCCCATACCCCGACAGATTTCCTCCCGGGGCCCGTGGGCGGCCCCGATACCTCCCTGGCTTGGTCTTGGGGTCAAGGGACACCCCCATACCCCCACAGATTTTC
This sequence comes from Eutreptiella sp. 'Long Island Sound 2002', assembly GCA_964036045.1. NCBI lineage: Eukaryota > Euglenozoa > Euglenophyceae > Eutreptiales > Eutreptiaceae > Eutreptiella > Eutreptiella sp. 'Long Island Sound 2002'. Next base: position 99,076,983 of record OZ038383.1, read on the forward strand.
TCCCGCGGCCCGTGGGCGGCTGCGATACCTCCCTGGGTTGCTCTTGGCGTCTGGGGGCACCCCTATACCACGACGAGGTTTCTTCCGGGGCCCGTGGGCTGACCCGATACCTCCTTGAGTTGTTCCCGGGGTCAAGGGGCACCCCCATAGCGGCACCCCCCCATTGCCAGATCGCATACACGTACACCCGTCGAAGCCACAATGCCCGCCTCAACCTTATCAGCCCACGTCCTTCTCAAGCCGCCACGTATCATCGACTTGTAGCACCTTTGAATACTCCGTGTGGCCATCCAAGCTGCGGCGACTCCACGCACAGCAGACCTATCGAGCTGTTCCCCGCAGCCTATGGCCAACACCGGTAGCGCCGGCATGGGGACATGTACTTATCTACTGAAGCCCCCGGATTAACCCGAGCATGAGCACCCGTAACCGCGAGGGCCAGGTCGCCAGTAAAGACCCCGGTGCCATGGGAATACCCTACAGGGGTTTGGGCCTTATTACCCTGGTCACGACGACCCATGACACCTCCCTATTGCAAGTGGCAACCTGGGGCGGGCGGGCGTAGCCATACTTCCTTCGAACCGTGCATGCGGGGCCGGTACCCTGCATTAGCCGGCCGGCACGACATGCCACGTCGCGATGGCCGTCATATCACGCCCGCCACTGCCGCACGCACAGGCCCATAGGAGGCCACGTCTCATATGCCATTTCCGCAGCCACAGCCACAGGACCCGGGAGTCGCCGTCCAGTGCAGCCCACCATAGTAGCAAGGGAAGCACCGTTGTCGGGTCATCTGGGCGGCGCACTCCACCCTCATGTACATCCCGTAAGTCATGCTTGATTGCCTTCCACACGCTCGAAGATAGTCGTCCTAAATGCCGCAGCGCCCACCAGGCATTGGGCCACCCCCTGCCGGCTCGCTCTCGGCATGACCCACATAGCGGGGTAGAGGCACATTGGTGCACCCATACCGGCGCCGTAGTGCCGCACCCGCTGCACACTAGCGGAAGTATCGACCGAGAGGGGACACAGCTACCTTCGCAGCGTTGGGACCACAGGTCCTGCCAAACATCGTAGCAGGCCTTGTGGCAGCGGAGAAGTGTACTCGCCAAGGCATGGGCAGGGGCACTACTAAGCAGGCTCCGGTTCGCCTGGTCCAATGTTCATGCTCGGGTGAGAACACGCTGCCCGTCCAACCCCCCCGAGAGGTATTTCAGTAGCCGGGGCCATCGCACTGCCCGGAGGCGCGGTTTGCCCCCTGCCAGGAGCCTCCACCCATAAGCGTGCGCTATCTCGACGATGACGCCTACGCCTCCATGATTTGGGCCTTGAGCCGATGCGACCACCAATCACTGCCCGCCTGACTGAGCCTCTACCACCGGCTCTAGGTCTAAGCTATCTAAATTGTGACGGGCGTCTGATGACGCATTGTCATCCCCATCCGGCAGCGTTAGCGACACCGCCGTTACGCAACCAGGTGCGTCGTCTCCCTGGATGTGCGCAAGGTGCTTGGACCCCACTAGGACCACCATGCACCTTTGCCCCTCCGCTACCGGGACAACCCTGCGCAGCTGCCCGTCACGCAGCCACACTTCCCCCATGCCCAACACGGTGGCCACCACCAGAACCGGAAGAGTTCCCCTTCGCGTTGTTCTTTTTTCTGGGTAGCAATGTCGGCCGTTCCCGGTGGACCGGGGCAATGCGCACACTCATTTAAGGGTCTAGCATGTCGTACAGTCATGTTGTATATCTAGGTAAGCGCACACCTCCCCCTCACCAAGGCTGGCAGTACTGTGGGTATTTGCATGATTGCGGGTCGTGGTGGGACTCTTGCCACGCCCGATCGGCGGTGAGCCCTACCCATAGCCCCTCGCAGGGCACTAACCTGTCGTACGTGCCTATTGAGTGCGCTGATTCAGGTCCTAGGGCCACCCCTGCACGTTGGTGCCACTCTGGCCCGTTGGCCTTTGAACCCGGACGTAACATGCCTTATTGCTCATTGCTCAGGTAGGACACACCCATCCATCACTGCCGCCCACCCTTCTCGCCCACGCCACCCTCTGCCACCTCTTCCCCGATGGCTCTGTTCCCCTTCATCCTCTGCTCCCCTATTGCCTCGCTTGTCCTCTCCCGCCCTCCTTGCTACCTACCACGCGCACGACAATATGCACAGCACGGGCGGGGTGCGATGCTTGCGCGGGGCCTTACAGGTTCCCTCCCGCCCGTGCTCTACCTGCCCCGTACCCCGTACGTGCTCCCTTGTCCCGTCGATGCTCTGCTTGTACCCTCTGCCCTCCCCTCCTGACTCCCCTGGCACAGCAATCTGCAAGGCAAGGATTGTTATACATTTATACATACAAACAAACAAACATACATACATACATACATACATACATACATACATACACACATACATACATAGATGCATACATACATAGTCATAGTCATAGTCATAGTCATAACCACTTATCATGCCGTCTACTGGAGTTACGAGGCATCTCGCACGGACAGGTGGTTCCTGCCTTGCTCGATCCCGTGGGTCCCAGGGCTGCCTGAGGTGGCCCACAGCATGACGGAGGACCCAGAGGACCGGGGATACCGGCCAACCAGGCTTTGGGGGCGCTGGCAGCTGCAAGGCTTTAGCATTAGCAACGGCGACGGACGCTGGCCCGTTTGTTCGCCGGGGGTAAAGGGGCAAGGCAGAGCAACGCGGCAGCATAGCAACAAGCATAAAGCAAGGGCGTCTCCTATGGGTGCAACGCAGCAACCAAGGTACAAAGCAACACGCATGCGGCGAAGCAAGAGCTGGCCCCTTGTTGTTCGCGTACTTCCGCCACCGTGGAGACGTCCACCACCCCTGACTCCATGTATCCCACTGCCTGCCGCGCATGCAATAGCCCGTTGATGCATAGCCAGGATTTCTGGGAGGCTCCAGCCTAGCCTAGCCCTCAGCTTTCATCGCCCCCTGGTCCCCATATTGTACGCCGCCGACCCATCGCAGGCCTCCCCTAGTATAGTACAGAAGCATACGGTAGCAACCCCAGTCCCTCCGTTGCCCATGGCTGCACCCACACCCCAGATATATACAGTGCCGGCACTCCATGTCAGCGGCCAGTACCCAATCGGCTTCGAGGTACTCGTACTCCCCCACGTATAATATATCAAGAGGGTCTACAAGGGGGATGCCGGCCGCCCCATGACGGGAGGGGCGCAACCCGTGAGTATCGCTGGCTGGGATTCGGGCTGGTGGGTGCCGCAGCTTGATTATCGACCTCCTGTAGGGGTACCCACCGGAGGTTCGCCCCGGGCCGTGGTAACCAGGTTCACCTCATCTGGCCCACTTACATTGCCCTGACGCCTGCCCTTGACCCTTACCTGCACTGATTGGCCAGCTCCCGTGGTTGCGCCGTCTCGGCCACAGCAGCGGCCAGGCCGCAGGTTCGGCCTCCACCGACGACGTGGCAAGCCTACTTATAGCATTGGCCCGCGCGTCACCTCCTGGACCACTCTACATTGCGTCACGAGCCTACCAGGTATGCACCCCCAAGGAGCATTTTGCTGCTGGTAAAACCAGGGAGACGACACGTATATAGAGGCGACTGTTTACTTGGTGCTACGCCGCCGTGCAGCACCGCCGCCGGGCCATACCGCCCCTCCGCCGCAATGCCTTGGCCACCTGTGAGCCGCCAACGCACACACCTCCGCGACCGCAAGACAAAGGTACAGTTAGACTATGTACATGCCCTCAGGCATTGTCCCTCTAGTTTGTTCACGGGGCCAGGGGATGCCCCTGCACTCCCCCTGAGTTGTTAGAGGGGTTAGGGGAACACCCCAGTACCGCCATGCGACCCCGTTGTACTCCTACTGTACGGCTCCCCAATACCGCCGCGCTTCCCCGGTACTCCCACCATACGGACCCCAGTACCGCCACGCATACCCCCGTGATCCCAGTACACAGTCACCTGCAACGCCACGTACCCTTCATGACAACATCTCCCAGATCGCCACGCCACCCCAAGTACACCCACCATACGGTCCACCTTACCATCACACTGCCCCCATCCCCTATGCGCACTTCGCCTCTTCCGGGGCCTTCATGCTGCTCCCCCAACTCCCTGCTCCGACCCCAGGACAAGGGGGCGCCTTATCTCACGCATTGCAGCGCCAGCGGCGCTGTCGCCCGCCGCCGCGCCGACCCATCAACCCTCGGAGTAACCCGAGGAACCACCCTCGTGACTGCCATAACCGGGCCGACGGTGGAGACCCCGGTGTCATGGGAATAACCTACAGGGGTTTGGGCCTTATTACCCTGGTCGAAACGACCCATGACACCTCACTGTTGTATGTGGCGACCTAGGGCAGGCGGGTGAAGCATCCCTCCCTGACCCTCGTGCACGGGGGCAGTACGGCTCACCATCAGGCCGGCACGACCTGTCACACCGCGTTGGCCGTCATACGCCGTCTACCATCACCGCACACTCAGGCCATGAGGACACTGCTTCCTATGAGCCACCTCCGCCGCTGCGTCCAGCATAGGGACGGTGGCAAGCGTACCCATATCTCCCACACCCTGTCAAGCTGCATTACCCCTGGCCCCCACTGCGTCCTCACCACGCCCTCCGTGATGCCACAACCACAGAATCCGCGAGTCACCATTCAGAGCTGCCCACCACTGCGGCATGGGCAGGGCCGCCGCCGGCGCACCGGGGCATCTCACCCCTTCCACCCGGACGCTCCTCAGGTCACCCTGAATTGCCTTCCAGGCACTTGACGACATCTGCCCAGAGTGCCGTAGCGCCCACCTCGCTTTAGGCCACCCCCTACCTGCACGCTCCCCACACGACCCGCAGAGTGGGGCGGAGGCACATTGATGTACCCAAACCAACGCCGTCTCCCTGCACCCGTGGCATCGGAGCGGGAGTACCGACGGCGACGGGACGCAGCCGCCACCACAGCACTGCGACCACAGGTCCTGCCACTTATCACAGCACGCCTCCTGGAGGCAAAGCAAAGCACCCGCCAGCGCTCGTGCAGTGGCACAATGGAGCGTGGTTCGTCTCGCTTATTCCCAAGTGGACACCGGGCGGAGTATCGGCTGTCCGTTCCACATCATCGGCGAGCTCTCAAGAAAGCCGGGGCCACCGCGCCACCTTGTGGCTGTGTGTGCCGTGCGTAAGGAGCTCCCTGCCATAGTCCTGCACGATCTCCCCGACTTAGGCCACGCAAACTGCCCACCTTCACGGAAGCATAGGTGGCACACCAGCATCTGCGCCTGGTGCTGGTGCCAGCACCAGATGGGGGGGTCTGTGGGCTCATTTTGATGGTGTCTTATTGTAGGCACAAAAACAAGGCCTTTTGGGGGGGTCTCAAACACGTTTCTTTCATTTTCATCTATTGAACCCAGTTCCCATTTCCTGGATTGAAGGTGTGATATCGGAGGAAAAGCACATGTAGGGCTTATTGCACCATGTAAACAGGAAGCTGTAAAATCACGATGTTCTGGACCCCCCCTCAACTGTGGACACGAACAAGCACGCTGACACAGTGTCTCTATTTCCACATTGGGAACTTCGAATCGTATGCTTTGTAATACACTAGTAGTATCACATGCACATACATGACCATACATAGGAGTCACCGCTGCGAAGTATATGCAAAATTCACCTGTAAATTGTTGTACCTGAAAGACAGGGCTGTTTACATGAAAATCCAGCTGAGCAGCTCACCGGCAACAACAACAAGAACGCCACGCTGCAGCACTGTACTGACCAATGCATGGATGCCCAGGGTAAAGCCACGGGGGGGCTCAATGTACACCATTGTAAAAGAGATACCAGCCACTGCGGCTGGGATGGCCGAGCCAATTGCAGCTGGCAGCACCAGTAGTTTTCCGTCCGAGTCCCCTTCCAACTGCAACACATTCATGTTCCAAGTGAACTTCCGAGTGAAGGCCATGCAGTGACGTCAGTGGATCGCTTTGCAACCGGGGTAGCACACAGACCTGTGAATTCTCCTCAGTGGCACCCATGTGCAGGTCGACGGTGAAGAAATTGTCCTGATTCGCCTGGACGGTTGGTAACACCAGTGGTTTTGACAAAGATTCTCGCAGACCAACATAGCTGACATCCTTCCAAATCGGCGCACTGACAACGTATTTCCATGGTGGAAAAGGGTCCTCTTCTGTCCAACACCACGTGTATGTTTTGAAATACAAGTCACTTCGGCTTGCCAGGAGGGATTCACACTTTTCTCGTTCACCCAGTCCACCTTAGCAATCATAGTACAAACTTTGAGACCCCCGTGTTTGCAGGCACCAAAACGGCATTTCCGAACGATGGGTGCTGGCCCCAGCACCTCTCACAACAAATTGCAATCGAACAGCCACCGCAGATGCATCCTTATGGGAGGGCAAACATACGGCTAGATTCATGGATGAGATTGTTCTCACGATGACACAGATGCCAACTCCATAACCGATCCAGTTTCAATCGCTTTCCCATCTTCTTGAGCTGTGCTCCACCATTTGCCGTGTCAGCCATAAACTTGCAGATTGTCCGGAGATCGGGGGGCACCTGTCCTTCGAAGCAACGCATTTGATTCACAGTCATGCTATGACCGCGGGCCTCCAGCATCTGCACTGCAAACGCTGCTTCACGTCCACAAGTACTCACCAACAGAGCCACAGGAGACCACTGCTTTATCATATTGGCCTACAAGGGGTACCACAGGATTCACACCGGGCAACAGATGGCGGAGTACGTTGATAGGGCGATGAAACCACAAACAAACGGACGTGCTGACGGGCAGGCACACACCAGTGTGCCATCTTGAGCGCTGAATCCACCTTTCACCCACAAATTCGTCATGTGGTCTCTGGCAGTCAAGTTCCCCTCGGTATCCCTTTCGTATTCCACCACCAGTCGCTGAACTCTCTCACACAAAGTTGGTGCTCGTGCTGTCTGGTTGGCTTGACTGATTCCTGCCAGGGACTCACGAATGGTCAACGGGGTCTCAGGCCGCACAACAGTCGCCAAGAAATGGGAACACGATCAGGGAGGGGGCAAGTTTCGCTTCTCCAGCTCCAGTTTCACGCGCCGAGCAGCCTCCACTATGTGCTGGCCAGACAGTATCCAATAGATCCCACCTGACATTGCACCCGGTCACAAATGATCAAAGTCAACGGCGATTTTGGACAAGCGATGCTGGCACCAGCACCGACCAACGTTATTGGTAACGAAACAGCAAACTGTGCGCACAGAAGCGCAGCATACTTCCATCACCCCATATTACAATCCGGATAAGGGTAGTCGGCGGGCGCTCCTTCAGGTCCTTGACCTTGTTCAGTACCTCATCCTCAGACCACTTTCGTATCTGCCCAAACTGCATCTTCTCGTCCCATCGCAGTTTCTCCAAGGGTATTTCCACCTCCTTTTTTTCACAGTGGTCCGCGAGCTTGATCTTCAATGCACCGTCTTTCTTGCCGCCTTTACCGCCTGGCGCTGGAACTGGCTGTGATGCTGTCACATCCTGCGACTGGCTTAGGAATCCCCCGTTCGTTGACGGTGTCATTGGTAGAGGTGACATTGCACCAGCACCCTCAGCAGGGGTTGCAGCTGACATTATGATGAAGAGTCTCATTTGAAGGGAAATGGTGTGGCAAATCGACAGAAATCAGAATTGGAACAGCAGTTTCAGCAGAAAATGGCGCAAATTGAGCGGTGTGTCAGTGGCTCTGTCCATACGAAGGGCAGCGCACATCGCAGTCAAATAATCCCCGACAGCGGCATCCGCTTCGCTACTACTGACATGGCACTGGTAAATTGCGCACTTGTTCCAAAGCCGTGGAAGGAGACGGCCGTCTCAAATGATCATGTTTCCGTGACTGGTCAGTACACGTGCCAGAATTTGATTCCATTGCATCCAGACCAAACAGACCGAACAGAAAACAGTGCGACAGACAACAGACAACGGTGCGTGTGCAATGTGCGGCGAGGAAAGCAGGAACAATAGGAGGGAATGCTGGCACCAGCTACTCATGCAGACAAGCGTAACCCTACCCTATAGTTAGGCAGGGGGGGGGGGTTATTCTTGGAACATTGCCCCCTCCTCCTGGTCATTGGGAGGCAAACTGAATTCGTCTTCCTCTTGAAGCAAAACCAAGGGGGGGGGGGGGCATCACTCATGGTATCCACATCAACTACCAGATGCCCCAGGGAGCCAAGGGAATCAGCACTGGACAAGGATATGTGGTCATCCTCTACCCCCACAAACCAATCTGGTGCATCAGCATCATCAGCATCAGGGGCACCCTTACCCTTGCCCTTCCTCCCCCCTTTCCCGCGCCTGTTCCGTGTGCGGAACCGTTCCATTAGGCTAGTGAGCTGTGCAACCTCTGCAGGGTCTCTCCTAAAATTGCATTGATCCAAGTACTCAGTAACACCTTCCGGAGGGGACCGGTTGGATAATAATAACAGCACACTCCTGCGAAAAACCTTTCGCAAAGCAGCCTCATTAACACAATGAGGGATGGGCTTGGGAAACATGTGTCCTTCAGGTAGAAGGCCAACAAAAGCAATGGTTTTAGCTGTAGTAAATGGGGCAAACAAAAGCTGGGGACTGGTACACCGGGCGATAAAGCGACGGAGGCGTGCTCGAAAAAGATCGCACAGACCAGTGCGTAGCTTGCCGCGAAGGGTTTTGGTGCCCATGCGCGGGTGTGGCATGCTGAGGAACAAGTCCATTAGAGCGGGTTGCGATAATGCAGTTGGATGGAGCTTGACCCGGGCGGAGAGCCGGGACAACAGGGCCTCACCAATCTCTTCAGCAAAGAGACAACCTAGGGTATTACTCATCCACTCCTGCCACACTGCAAGTGTGACACTCAAACTGCGAACGTATTCTGTTTTGGCGTCCCAATCGCCAGTAAGAAACAGATGTAGCAACAGGCTCCATTGCAAAAATGTGTGGGCTGCCTGACCAGTGCCTGGCTGTCACCCTGACCAGTTGCAGTTGCGTACCTGTACGCCTAACGCAAAAAGTGCAGGGACATAACTAAACAGCAAGGACTGCAAGCCTTGCAACCAACGGGTAGCTGTATCCACTTGAACTGATGAGAGAGATGCTGGTGCCAGCTGCAACCATTCCAACTTGCGTTGAATACGTACACGTACAGAGTTACCTACAAGTAGTAGTGCTGCTACCACTTTCTCAATGTGGAGCAGCTTACGGTGGTGGTACACCATGGCACCCACTTGCAAATTACAGTTTTCCAAGGCAGCAAAGATAGGAAAGAAGGCCTTGTATACCTCAAGGGCAGTGTGTTTGTAAGGGTGCCACGCACAGTACATACAAGGCAACATGGACAGATGCTCATGGAAATTGTACTGCACATATGACTCCCCGTACAAAAAACGCAGTAAATAAAAGTGTATTTTCATATCAATTATTAGGGGCATGGGGCGCCGGGTGTGCCGATGTATGTCCTGGATCTCTTGTAGAATGTGTAGCAAATCAAGGATCCCACCGGTAGTCAAATCGGTCAACAACAGTGGCCGGAATTGTAGTGACCTAACGTTGTCCCGTTTAATATCGAGGGAAACACGAGTAAACTCAGGCTCCGCATCAAGCGAAACCCGTGTAACATCGTTCAAGGAGCGAAGTGCAGTAGCAGTGGAATGCACAGCTGAGTCCAGCTGTCCCAACACGGTTACCAAAGACGGATGCCCAGGGAAGGGACATAGGTCTGTAGTGTGCAACATTGCAAACACTGTCAGGTTCATGCTGGGATCGGGATGCTCTGGGTCAGTAGTAGACCTCTTCCACCACCAGTTATCAAACCACATAGCCATTTGGTGGTTTGACATGGACGACCACAGTTGTTGTGCAGCCGAGGTAGCCTTGGCAGTTAGTGGTACAGGGCGATTGGTAAGAACACCACAGTTTGCTAAAACACGGCGAACACCCTGCGTCAAAGGTTGACCTGTAAGTGTGTCTTTCCGTGATACCTTACTAGTTGGACGTGCAGCCTTGTGCAGGACAGACCATAGCATATATAACTGTTTCGTGAAAACGGACAACCAACGAGGCTTCCTATTTTGCTTACTTGCAACAACAATTTGAGGTATAGTCTTACGAGTACGACGGTTGCAGCGGACCCGTGCCAATAGGTGCACTAACATCAGAACCCCCGGCTCGCCAGCATGGGCATCACGTAATAAAGAAGACCTAGTTGAATAATGTCCAGTACGTAGTAGATGCCGAACAACGGGGTAGGAAAATTTCATTACAAAAGACTGGTGATGCAAGTAAAAGACACGATGCACATGGTGGCAAAACACAGCACACTCCCTATCCTTCAATGAGATGCACGTACCTTATGAAGATAAACATTGGTGGAATGGATATGGGAATGGTACTAACCAGGTTGCTCACTGGAGTTGGTGCTGGTGCCAGCACTCATAGTCCGGAACATCATCTCAGAGACTCGATTGCATTGAAAGGCGCTGGCACCAGCTACTTTGAGCCAAAAAGGGATTCGAGAAGACCATTTGAGTCAGCAGGTGCTGCCACCCGCACCTTTCTGCCAAAGAGAACCAAGGAAAGGTGAAATTGCTTGCAAAGGTGCTGGCCCCAGCTGCTTCAATGATAAACTTGATACCAAAGATACAAAGTAACAAGACATGTCCAATACGCGGTGACTATAGTGACCAACATGTGCACGATTGAATATCACCAACAAATGTAATTGCGGGACATCCCACAAGTACTTTTCGTCAAGGAAGGTGCTGGCCCCAGCTGCAATCATGCGGAAGATACTTTTGAGATCAGCATTTTCAATCATCATGAAGTAGTAGTGTAGAGAGGGTGTTTTGAACCCCTAACTTCATCGGCCGCGAAAATACACATTCAAAAAAGGGGAGTTTTTTACACTTCTCTTTTTGGGTATAGAACCGGGCAAAAGTGTGCCACGGGGGTGGGCAGTTTGCGTGGCCTAAGCCCGATGACATCAACCCCGTCCAGCCCCGGGCCCCTGGCGGACGCGAGAACCAAGCGTTGTCCTCCCGATTAAGCCTCGACGACCGCTGCCAGGCCCAAGCTATCGAGGGTGTGACGGGCGTCGGCAGCCACGTTGTCATATCCCTCAGGCAGAGAGAACAGTGCCTCCGTGACGTGCTCCTGTGTGTCGTCCCCCTGTATCCGTGCAAGTTGCTTGGAACCCACTAGCACGGCCATGGACCGCCGCTCTCTCACTGCCGGAATGACCCGCCGCAGTTGCCGGTCATGCAGCCACAACGCTCCCACGTCGAGCACGGTGGCCACCGCCAGAACCGGGAGGCTGCACAGGGCTGTTGGAGGACTGGCAGCACCTCACGAGGCCAGCCCATGATGTTCCCCATAGCCGGATGGTCCGCAAACACCTGGAGCTAGGGATCACTCTCGCCATCAGGGCCCCGCACCATGGTACCACGCACCGTGGCCCAGGACTGCGCCGACACCATGCGGGACCGCTCCCGGAATGCAGGGTAGTCCCGAGTCATCCAGGACTCGATCCACTGGCCGAAGGCCTGCGCCACTGCTGCCATCCAATGGGGGAACGAGGACATGGGGTCCTCATGCGCGATGTACGACCTGGGCACCAATAGCGCGTGCAGCGGTGCCCTTTGAAAGGTCGCCTGCAGGTTGTCGGGGAGGCCGTCGAACGGGTTCCACGGCGGATGCCGCCGCACCCTCCCTGCCGGCGGACAAAAGCGGGTGTCACCCCGCAGGAACGCGTACGCGGCCCTCCTTCAATCTGGCATCGGTAGTCGCACGATGTGGGTGAGCCGATGGATCCTGCGGACATACACATCTTCCCAACCAGGATCATGTCCTCCACAAAGAGCTTGGCTTTCGCAGGGCCCCGGGACGACGCCGCCCGAACCGCCGCGAATAGCCGCTTCAGGTCCCCGGGGACGACACCCGCCATCAGGGATTCCGTCCACCTGCAGCCGTGCTCTTTCCACGCCAAGAATTCCACCGCTCTATCCGTCAGGGGAAGTTCCGCAGTGAACTCCTCCACATGCCTGCACAGGAGCCGTGCCACCTCCTCGTCCCGCGCACACAGCAAGCGCATGTGGCCAATGTCCTCCTCTGGCCCCCCACAGAAGATACAGGGGTGGGCCGGTATCGCCACACGTGTGAGCTTCTGCCTCCATCGTCGCATGACTTGCATGGTGGACAGGCGGCCGTCATGCGCCCTTAGCATATTCCTTTGCGTGGGGCCGTGGTGCAACGCTCCAAGGGGCACCGCCTCACAGGCGCTAGCCAGCGGCGTATGAGCCCTAGTGCGCGCCGCCAGCGAGCGCCACTCCATCTCCCTGACGTGCTGAAGACCTTGCATGCAGGGTACATGCGGCTCGAGCTCCCCGTCGTCTCCAAGCACGAAGAGGACGGCGTGTTCCTTGGGCATGATAAGATGAAGAGGCGGGGCCATTGCACGGGCCGCAGCAGAGTCCGGCTCTTCAAGCAGGACTGCCGCCAAATGCGAGCTCTGCCGCACCACCCAATGGTGTGGCCCCCCTACTCTGCGTGGTAGCCGCCGTAGCCCCTCCACTATCCAGTTCAGTGCGTGCTGGTTGACAAGATGCGAGGTCCGCCCCTTTATGCCACGGTATAGGGCCTCCTGCGCCCTGCGCAGGTGCGCTCCAATGATGGAGGCATCCACCACATGCACCGTGCATGCCGACGGGGGGTTGTGCAGCAGGTATGCCGCCGCGCCGATGATCTCCGCCTCCAAGACCGTGCCACGGATGGCACCCGTCCATGTGGGGCTCCCATGGCTTGCCACCGCCACATTGGTGGCCCCGTCCCCCTCGGGCGAAGCGTCAGACGACGTGACTTTGGTCGCCGCCTGCACCCAACAATACCGGTGGGGTTCCAGCCATGCCACGTCGGGGTGGGGGCTGTGTGTTACCTTTCCTAGGGACGCCGCACTGGAGGCCGTGAGTTCCGGAGACAGGAACACTTTCGGCCGATACACCGCATGCGGCCTCCAGGCCACGTCGCATCCCCAGATAGATTGGAGGGCGTCAAGGGCCGTGGTATACTCCGCCCCCCACACTGTCGTGGAGTAGGAGGGCTCGTACACCACCACGGAGCCCTGTTCCACTGTCCCGCCATTACGCAACGATGTGACGGCGACATGCGGATCGTGCCGCACGTTGGCCATCCGGACCACCTCCGGGACTGAGCACTCATCGGCGTCCGGGACGGGGCTAGCTGGTAGCAGAAGGACGATTGCCCACTCGCTGCACCCTTGCACCGCTGCGCACGCCCTGTGCACAACCCACAGGGGCGATGGGTCTATGCCGCTTCCGGCATGAGGTGTGAGCGGACTGACGCCGGATCGTCCTGCTGCCGGTAACCTTCAAAGACGTCCCCGAGCAGGAACAGGAGGGCGGCCAGCGGGACAAACGGCATGGACGGCCCGCGTTCTCTGGGTCCCAGCCGTCCTTCCTCTACCCGCCCACCACATACACGTCCCCCGTAGCAGACTTCCTAGTGCGCTTGCTGGCCTTTTTACGGCACACTGGGTGTATCAGACGGTGAGTCAATGGACCGGGCATCTGCGGTCGGAAGACGCCGCGGAGCCCCGTGAACCACACGTGGTCCAGCTGATTGGTCCCTACTCCCGTGTGAGGAAGGTGCAGATCGTCCTCGTGACAGTCCCGGAGCTGGATGGCCCATTGCCCAGGCTCATGACAGCGGAGCCGCGCATGCAGGAGGTCATTTGCGGGATCACTCAGGGACTGTATCGCCGCGTCCGTGCGGGGCCCGGAGACAACGCAGATGTCCCTAGCCTGGAAGGTGTAGGACTCGAACGCCCATTTCCGCCCCGCCCACTGCACCTGCGGCAGATGGGCATGTATGCACGACTACACTGACAACGGCATAAGGAGTTCCACTCACAAGGTCCCCATCGCCCGGAGTACTCTGTCCACCCACGTGCTTCCAGCGTGCGTGGCGAACGACGTGGAGGGCACCACGAACTGCCCGCATACACCGTACTGCAGGTGGATGTCTCGAAGCATGGCTCGCAGCTCAGTCCGGATTGTCGCCGACCGATGGTGCGTGAGCTGAGCCAGGGTCGCTACGACGGAGTCGCGGCAAATGACCTCGACATCCGCTAGTCGTAACCCATGACCAGACCGCACCGCCACGTTGGACAGGTCCTTGGGCAGCTTCTCGAATTGTAGGGCCGCAGCCTTGGTGGTAGCATTGAGTTTGACCGTCGCCTCCGCCGTATCAGACAGGTACGGCGCCGCGTATCGCACGATGCCGCCAACCACAGCCGCCATCACCTCATGGGGCACCGACGCCGGCCCCAGTGTGTTCTTGCACCAGCCCAGTAGAGCTTCACAGCGGAGTACATGCTTCTCCTTCATGGACGCTACCCCCCTTGGATCAAGGAGTAGGCCCAGGTGGGGCACTGTGCCCTTGGCGTGCAAGCACACCCATGGGGCCGCCGCGTTTCCCGGGTTCAGGCACACCATGATCGAAGGGATGCGAGCAGTGGTGGCATACGCGCACTTGCCGACATTGAGGGACATGCCCATGTCCCTCAGGTACTGTGCGATCGCCGCCGCGTACTCCAGGAATCGCGGCAAGGAGTGCGCTATCAGGACGTCATCACAGTACGCTTGCACCAGGGGCGGCACAGCATGACGAGCATCTCCCTGTGCCTTGCAGGCAAGGCTCTCGAAGAGGGGTTCCAAGAGGAGGAGGTAGAGCACGGCACTTTCCGCACTGCCCTGCCGTAGGCCCCTGTTGAGTCGAATGCTCGGTGTGGGGCCATGCGCGGTGACGATGCGTCTGGGACCCCCATGTGGCGCAGGAGGAGAGCCAGCGCCCCATGCGGCGCCGTGTCAAACGCCTTAGAAAAGTCGAATACAGGACGTGATTCTCCTCCTGCCCACGCACGGAATACCGGGGCAGCCGCCGTGGAACCTAGCATGGCCCCGAATTGCCAGTCCGCAGCCAACCCCTTGCGTGCCAGGACGGCCGTGAACCTCCGCATGAGGGGGGTCATGAGCATCCACATGTCTTGCTGTCCCAGCGCTATGGGCCTGTACGCGTCTAGGTTACCTGTGGCCGTGCCTTTGGGCATCAGCCAGATAATGGCCTCATGCCAGGACTCCGGGACGTCCGCACCTCGCAAGATGGCCCTGTACGCGTGCACCAGGAGCCCTTGCACCGGCTCGGAAGCTCTGCTATGAGGGCGGCCGTGACCCGATTGGACCCCGGAGCCTTGTCGTCCGCCACGGCTTGCTTCACGGCGTCCTTGAGATCCTGAAGGGTGTAAACCCTGCACCGACCACCATTCCTCCGGCACTCCCCGAGGGATGTGGGCCCTGACCAGCCGTTCGAAGGCCGGGAGGTTCACTGGCCGCCTGGCGTACAACGCCTCCCAGTACCTCTGGACCTCGCCGATGATGTCCGAAGCCTCCATGAGCACCTTCTCCGACTCCCCGACGCACACGGACCACAGGCCTCACGGGGCGGAGTGCACCACGTTGAGGGCCCCCCCGGATCGCTGTCCATCGGAGCTGCAGATCCGGCACCCTGCCCCGCGAATAGTCCTTTAAGAACCTGCGCATGTTGCTCCTGAGGACACCGCGCAGCTCCTCCACGCTGTTCTCGAGCTGGTGGAGCTACCGTTGCAAGGCAGCGTGCAGGTCCTCCACGGTGGCGGGGGACAAGTCGGGGTCCACCTCTCGGAGGTGTCGCAGCAAGGCAGCCGCTTCCTGGGAGTGGAGCCCGGCCGTCGCCGCGTCCCGTTGCCACAGCTCATGGGCGCGCCACGCCACGGCATGCTCATCCGAGAGGACCTGGGCCAGAACGCCTCCGTCTCCGCCTGCCCATACGGATACTGCGGGTCCATACCTGACGGCATGCGCCCGCCCGTTACCCTGGACACGTCATCGCGGAAGGCATAGAGCAGGTCGAAGACCGCTTGCACCTCCGACGTGCCCATGGTGGCAGTGTCCTGGTCCGACGAGAGCCACGCTTGCAGCGTCTGATCCTCGCACGCCTTCTGCAGCACTACCGCCGCCACCCCACGAATCGCCGGGGAGTCCAGGCGTATGGCATGCAGCCTGCCTTGGGCGTGCGAGTAGGCCATCCTGGTGACCCTCCCTTTGTTGGCCACCGCGAGCGGGATGTCGAGGACCACGGGGTCATGGTCAGACCCCAGCGACGCAGGAGACCGTCCTAGCGCTAGGTGCAGGCGCTCACGCACCGCCCAGGGGACCAGTGGCGAGTTGATCAGGAAGGAGTCCAGTCGATGCCCTGCTCTCGTGGGCCGCCTGTCCTGTTCTGTTGCCGCACCCGCCCTGTGGAACCCGCACTGCTCCCATAGAGCCTGGAACCTCCTCGTGGTGGGGTGACCCGGGGACTCCAGCCACACGTTGAAGTGCCCTCCAAGGAGCACGGCCCTCATGCCTCCCGCGCTTTTGGCCGCCGCGTACATGGCCACGTTAGCCCGGAACGACGCCTTAGACGCCCAGGAGTCGCCACCACTGCCTGGGCCGTGGACTTTGATGACCGTGAGGGTGCCACCGGCGGTCACCAAATCAAGGGCCATGGCCTTGCCCGGCAGGATGTCCACGACGTCTCGAACCTCCTCCGCAGCGAACACGTCCGCTCGAAGGGCAATCAAGAGTCCCCCGCGCACCGCCCCCGCCGACGCCGCCTGAGCATCCACCCCGGGGAATGCATGATACCCATGGTGACGCCACTGATTCTCCGAGTGCACCACGCCTTGGGGGTCCTACAGGCCCATCTCCTGGAACAGGCCAAGGATGGCACCCTCGGCCTTCATAATGCCCGCCGCCACCGCCTCACCGTCGAGCATACCCGGGGCTACTGGTACGCCGTCCCCCCGCATCGAGCCCTGGACGTTCCAGGACACCGCCGCCCGGGTGTCCGAGACTGGGCCCCTTCACGGCTGCGCCGCCGGATCAGGGTCCCCCGCCGGTCCCGGGTCATTGGACGGAGGGGGACCACCTGCACCCGGCGCGGGCGGCTGGTGAGACGACCCCTGCCCCCGCCGGTCAACATCTAAGGGGGCTGCCGCCGGTCGCGACCCAACACAAATAGCGGCCGATCCCGCGGCTCCACTGCCCGACGCACTTGCCCCCGTGCTCCCCGTAGAAGACGCTGCCGCACACCCACCCGCCCCACTCTGTGCTGCCGACTGCGATGCCCCTTGCCGCCCCGCAGGACGGGCGCCCGTGGGCAACGCGAGCGTTCTGGACCTTGCTTGGGCCGATGCAAAAGGCCCGCTTGGCCTCCGGGCATAATACCGGCCAGCATGGCCATCGCCTGGGACCGTTGAGCTGGGTCAGACCCATGATCCCGCAGCAGGTGGTCCGAAAGGTCCCTGGGGTGAGCGTGGGTGGGCCGGCAGTGCTTGCCGGCTCGCCACGAGCAGCGACCGGCTCCATCCAGTCGAGACCAGGGGCAGAAATTGATCTCCTTGGACCCACGCTGCTCCGTGGCCAGTCCGCCTAAGTGCCACAGCACGTACCGAATGTTGGTATAGCTGCCATATTGGTGGGGGGGGCTCTTCTTGGGAGGCGGCTTGGGCGCTGTCTTCGGGACCGTCCTTGCCAGGGTGGCCAGGTGAGCCGCAGTCCGAACCGGCGGCATGCCTGGCGGCTGCGGTAGGTGCAGTGTCCCCCCCACAGGAAACTACTCCTCCGACCAGCGGCGCCAAGCGTCGGCGAACTTCTCCCGGTCGCCCCCGACCTTCCACTTGGACGTGGAGAATGCCCAGAGCCACGGCCCCATGTTCTCGGCCATAACCAGGCGGAGGGCATGTTCTCCGCTCTGCCTACGGAAGCGCATCGCAGCCGAGCCCACCACGGTCCCCTGCAGGTACAGCGCCGTGCCCCCTTCGCCACTCAGGGCACCAGGGTGCAGGGCCTCCAGGTCGGCGTGGCGGACCGTGAGCGCCGTGCCCTCCCCGCGATCGAACACACGCAGTGCTGAGGAGTGAGGGTCCATCGCCACAACGACCCAGCACCACGCCCGCGACCCACTATGCAGCAGCGGCAGCCAGGCTGCAGGCCTGTTGCTGGAGGACTGCGCCGTTGATGCCCTGGGGAGGGCCGTCGCCTGACCCTGTAGCGCCCTACAAATAGCAGCCGCATGCTCAGCCTACCACATGTTGCTTGGGGCTACAAGCCAGACGTCCTGCCCCCGGACCTTCGGTGGCCGCGTTACCTCCACGAACACAGCCGCCGCTTGTGGGATGTCCCCGGTCGTGCACCTGTGCGCCCTGCGCACCGGGCCCTGTGACCGGAGGCATTCCTTGAACAACCTGTAACAGGCCGGGCCCCTGGATTGCCGCCTCTTGAGCCGGCTCGCGGTGACGACGACCCATTCCAGCCCCCCATGCTTCCACCCGAACACATGCCCAATACTCTGCCCCTTCAAACACCACCAGCTTCCCCATGTCCGCCTTGCCCACTGTATGGGTGGGAGGCACGCCCTCCACGTTCAACCACCGCTTGGCATTCTCCTCCCACGGCTGGGGTGCATGCATCTGCTGCTACTGCATCGCATCCTTAACGTGCTGCAGGGATACTGTCATCAGCATGGACATCCCACCATCCGCCGTGGCCATACTGAGCAGGGCATGCTGCATGCGGGCTCCGGACAACCCCACGTGGTGCGGGACGTCCGCCACGTCCAAGGGCGTGCGGAGCGCCGGTAGGGCCGCCAGCACTGCAGCGGGCAGCTCCCCAATGGACGGCAGACGTGCGATGGGCCCCATGTCCCTGTTCAGGACCACCACCGCCACCCACCGCCTGTCCAGCGTGGACAGGAGGTTGCCCGGCCTCGGCACTCTGAGAAGGGTACCGAGGGCGGACATGAGGGCGCACACGCCACAGTCCTTGCTGTTGTCGGCTGGCTGCTGCACCTGCGCCGCTTGGGCCGTCGCCAGCATGTGCTCCGCACCCGGCCACTCCGCCCTCTTGCCCTTGGGTGCCATGCGCATCGTCCGGACTGGCATGTCCTATGTGTGTGGCCATTGAAGCGGGGCCCCTGCCACTACAGGCCGGTCCAGCGGGTCCACGGTCAACCGCATGTCGGGGGCCAGGAGGTGGTGGGCGGTCCAGTGCCGCATGCCCGGCGTTTCCGACCGGTCGAGGTACATTGCCTCCGAGCCGCCCAGCTCGACGTACCTCGCAATGAGGAGGGCGGCCGGGGTTTGATCGTGCCTCTGGCCCTCCCACCCTTCCCTCGGGAGCATCATGGTGTGGGGGGCGAGGCGATGCGCCACATCAGCGACCGACGCGACCGCGTCGTCGCCGAGCTCCGCTGCTGGGTCCGCGGCCACCAGGAAGTGGTGCCTAGGCCCGGGCTTGCTCCCGGCGGTGTACAAGCCTTCCAGGGCGCTCCGCATCTCGGCCGGCCGGGGAGAGGCGTCTCCGCAGTCCTGTAGCCAGGGGAGTGCACCCGGGAGATATCGTCCGGCTCCCCCTGACCAGATGGTGACGGCAGGTCGCGCCAGACGGCCCGAGCGACCTGATCGAGCCACGGCTGAGGCCTGTCGGTTCCCCATTGGCGGACAGCCACTACCACATGCATGGTCAGGGGCTCCGCCGTGAGCTGCAACGCCACTCCTCCGTCCGTCTCGATCACTGTGCCCCGCGGGGCAGTGAAGGCGTGGCCCCCGGTCCCACGGACGGTTACCCATCCCCACAAGACCGCCACGGTTACCCAGCTAGGATGCGGGCCGGACTTCTTGGGCAGGACTACCACCGGTGGGCATGGGCTGTTGGCGGCCCATACGCGCCACTCCACCCCTACCAGACGCTCATGGCCAAGGGCCGGAACGTCCTGTGCCATGCGTCTGGGAGTTGGCGATGGACGGCGGTCCACACATCAGCTCCATCAGCCCGCGTGAACTGGAGCCCCTCCAGGATGTCTCTTTCCACATCACTAGGGAAGCGGGCAGTACGAACCTCCAGTCCCTGCCCCAGGCGTAGTCCCGGCCCCTCTCGATCCCCTAGCAGCCGGACCTCCGGGTCCGCGGCTGCAAGCCGGGCCGCCACCGTGGGAAAGTGCAGGGAGACAGTCCACGGCTGGACTGAGACAGGCTTGCGTGGGAGGTCAGGGCAGGCCGCCACAGCACTACCATCCCTTGCCCAGTGGAGCGCCCTGTCCCACCATGGCGCCCAGGTACCAGGCGCCGTTGGGAGCGACCAGGACAAGTACGTCACGACTGCCTTACCCTGCCACTCGCGCGGGTCCATGCCGGCAGGATGCGTGTGCCACGTGCACACCAATCCCAGGTTGGCCTCCTGGATGGCTACCATGTCCCTCCACAGGACCACCGGGAATAGGCTGAGCAGGGCCGCCATGCCACACGGCAGCGCCACCGCCCAATCGGTCCTGCCCTCGCATGCCACCGCATATCCCACCGCTGGGAGCCCCCCCCCCCCCCCCCCCTTGTGCCTTTTCCACCACTTCACGCATCGGCGTCCCGTGGCTCTGGGCACGGCTCACGCTAAGAGCCCCCATGCGGGCCATGGCCTGGAGGATCAGGAGCAGATCGTGGGGTACTCCCTGCGGCACCGGCGGCTGGGGGTGGGCTTGGCAGGCGTCTGCCCGCATGCACCACCCCTTGGCCTAGTGCCTGCAGGTTTCCACCTCCCCCGTCTTAGGCCCAACCCTGTCCGCCACGCCCATCTCCTGTGGTCCCACCTCACGCGCCTCCTTCACCCCCACGATCTCCCTTTTCCTCATCTTGCTCAATGGCTTCCTGCGCTCTGCCGCTCTCCCTGCGCTGGTCCTCCTCTTCCATCGCTTCCGTCGCCGGCGGCGGGCCGGCCGCAGCCATGATCCTCGTCACGGCCGCCTCCACTTGGGCCTTCACGTCCACCTCCTCAGCCACCTCCGGCGGGCCCTGTTCCTGCAGCGGCGAGTGCTTGCGCGGTCAGCTCGCCAACGTCATCCTCCTTCCCCGGTGCCGCCTGCGCGGCCCCCTCGCCTCCCGCGACTTCCCGTCGGTACCCGTCCAGAGCCTGCGCGAGTAGCTCGCTGATGTCCGACGGGCGGGCCGCGGCCGCATCCTGCGCCGCAGGTGCCACCTGCACGTCCGCTGGAAGTCTCCTCATGGGGGGCGCGTCATGCACCCCGTGCGCTGGGGGCGGACCACCCGGTACCAGCGCGGGTCCTCACGGCACCACAGGCGCAAGCGGAGCCCCTTGTGGCACGGCCGACTCCGCTCGGGACTCCGGTGCCGGGGTCGCCTGCGGAGGTGTACCCGTAGCAGCGGGTCCCGCCACGGGCGCCGCCGGGGGTGGCCCAGTCGGCGGCGCCCCCGTCGTCCCAACGGGAGTCATCCCCCCCGCCGCGCTTCGGGGTACGCGCTGCGCCGCTCCGTACGACTCCGCCGGCGGCTGCAGTCCCAGTCCCGGCGTAGCAGCTGACGGGGGCGCGGGCGCCGCTTGCGCACCGAGAGCACCCGCCGCTGGAGCCCCCACGGGCGCTGTGGGGGGGACCGGCACCGCATGTTGTGGCGGCGGAGCGAACGCATGCTGCGGTTGTTGCCGGGGATGGGGATGTGGTTGTGCCACATGCTGGTGTGTATGGTGATGGTCATGATGGATGGGGAACTGTGGCAAAGCAGTCGCGTGTACGTGTTGGTGTGGGAAATGCTGCTGCATCAGGGGGAACCCGAAGGGGTGGTGGAAGAGGTGATGGTGACGGGTATGGTGGTGGTAATGGGCCCCAAAAGGCGGGAACGGCAGAGGCATGAGGCCTGGGGGCGGAGGCATCGGAAATAGGTGCGCGCCGAGTGCCGCGTACCCCGGCCAACCGACTGCCGGCCCCATTGGGGGCCGCCCGCGCTGCGCGTCCTCGAGCTGCCCGAGATCATCTTGTGGACGTTGGAGTAGTCGGTTGAGCAAGGGTACCTTAAATGGCACCGTGCCTGCTGCGAACGGCGCCTGAATGTCAGGCGCATTGTACGGGGGGGGGGGGGGGGTCGCGGGCCAACACCTCTCGCAAGCAGATGTCGACGAAATGGTCCCACCCGTTATCCCTGGCCGGACGATCGGCGTCCACGCGCGCCTGGAATGCCGCATATATGTGCGGCCTTTGTGTGACGAGATCAGACACCGTGTCTACCAGACGCCGGTCATGTCTCCGGAAGGCCGACAACTCCACAGGATTGGTGGGGACAGGAAGCGACATCTAGCTATCGAAGAATGGGCGAGCTACGGATAACATGGGGGAGCGGGAAGGCGCGGGGTGGCCCGTCCCGCGGCCCTGACGTAGGTTGCATGTTGCACGACACGTTGCGTGACACAGTAGCCTTCCCCTGCCCCCTTGCGTGCTCCCCCCCCCTCCCCCCCTTGGCTCCGTTGCCTTTCGCGTTGCTCCCCAGGTGCCTCCTCCGGGAGTACCCGGGACATGGTGGGTGCGTGGTGGGGTTGCGTGGGGGGGAGGGTTTGACGTTGGCTCGGGTCCCATCCCCCGGTGTTTTCCCTTTGGGGGGCCGATGCTTTCACTCCCCGTCAGGGTGTAACGCTATTGTACGGGCCGTCCATTTGTACCCGCTCGGTACAAATGGACCGGCGTCGTAGCCAGGTACTCCGGCCGTTCCCTACACCAGGGTCGGGTACACTGTGGGTCGCAGGGGAGCCCTTGCGGGACAGGCGCGTCTCTTGCCTGCCTCGATGGACGGTGTGCCCTACCCGCAGCCCCTCACTGGGCACAAACCACAGTACGTGCCGTGGGGAGTGCTCCTTGTCAGGCCCATTGGTCACCCCCCCTGGCCGGTGCCACCTCGGCCCGCTGACCAACGGTCCCGGGCATATCTCACCTTATTGCGTGTGCTCAAGTGGGGCCGATACGGTCACCGGGGGGCCCCCAAACCCCTAAGGCTGGGCCCCTCGCCTGCGTCCCCTGTGGGCACCTTTCGTCCCGACCCCCCCCTCCCGATGTGTTCGCCTCGGCCCTTCCGCTCCCTACATACATACAAACATACTATGCAATGGATCCAACACAACAACACTGGAGGCAACAGGGCACTGCACTGGACAGCTTCAGCTCGTTAGGCGAGCAAAAACACTGGGTGTGACATTGTCAAGTGGCTAGGCGCCTTTCTGCAGTGCAAGACAAAGAGAGGTTGTGTGGGATAGTCAGGTCCTATTCCCCGACCTGCGCCGCTCAGTGATCGTGACATAGGTGCAGCCCTGGACGTTAACTGGTCACTGTATCAAAATCACTGAAGAGAAGGAAGGACGCGAATTTGGATACCTGTCGCATAGCATACCGAATCACTGTTTCTAGCAGGCCACCCGTAACCGGGTGACTACACACACACAGTCATGCATGATGGGATAGAGCAACATTCAAAGGAGACGGAGGTAGTCGGTTAACCCGTGGAGGTATACGATAGATGTAGGAGCCCGGGTACGTCATTGCACCAGGCACCTGTAACTCCATTGGGAGACAGTTGTTTAGGGAGGATCCAGGAGGACTATTGTAGTATTGTGACCTTTTCCGAAAAGCATGTTTCTTGAGCCATTTCAAAATTGCCACCACGTGGCAGCACCTCTGGCGAGGGAAATGTTGAATTTGCTGGTGAATGTAGCCTGCGGTATCGTCGGAGGCATGTGGAGTCATTGAGGATGCCCACTGAATGGCACTGTGTGCCCATCTCGCCCCGGACATGATTGCTACCTGACAACAAGCAAAAATGCTCAATACCTGCGCCCCCCAAGTTTGGCACCGTGGGACACTTGCAGCTAGGGTCCCAGTGAGAATTGCAGGAACATACCCGGCATGTTGGCACTTTGGGGTCTTGAGGCAAGGGTCCTGTTGTAGTTTGCATGCTTGTGTGACGGCATTGGGGTGGGGGTAGGCCAGCCCTTCACCCTGTGGGCCTCGCACCATGCAGAAGCCCATGGCTGTAACGTGTGTTTTGTGGTAGGAACCATTGCAATGTGTGTCGTCTGCCATGCAGTCGCACAGGACCCTGACGTTTCATGCTTGGCCCAACGCTGTGCACATATCATGGACCATACGTGTGTGGGAGTTGTCACCATAATTTTAGGCAATCGGCAAGTTACCTCGAAATTGACACAACGACACACAACGATGTTGGTTGACCCAATACGGCAATCCTGCTGAGGTGAAGTGGAGGGAGCCAAGGGAGCGGAGGAAACGTCTTGCGTGATACAGACCCCAACAATTGTGAAGGTCGGCACTTTGGGCAGAAAAAATGCCCCCCATTGGAATGCAGCGCCCCCTGCCCCACACTTTCCCGTTCGCCTGTACATATTCCTTTGTCTACGGAGACATCATTTGTGACGAGAGACACATGAAATGTTCTAGGCGTTCTGGACGAATTTGAAAAAAACTTCTACGACACGCACGACGTCCGGAACGCGCGGAACAGTTTGTGTGGCTCTGGGGACATATGGAGAGCCACGGATGCAATACGCGGGCAACGCGTACGACGCGAACGACGTGTTGTGTAACAGAGGACCACTATTGGGGGGGGGGGGCGTCCTCACGGTTGGGAAACCAGCCTACGCGGTTGTTCCACCAAGGTTTGCACTGGTCCCATGGGTAGGGATGGCAGAGGCCTCCGCCGCCTTGACCGTCTCGTTCCGCCCCGCCACGCCCACGACAGACTATACGTCGTGGGCGTCCCCGAAGCACTTGATGTGCATGTGCTTCCCGCAAACTCCACACGCCCAACGCGTACTCCCGCTGAGGCAATGCGTGCACAAGAGGCGGCTCGCACAGCGCTTAGGTGCATGCACCGTAGGGACCGGAGCGGTTGGCGTTGTGTTGTTGAACTCCGCGCCGCTAAAGTACCGCTGCTTGAGGATGTCCCATTGGAATTCCCACATGGTGGTCTTCTCGTCCACCAATCCCAATGCCTTGGCGGTGGCAAAGGCATTCCCATCCGCGTACTGCACCATGAAGGCACGCACATCGTGGCTGGAGATTTGCCTCCCCAGTTGGCGCATTTGCAGCGCCATGTGGTTGGCCCCATCTACGGCATGGGAGAATTCCGGGTAGCATGCTACGACCGGAGGGAGAGGGTTCCCTCTCCGGACTTTGGGTACCTCCTCCCCATACCAAAAATTGGGAAGGAAGGGGACCAAGCGTGGGGGTTTGTGCCCCACCTTCGGGTTCTTGTACACGGCAAGTTCATAGTCCTTGTCGGCCACAATTGCCTTTGCCACGTCGCCCTCCTCCGTAAGGGTGGGCGCCCTTGTAAGGCCGGCATCTCGCTTATCACGCCTTGAGAGCATGAGAAACGGCCGACGTTGGGCCGCGAATTCCTCGGCAAGCCCATGACTTCCAAAGAAGCTTTCCGCACAAAAGACGGTGGACTGAGGGATCATCCTCGCCCATAGTCGCATGATACCCTTAGCGTCATACTTGCCGCAACATGACCCAAAGCGGCGGACCTTGCCGCGACGCCCCGTGTAGAGGTAGACGTCGAAGACGTTGCCCCCCCGATTGTCCGCAAGAACGTATAATTTGATGCCCGTAGAATGGGGTATACGGGCAATGTATTGCCGTAGCCCCAGGCATCGGCCACCACTACGGAGAACGACAGCCTCGTCCCCACAAACCGCCCCACCAATTTCCCATGCAGCGCTCCATGTCGCGTTGCACTCCTCAATCAAATCCGTCACATTGGTATGTAATAACCGTTGTAGACGGTAGTAGATTTCCCGGGGGAGTCGGGACGCCATATACTTGTTTTATGCAAGATGGCGCTTGCCCCATATCCCGTCTACCTGCATGGGACGTACTATTCCCAAGCAGATAAGGATATCATTGTACGTGTACAGTGGGATGCAGGTGCTAGTGCTGTAGCACACGTACGACACATTGCACATGCCGTACGCGTGTACAGTGCTGACTCTACCATTGCCCTTGGGGCCTAGAGACACGGTCTGCGTGTCAAATACGTCCTACAACGATCTCACTGGCACTGGCCAACCTAGCGCGTCCTACATCGATTTCACTCCGCGGAGACGGCGCGCACGTTGCGCACCACATACTTTTCCACCCATGGGAGCAGGGATCGATGGTTGGTTTCCAGTAGCATTGCACGCTGCACGCCACATATAGGTCGCAGCATATACTCCCAGGTCACAACTCGGGAATTGGCCCATAGTTTTGATCTTCTAGGCCGAACACCATGTTCCAGATTTGCGGCACAGTCCACACGCGGTAGGGGTCCAGATTGGAGCTTGTGCAATGACGGCATGTTGTTGAGCTGCGCAGACCACCCTTGGTACGTGTATAAAAAGTAGTATCGTTCATAATTCATATTTCAAAGATGAACGGTTCATATATGAACCATGAATTATGAACAGCTTTTATGAACGCTGGTTTGTCCACATATTTTGTTATGTCTTACCCTCCCTCCGTCTTCACGGAGCCGAACATGATGCTTCTTCGGCTCAGTGGTGCCACTAGTCTTCGGGACAGCAAGTGTTCCGACCTGTTGGCCCAATGGATGTCATCGTCCCCCCTCATCCTGGGGTGTTTTACGGAGGCAATGGACCACGCTCCCCTCCCGGCGGTCCACAAAACCAAGGTGCAGGCCATCCGTACGTATGCGGAGGCCCTCTTTCCCGCACCCCATCTGATAGGGCTCCTGTTGGAGTTGGGTGCACCCCGGTCCGGCTTCCGGGTGTTGTCTGAGTACATCACCCGCCGGGGCGACGCCTACACCGCCCGCACGGGACTGCCCCTCCCACGGCCCATCCTCACATGGGATCAATTTGACGCAACGTGGAAGTCATTGACTGCTTCTTGCGTTGTCCCCCCCGGTAGAATGTGCAATCCCCCATCGTCAGGTCGCTGCTGGCCCCTGCGGTCCTGGGCACAATACGTGCAATCCCGGCCAGTCCTGTGCCAGTCTATTGACTAGACCCGCCCCCTCACCTTTGTGGTGCGTGGTGACGGGTATCCTTGCGCCGGTGGCAGTTGGTCAAAGCTATCGGTGGGGCTATTGAACCATGGGGTAAAGGGGCGCACACCCGCCTTCCTATGGGTCATCGGCATGGCCGTCACGGGGGACAAGGATATGGTTGCCCTGAGCCAAAACTGGGCTAAGGTGCTACAGGTTTGTAGTCTGCATTTTCGTTTTCATAAGTTGTTCATAATTCGCGCATTCATAATTCGAGAACTGCCCTCATAAAACGCCATGCTGCCCATTTATGAATTATGAACGTGTTTTATGAACACGAATTATGAACACCTTTTATGAACACAGGTCCTACAGTCCATCATTGATTGCAAAAATTTTTAATGGTGCGACAGCTGGGTGCCGGCAGCGGTCCTCCTTGGTCGGGACCAGCCGTGGCTCCGGCGGCTGCTGGGCATCCGCGTGGCTCCCCAAGTGGGGAGCATTTTCAACGAGGCCGTGCATGACAACACGGCCACACAGTGGAATGGCATTGCAGCTCGGAGGACAACGCGGCCAGGTGCGAACAATCATCGTCGCTACTGATGACCCGCAAAAGTTTGGATGCGGCAGGATGCACCGGCGTGCCGCTGCTGGTCATAGCCAGAAACCGGGTATTTTTGTGCATTTTGCACTGTTGCATGGCCTTCGGGAGGCTCTTCATGGAGGCCGAGGTGGGAAATCATCCCCCTGAGGTTGCAGGGGAGGTGCCGAAAATTTTGTACCGCAACCAGTGTGGCGTGCGTTTGGGGGCGCACAACGCACCGGACGGTGACGAGGCCCGAAACCTGTTCTGGGCCTGGGCGCAAATTGCGCCGCTGCTTGCATACGTCCAGGAGGACCCCATGTGGCAAGCGGTTGTGGGGCTGGCAACATTGCTGCGCCCTTGGTACTCGCCGATTCCGGGTGTGCCACGCCCTTTGTGCCGACCTGTTGCTGCTGTGTTTCGGGAACATTGCTGCGGGGGGTCGGGGTCGCACTATTTGTTGTTCCTCGAAGAGGATTGTGATGCCATGCTCGAGAGTGCGGATGCATGTGGGGTGGGACTCGCTGCTGTGTCAGGGGACGTTGTGGACAGCGTAAATTACATTTTGAAGAAGGGGTAAAATGGGCATAGTGGTGGGGGTGCGGGTAACAGTGCAGTGGAACGGGAAGCAATGGTCGTCCAACACGTTTGGGAATGGTGGTTTGTAACCTTTGACCTACCGTTGCCGCACTACAACACCCGAGACACCGCCGCCGCTTAACTTCTGAGCACTACCCCCCAAGCACCCACCAGCCACGCGCCCTCTGCAACCCAGCTTTCTTATTCTTCGCCCATCCATGGACGCCACCGAGATGAGGAAGCTGCTGGAGGAGAGCTAGAGGGCGACGCTGGCCCTGGTGGTATGCTGTCTTTCGCGTTCATATTGCGTTCATAATTCGGCGTTCATAAAACCGAACCTGGCGTC
Organism: Eutreptiella sp. 'Long Island Sound 2002'; assembly: GCA_964036045.1. Taxonomy (NCBI): domain Eukaryota; phylum Euglenozoa; class Euglenophyceae; order Eutreptiales; family Eutreptiaceae; genus Eutreptiella; species Eutreptiella sp. 'Long Island Sound 2002'. The sequence goes on from OZ038383.1 coordinate 99,105,438, forward strand.
ATAAATGAATTATGAACCGATTTATGAACTGATGAATTATGAACCGCTTTTATGAATGAATTAGGAAGAGTGTCCCCCATGTCCACAAGAGCAGCGACTAGCAGCCCATGCTCCAGCTTCTCCGCCTCCTGCACATCCTCAAGCTCCACCTCCACCTCCACCTCCACCTCAAGCTCCGCCACCTCCTCAAGGCCACCCCAAACCCAACGCCGCTCAATCCGCCTCCCGACCCGCCGCCGAATCCTCGAGTGAGGAGTCAAGAGACTCCTCGGAGCAGGAGAGGAAGAGGAGGACGAAGGAAAAGAAGAAGGAGGAGAAGAAGAGGAAGAAGGAGAAGAAGAGGCAGGAGAAGAAGAAGAAGAAGGAGGCCGCGGGGGGGAGGGGAGTGAAGAAAGAGGAGGCCGCGGAGGACATCGAGGAGGTGAAGGCTGAGGTCGAGGACGTGGCAGTGGAGGGGGGGGGGGGCAGGGGGGGAAGGGGTTTTGGTTGCGACCCCCTGATTGAGGGGGGAGGGAGGCCATGCCTGCGGCCTCAGCCAGGCCAACTGGCGCCTGGTGTTGACCCTTCCCTGAGCGCAAGGGGAGCTAGACAGCGGGTACTCCCCCGATGCCCCCCTTTTTTCGAGCCCTGAGCTGACTTACGTCACCTTGCGCTGGGCATTCCGGCGCATGTTGCGGCACCGCATCCGCAACAAGGGGGAGGGGGGGGGCAGACGGTACGGGGGGGGGGGGGGCATGGGCATGGAAGCCCCTGGCAGGTAAGCCCCTGTCCCCCATCCCCGAACCAATTGGGGCTCAGCATTTGACGCTAGCCAAAGTCTTTTCGGGGCCCAGGGGGCGCTTGATGCGGACCTCCCATTGGGAGCTGTTGTTCCTCCACTGGAAGGAACGGGGGGGGGTGAAGCTGCAGCGCTCCGGGCGCAAGTTGGAGTGCATCCCCCAGTGGGGATCCATTTTGGGGGGGGGGGTATGACCTGGGGCACGAGGCCTCGTACGAGGGGGCCGTGGAGGGCCTCACCATCACCCGCCCCATCAAGCCCCTTGCCCGGGCTGCCCCGACCACCAGCAGCACCACAGGCCCCACCGGCGCCCCGCCGGGCGCCCCTCCCAGCGCAGCGGCGAACGTGCGGACCGCCCTGGGCGCCATGGGCACCGTCGGACAAGAGCCGGATTTCGAGGTATGTGCGTTCATAATTCGTTCACAATTCGTTCATAATTCGGCGTTCATAATTTAGCGACCCTCCCATATATGAACCATGAACGCGATTTATGAACGTGCTTTATGAACGCAGTTATGAATGGCACTGTCACAGGTCGTGGACGTGGAAGTGAAACCGGCGGACGTCACGGGGGTCCGCATCCGGTACAAGTTGGGCGCCGCAGAGTTGAACATCGCCCTGTCGGCCTTGTACCAGCTGGTGGTGCCAAACCCCAGCGGGGGTGCGCAATCCTGTCCGGGCTGCGGGAATGGGAGGCGGGAGTGGGAGCGCTCCCGCCGCCGCAGAGACGCGTGGGCGGCGAACACCCCCTGCTGGGCGGCCCTCGGGGAGTTGGGGTGGGAGGGGTGTTCGGACGAAGACAACCTGATGTCCAGTTGTGGGATGAACCCCCCCAGCCCGGCCAGCCCCCGGAGCGCCTCGCCAGCAAAACCCGCCCCCGCCGAGAAACCCAAACCCCGTGCTGTGGCCCCGCCCAAACCCACGCAACCCCAAAAAACCCCCCCAGCGAAGCGCAAGTCCTTCGAACCGGGAAGCAGCTCGTCGTCGGACGAGGCACACCCCCGTCCCCATGAGGGGGGGAAGGAGAAGCAGCCGCGGCAGCAAAAGCGGCGCGAGGAGCCCCCATCTTTGGAGGGGGATGAGTCACCTGACCCCCTGCTTGGTGAGCAGGTGTATGTGCCCTACACCGATGGTGTCTACCCGTGGGTTGTGACCTCGGTTGTGGGGGGGGCAGGGGGGAAAGTCTGGGTGGAACACTTAGGGGAAAAGGAGATGTTTCGGGTTGGAAGGCATCTGTTGTATGCCTCTCATGCTGCAGCACTGACCCACTGGGAGGAGCAGAAGGCTGCAGCTGCAGGTAAGAAGGCCGATAAGGCCAAAAAAAAGCCTAACCCTAAACCAGACGCTGACGCACCGCCTGAGCCGGCCCCCAAGCCAGCCAAACCTGAACCCAAGCCTGAGGCTAAGCAGGCCCCTCAGCCCGAGCCCAAAGCTGCCCCTCAGTCCGCCCCCATTGAGGTCGATGCCCGAGGGCACCCCGCGGCCAAACCCGCTGCCCAACCACTTGCCGGAACCCATGCCCAGGCCCCGGATGGGGGCGAAACCCAGGCCACGGCCCCCCTTTGGGAGGACCCGACAGGCCACAGCCCTGACGTGTAGGGCAGCATGAACCAGCAAGGACAAGCAAGGACAATCAAGTACAAGAAAGATTGAAGCCTGCGCGATTTTTGTGTGCCTGTGCAGCTCTTCATACAACGCGTTCATAAAACGCTCGGCGCGTTCATGAAACGAGAACTGAATTATGAACTGAATTATGAACAAGGGAGGAGGTTTTCATAAGTTTCAAAAACTAGCAAAAACGGCAATTTTTCAAAAAAAACCCCCGGCGGAGAAAAAAAAAACTCACCCCAAGGTTGTTGAACCAACCACCCCAATTTTGAACAAACATGGCCCATGGGTACCCTAGCAAGAGCAAAATCCGTTCATATTTCATAAAACCATTTATGATGAACAAACCTACCTTTCAAACAGGCGCCAAGGGCAGGAAGGGGGTGTACATTAGGTGGACTATGTTAGCTGCACAACAGAAAGAACGTGTCGAACACTAAAATTGTCCCTAGAGCCCTTCAGGAAGAAAACGCCTGGCACGCTCTGAACGCACACAACGACCTCACCTGACGCCGGAGGCACACAGGGGGCATGCGTAACACGCAGAGCACGAGCTACACGGGGCCACAACGTTTTTCCGAGCAGCAGTCCGTGACAGCCATTGTCGACAATTATGTATGTATATATATATATATATATATATATATATATATATATATATATATATATATATATATATATATATATATATATATATATATATATATATATATATGGCATATACGATTTTGCGGTCCGCACTTGAATTTTGACACACATGGGGTGCCAACCCCCCCTAAAGGTACCCTCCCCCCCTATTTTGGACGTGCCGAACGCGCTGAAAAAAGAATTTCGGGAATCCGGCACAGTGGGAGGGCTGTGCGAGGCCAAAAAGTGGGCCGATTCAGGATTTTCAGTGCTGCATGGCACAAGCCGCACTGCGCAAGGTATTGACACACATATGCCCCATGCATACACACATATGCCCCAGGTATGCACATATATGCCCATATATGCATACAAATGCCCCCATGTGTGCTCCTATGGGCCTCCCTATGCACACTACTGCCCGCATTAGGGCTTCCTTGCTGAGTTTGGCCCCCGGAGAGGCTTCCTCGCTCGTTATGCTGGCTTGACATAACCGGAAGCTGCCAGGTCGAGGTGGCTTAGGGGCTGTGTGGGGTGGCACCTTATGTATGCACACGTATGCCCCATGCATGCACATACATCCCTCCATGTGCACAGACACATGCCTCCGTATGTGCACAAGTGTTTTCATTAGGGCTTCCTTGCTCACTTTGGCCCCCCCAAGAGGCAGCCTTGCTTGGTGCGCTCGCTCGACACAACTGCGGGCTGCCAAGTGGATCGAGCGCAGCGAGCGAGGAAGCCTCCCGAGCGAGCAAAGTGACATAGAAAGCAATAATGTAGGCTGTGGCGCACACCTAGAGGCACCTAGGCCCACACATGGGGGCATATGTATGCATATATGGGCATATATGTGCATACATGGGGCATATGTGTGCAGACATAAGAGGAATGTGTGTTGGAAAGCTGCGCAGTGCAGCTTGCAGCCTGCGACTGCAAATACCCTGAATCGGCCCACTTGTTGGCCTCGCACAGCCTTTCCACTGCGCCGGGTTCCCAAAATTCCTTTTTCCGTGCGTTCGGCACGTCCAAAACAGGGGGGGGAGGGCCTGTTCGGGGGCTGGGACCCCATGTGTGTCAAAATTCAAGTTCGGACCACAAAATTGTAAATGCCATATATATAGATATATATATATATATATATATATATATATATATATATATATATATATATATATATATATATATATATATATATATATATATATATATATATATATATATATATATATATATATATATATATATATATATATATATATATATATATATATATATATATATATATATATATATATATATATATATATATATATATATATATATATATATATATATATATATATATATATATATATATATATATATATATTACTACACCCCTCTCCCCTTAAATCTAGCTAACAAGCAAGCAAGCAACAAGCCACAAGCAACAACAAGCACTTCTCATTTCCGTTTTGGCCATTGCTCTGCCTCATCGCTCCGGGCTCTACTCTACTCTAGCCATCCTAGAGCCTAGTTGGTGCCCTTGCCAAATGCAAGCTTTGAGCCAAAAACTCACCGGTGGCGCCCCGGGGCGGGGGGGGGGGGGGCAAGTCGGGATGTGCCCTCCCAAACCTGCGCATTTTGTGCCCCGAACCAGCCTTTTTTGGCCCAAAACGGCCCCAAAACGCAGTCATAACAGCCAAACAACGGCAAACGGTTTGTACACTTCACGTGCGCCTCCATTGCCCCGTGAACGAGAGCCCTTTCTGGCCCTCTAGCTCCACGATATGTCCGATAAACGGCCCAAAAATGGCCAAAAATGGCCTAAATGTGCATTGTTTGTGTCAATCGCGCCCAAAATGAAGAATGGGCCGTATCTTGGGCTACGTGGCTCCAAAACAAAATTCGAGGGCACCTAGTCCACCCGTAACCCCCCACTTTTAGTGGTTGTCAAGCCTCAGAATTGCCCAACGAGACGCCTACACCCATGTACCAGTGGTCATTCGGTTGAGCCGGAGGCCAGCACAGCCCGCGCACGGTTGGGGCCAACGGTGGGTCCACCCCGGTCCCCGGGGCGAAAAAATCATTTTTTTCAAAGTCGTTCCTAGACCACTTGGCATGCTCGAAGAAGTGTTTTTAGGCCGTTTTGAGCCTGTGGTGGCGCGTTTTGGGCCATGGAAAATCCCAAAATGCCTTGAAAATGAATGGGCCGTTTCAAGACCAAAAAAGGGTCAAAAAGGGGTCAAAAATGCATTTTTGCAAAAGTGATCCTAGACCATATGGAATGCTCAAACAAGTGTTTTTAGCCCATTTTGAGCCCGAGGTTATGCGACTTGGCCCATGGAAAGTGCCAAAATGCCTTGAAAACAGGCCGTTTTGGGACCAAAAATGGGTCAAAAATGGGTGCAAAATGCGTTTTTCCAAAAGTGATCCTAGACTATTCCAGGTGCTCAAACAAATCAAATGGGCGCATTCAAGCTCGTTTTGGCCCAAATTAGCCCCTTCCTCCACATGTATGCACCAAGTTGTACCCTTCGCACGTGAGCCGTATTGTGGAACCACCTAGACTTGGGGGAAGGGGTGTAGATACGAGGATATATATATATATATATATATATATATATATATACATATATATATATATATATATATATAGATATATATATAGATATATATATATATATATATATACATGCACCTTTCGCTCGCACCTTATATATATATATATATATATATATATATATATATATATATATATATATATATATATATATATATATATATACATATATATATATATATATATATATATATATATATATATATATATATATCCTCCAATCTACACCCCTCTCCCAAACTCTAGGTGGCTCCACCATATGGCTATAAGGTGCGAGCGAAAGGTGCAACTTGCTGCATACACGTGGTGGAAGGGGCTGAACTCCATCAAAACGGGCTCAAAATGGGCTCAAAACACTTGTTTCAGCATCCCAAATGGTCTGGGATCACTTTTGGAAAAACGTGTTTTTGACCCACTTTTGACCCATTTTTGGTCCCAAAACGTTGCGGCGGTGCGTGTCGTGGCGGCTCGCAGGTGGCGTCCGCGTGGCAACGGCGGTACTGCGTGGCGTCGTAGCGAAGAGTATGCAGTCGCCTCACCACTGTAACGGCTTACCCCTGGGGGGCGCCAGTCCGGTCGGCTAGAGGCGAGGAGGGCAGAGGAGCGGCATGCTGAGTGGTCCGGGGGGTGACGCGCGGGCCAATGCTATAAGTAGGCTCGCCACATCGTCGGTGGGGGCCGAACCTGCGGCCTGGCCGCTGCTGTGGCGGAAGAGGCGCAACCACGGAAGCTGGCCAATCAGTGCAGGTAAGGGTCAAGGGTAGGCGCCAGGGCAATGTATGTGGGCCAGATGAGGTGCACCTGGTTACCACGGCCCGGGGCGAGCCTCTGGTGGGTACCCCTACAGGGGGTCGATAACCAAGCTACGGCACCCACCAGCCCGAATCCCAGCCAGCGATATTCACGGGTTGCGCCACTCCCGTCGCGTAGCGGCCGGCATCCCCCCCTGTAGACCCTCAAGATATATTATATGTGGGCAAGTGGATACCTCGAAGCAGATTGGGCGCTGGCCCCTGACATGGGGTGCCGGCATGGTATATATCTGGGGTGTGGGAGCAGCTCAGGGCCACGGGGACGTGGAATTGGTAACGTGTTTCTGTACTATACTAGGGGACTGGTGCGGTGGGACGGTGGCGTACATTGTGGAGACATGGGGGCGATGAAAGCTGAGGGCCAGGCTAGGCTGGAGCCTCCCAGAAATCCTGGCTATGCACATACGGGCTATTGCGTGCTGGCAGAGGGATACGTGGAGTCAGGGGTGGTGGGCAGTTTCGAGGACGCAGACGGCAATGGATTACATGGGGTCATGAGTGATGGATGTCTCCACGGTGGCGGGGGTACGCGAACGACGGAGGGTCAGCTCTCGCTTCGCCGCATGCGTGCTGCTTTGTTCCTTGGTTGCCGCTTTGCGACGGACAGAGATGCCCTTGCTTTCTGCTTGTTGCGATGCTGCTGCGCTGCTTTGCCTTGCCCCCTTACCCCCGGCGAACAAAAGGGCCAGCGTCCGTCGCCGTTGCTAATGCTAACGCTTTGCAGTTGCCACTGCCCCCAAAGCCTGGTTGACCGGTATCCCCGGTCCTCTGGTTCCTCCGTCATGCTGTGGGCCACCTCAGGCAGCCCTGGGACCCACGGGATCGAGCGAGGCAGGAACAACCTGTCGGCGCGAGATGCCCGGTAACTCCAGTAGACGGCATGATAAGTGGTTATGACTATGACTATGACTATATATATATATATATATATATATATATATATATATATATATATATATATATATATATATATATATATATATATATATATATATATATATATATATATATATATATATATATATATATATATATATATATATATATATATATATATATATATATATATATATATATATATATATATATATATATATATATACATATATATATATATATATATATATATATATATATATATCCTCCAATCTACACCCCTCTCCCAAACTCTAGGTGGCTCCACCATATGGCTATAAGGTGCGAGCGAAAGGTGCAACTTGCTGCATACACGTGGTGGAAGGGGCTGAACTCCATCAAAACGGGCTCAAAATGGGCTCAAAACACTTGTTTCAGCATCCCAAATGGTCTGCGATCACTTTTGGAAAAACGTGTTTTTGGCCCATTTTTGACCCATTTTTGGTCCCAAAACGGGCCACTTTCAAGGCATTTTGGGATTTTCCATGGCCCAAAACGCGCCACCACGGGCTCAAAATGGGCTAAAACCAATTGTTTGAGCATCCCAAATGGTCTAGGATCACTTTTGGAAAAATGCGTTTTTGACCCATTTTTGACCCATTTTTGGTCCCAAAACGGCCCATTTTCAAGGCATTTTGGGATTTTCGGTGGCCCAAAACACGCCACCACGGGCTCAAAGCCGCCTAAAAACACGTGTTTGAGCATCCCAAGTGGTCTAGGAACAACTTTGGAAAAAATGATTTTTTTCGCCCTGGGGACCCTGGCGGACCCACCGTTGGCCCCCGCCGTGTGCGGGCCGGGCTACCCTCCGGCTGCACCAAGTGACCATAGGTACGGGGGTCTAGGCGTCTCGTTGGGCGATTCTGAGGCTTGGTAACCACAAAAAGTGGGGGGTTGCGGGTGGACTAGGTGCCCTCGGAATTGGGATTTGAGCCATGTAGTCCAAGATACGGCCCGTGCTTGGTTTTTGGGAGGTTGGTGCACATTGCGCAGTTTTTGGGGCTTTCTGGCGCCTTTTTGGGCCGTTTCTCGGACATATCGTGGAGGTGAAGGGCAGTACAGGGATCTTTGACATGGTGAAAGCAAGCCGCACGTGTAGTGTAGCCACTGTTTCGCTTCGTTTGGCCGTTTTGACTGGGTTTTGAGGCCGTTTGGGGCCAAAAAAGGCTGTTTTGGGGCAGAAAATGCGCAGTTTTTGGAGGTCACCTCCCGACTTGGCGCCCACGCCCCGGGCCGCCAGCGGTGAGTTTCTGGCTCACAACTTGGATTTGGCAAGCCCACCACCTAGGCTCTAGGATGGCTAAAGCAGAGTCAAGCCCGAGGCGATGGGAAGGGGCAATGGCCAAAACAGAAGGGTGACGTGCTTGTTGCTTGTTGTTGCTTGTTGTTGTTGTTGTTAGCTAAATTTAAGGGGAGAGGGGTGTAGTAATATATATATATATATATATATATATATATATATATATATATATATCCTCCAATCTACAGCGCTCTCCCCAACTCTAGGTGGCTCCACCATACGGCTCTATAGTGTGTGCGAGAGACACAACTTTGTGCATTCAGGTGGCGGAAGGCCCTAACCTCTATGACGACGGGCTCAAAATGGGCTCAAAACACTTGTTTGAGCATCCCAAATGGTTCAAGATCACTTTTGGAAAAACGCGTTTTTGACCCAGTTTTGACCCATTTTTGGTCCCCAAAGGGTGCAATTTCAAGGCATTTTGGGAGTTTCCATGGGCCAAAACGCGTCACCACGGGCTCAAAATGGGCTAAAAACACTTGTTTGGCCATCCCAAATGGTTCAGGATGATTTTAAAAAAAACGCGTTTTTGACCCATTTTTGACCCACTTTTGGTCCCAAAACGGCCCAATTTCAAGGCATTTTGGGATTTTCCGTGGGCCAAAACGCGTCACCACGGGCTTAAAATGGGCTAAAACCACTTGTTTGAGCATCCCAAATGGTCCGGGATCACTTTTGGAAAAACGCGTTTTTCACCCATTTTTGACCCATTTTTGGTTCCAAAACAGCCCGTTTTCAAGGCATTTTGCGATTTTCCGTGGCCCAAAACGCGCCACCAGGGGCTCAAAACGGCCTAAAAACACTTGTTTGAGCATCCCAAGTGGTCTAGGAACAACTTTGGAAAAAATGATTTTTTTCGCCCCGGGGACCCTGGTGGACCCACCGTTGGCCCCCCACCGTGCACGGGCCGGGCTACCCTCCGGCTGCACCAAGTGACCACTGGTACGGGGGTCTAGGTGTCTCGTTGGGCGATTCTGAGGCTTGGAAACCACAAAAAGTGGGGGGTTGCGGGTGGACTAGGTGCCTTCGGAATTAAGATTTGAGCCACGTAGCCCAAGATACGCCCCGTGCTTGGTTTCGGGGTGTTGATGCGCATTGCGCAGGTTTTTGGGGCTTTTTGGCGCCTTTTTGGGCCGTTTCTCGGACATATCGTGGAGTTGAAGGGCGCTAGAGAGCTCTTTCACACGGTGAAATCAAGCCGCACGTGCAGTGTAGTCACCGTTTCCCTTCGTTTGGGCGTTTCGCCCGGGTTTTGGGGCTGTTTGGGGCGAAAAATGGCTGTTTTTGGCCCAAAAGTGCGCAGATTGGGGAGGGCACCTCCTAACTTGGCACCACCGCCCCGGGCCGCCACCGGTGAGTTTTTGGCTCAAAACTGGGATTTGGCAAGGGCACCACCTAGGCTCTAGGGTGGCTACAGTAGAGTAGAGCCCGCAGCGATGAGGCCGAGCAATGGCCAAAACGGAAAGGAGAAGTGCTTGTTGCTTGCTTGTTGCTTGCTTGTTGCTTGCTTGGTTGTTGCTTGCTTGCTTGTTAGCTAGATTTAAGGGGAGAGGGGTGTAGTAATGTATATACATATATATATATATATATATATATATATATATATATATCTATATATATATATATATATACATATATATATATATATATATATATACATAATATAGATATATATGTGTATATATATATATATATATATATATATATATATATATATCTATTTGTTTTCGATTTCTTGCAGGATTTTGTAATGGATCCCCCCCGGCGACCAGGCGCCGCGGGGGGTACAGTGAAACCCTGGCCGGGGGGCAGCCGAGGCCTGCCAAGGCCACGCCCCCCGCGGCATTTGACACGGCCACCCGCGGCAGCGGCTCCTGCGAGGGATGTGGCAGCAGCATGGCCACAGCGTGGTGCCACTTTGGCGGCACATGCGGTCCGACGCCAAGGGTACAGCAGGTGGCCCAGGTGCGTGCCGTGCAACATGCGTGCAAATTGCCTGCATAGTGTCCTGCGCAGTGTCAAGGGGGAAAAGGGGCAGAGCAGGGAGAGGGTAGGGCAGACTAGGAGCACGCGAGGGCCAGGAGAACAGGGGAACCCAAAGAGCACAAGCGACGAGGGGGAGCGAAGTGAGGAAGCAGGGATGCCACGCACAATGCTCTGCACCGTGCGGTCAGAGAGGGAGGGATCGAGAGGAGGGACACAGCCAGCACATGGGGGCGGGCGAGCGCAAGCCAAGAAAAGGCGGGGGGAGCGAGTGCCCCGCAAACTGTTGTGCACCGTGCGCGTAAGAGACAGAGCAGACAGTGAGGAGCCAAGGGGGCACACAAAGGGCGAGAGACAAAGAAAGGGAGCGAGTGAGAAAACAGGGACCAAAGGGGAGCATGCCGCGCAGCGTGTTGTGCATCTTGTGCGCACTCCGCTCTCCCTGCTTGTGCGCGCACGGTGCTGAGCAATGTGCGAGGCACCCCTGTTCCTATCCCTCCGTCTCTCCGTTTGCTCCCGCCTCTTGCGCCCCTCTGCCGCTCCTGTCCCCTCCTGCCCCCTCGTCTGTCCTACCCTTGCTCCCTCTATTCTGCCCCCCTCTGGGCACGATGCATGTCAGTATGCTATACACCTTGAACGACACTTACCTTCTCACCATACGCTCGTTACCTTCGGGCCTTCGACGCCTTGCCCGCTTTGTGCACAGCCCCCCCAGGTTTCCCCGCCGCGGGTGGCCTCACCGTTCGTGGGGCACCTGGTAGGGGATGCTGCCGTGGCACCCTTCCCCCAGCTTTTCGTCTCGTGTCCCACCTGCGCGTGACCGCGCCTGCCTCCGCGGGCCACACCTACCATGCATCGGCTCAGGCAGGAGTCAGCGGAGGGACAGGGCCGGAGCACAGGGAGGGTCCGAGAGCAGCCGGAGGGGGAGCAACAGGGAAACCAGGGTGCCCCGCAGGTTGCTATGCACCGTGCGCGCTTCAGCAGACAGGGCCGGGGCGCAGCAAATGGCCCGCGAAGAACAGAGAGGGCCCACGAAGGGCAAGAGCACAAACAGGGGAAGAGGGAGAACAGGATAGGACAGGAATAGGATAGGTGAGCTTGCCACGCATGGTGTCGTGCAACTTGCGCGTCCTGTACACGCTCTTACCTGCATCTAGCCAAATGGGGGAGAGGTAATGACCTGAAGCCGAAGTGAGACCGGCAAGGCCGGCAGTGGCAGGAGCGGTTGTGTGCAGAGATGGCACGAGGGGGACGGGCACCAACGGCGCCATCCGCTGGGCCTCCCGTGCGATGACCTTGCTGAGTAGACACGCAGAGGGGGCGGGCGCCAGTGGCTCCGTCCACTGGACCCCCTACGTATGCGATGGTGTGAGCAGGATGACCGTCGATAGCGCACGTAGAGGGGATGGGCACCAACGGCGCCATCCGGTGGGCCCCATGCGGCTGCGAAAATGCAGCCTAACTAGGTGGCGAGGGGACGCCACAACAAATCCCCCATCCGTTACCCCGCGCCACTGCCATAAGACCTCAGGGGCTTCCATCGCGCTCCTGGGTGGCAGTGGCCCGGGAGACGAGAGCGCACGGCCGCTTTGTAGCCGCCACTTCCGACAGACCGATACTGCGGCACCATTATCAGACTGTGCGGAAGTGAAGACACAGGCACCAGGGAAAGGATGGGTGGTCAGCCCCCCCCGGGCTGTTAGGTGCCAAAACAGGGGCCCGCCCCTCGACTAGGGCGGCGGATGGCGCAAAATTCCTACGAGGCGTACGGTAAGTCCTTCCCGCTGCCCGCACTTCTTCATCTTCCGTTTCCACCCGGGTGGGTACCTCCTCCGGTAAGTATCGGCACAGAAGGGAGTAGGCGCGGGACACTGACGACATGGGCGAGACCTGGCGACTACCGCCATATGGCAAGGAAGTCATCCCTCCTACAGCCCCGACACATTGTGATTGTGCTCGCACCGAATTGCATCTTGCTCGCTCCTGGCTGTGGGGACCGGAGGGTAGAAGGTGCGCCGGGAAGAACCAACGGACGAACACCCCCCCCCCCGCCCCCCCCCAGAACCCCCAGCGGTGACGGGTGATGGAAGTGGAACGGAGGCAGAACAGCCGGGTGCACGTGGTGGTGCGGAAAATGGTGCCGCACCACGGGAAACCCAAGGGGGTGGTGGAAGAGGTGATGGTGCTGGTGGTGGTGATGGGCCCCAAACGGCGGGAACGGCATAGGCATGAGGCCTTGGGTGGAGGCATCAGAAACATGTGCGCGCCCGGCGCCGCTTGCCCTTGCCAGCCCGCCGCTCGCCCTGCGGGCTTTCACCCGCGTTGCGCATACTCCAGCTGTCCAAAAACGTCTTGCAGATGTCGGAGGACATCAGTTGAGCAAGTGCACCCGGAACGGCACACTGCCTGTTGCAAACCGTGCCTGAGCGTCAGGCGCATTGTAGGGGGGGGGGGGGGTCACGTGCCAACACCTGCCGCAAGCAGAGGTCGACGAAGTGGTCCCAGCCGTTGTCCCTGGCCGGACGATCGGCGTCCACGCACGCCTGGAAGGCTACATACGTGTGCGGCCCGTGTCTGATGAGGTCAGACACCGTGTCTACCAGACGCTGGGCACGCCGCCAGAGGGCTAACAACTCCACGGGATTGGTGGGGACTTGAAGCGACATTTAGCTGATGAAGACTGGGGGAGCTATGGACAACGCGGGGGAATGGGGAGTTGCAGGGTGGCCCGTCCCGCGGTCCTGTTGCAGCATGCACTGTACACGACACGGTGCGTGACATGTTGTTCGTCCCCTACCCCTTTCCTAGCCCCCCTTCCTCCTCTCTCCCTTCTCTTCTGTCCCTCTTGGTTCTCCCTTGGTGCCCACCCCGGGACCACCCAGGGTTTTGGACGGGGTGTGGTGGGGGTTGGGGGGGTGGGTTTGACTCCGCCTCAGGTCCCCGTCCCCCGGTGTTTCCCCTTGGGGGGGGGCGATGCTTGCACTCCCCGTCAGAGTGTAACGCTGCTGTATGGGCCGTCCATTTGTCCCCGCTTCGTACAAATGGACCTGCGTCGTAGCCAGGTACTCCGGCCGTTCCCCAAACCGGGGTTCGGAACACTGTAGGTCGCAGGTACCGGCCTCAGGAGTTTGGCCCCCCCCCCGGTGACCGTATCGGCCCCACTTGAGCTAACGCAATAAGGTGGGATACGCCCGGGACCATTGGTCAGCGGCCCGTGGTGGCACCGGCCTGGGGGCGTGGCCAATGGGCCTGACGAGGAGCACTCCCCACGGCACGTACTGCGGTTCATGCCCAGTGAGGGGCTGCAGGTAGGGCACACCGTCCATCGAGGCAGGCAAGAGACGTGCTTGTCCCGCAAGGGCTGGGTCCCCTGCCTGCGTCTCCTTTGGGCCTCTCTTGCCCCGACCCCCCCCACCCGCTCCGCCGGCTGCTGTCCCTCCGCCCCCTGCCGCCGTGTACCCCCCGGCTCGCGCCGCCCTACTCGTGTACGAGCCCCTCTGCCTCTCTGCCGGGCTCCCGCTCAGTCTGTGGCCTGGTCCTCTTCTGCTCCCCTTGCCCTCCCTCTCACCGGCACGATGCACGACAGTTTCGGGTTTGGGTTGTGGTCGGGGTTGCGCGTGCGTGTGTAACACACACGACATGCAAGGTGCACAGCAGCAAGGGTGACCTCAGGCGTGGTCTCTGCCCCCATGTTCCCCTCCCGCCCCGCCCTGTCACCCTCGTCCCTGCTCACTGCTTCTCTCGCCGCCCGTGCATCTCCTCTCGGTGGCCGTGGTTGCGGCCGTGGTTGTTTTCTAGGTGGCGGCGGGTGCGCAGGACCCCCCCCCCAGCCGCCCATGCTGCTTGCTGTGGGCTTCCTCGGTGCGTTGCCGCCGGGTGCGGGGCACGTTGCCTGGTTTTGGGCCGTTGGCGCGCGGGGCACGGTGCATTTTGCGCCTACCTCGCCTTCCTTTCCCGCTCTTGCACCCGTGGTTCCGGCAGGCCCCCCTGGTGCCTCTTTCCCTTGCGACCCGCCGCTGTGGGTCCTGGGGGGGGGGGGGGGTGGGGGGGGTCATCCGGTTGTTCTACTCTACACACCTTGTTGTTCCTACCGCTGGGGGCGTGCACGATGCGAGCACGATGCGAGCACATTGCGAGGCACAGAGCCCTGTGCCAGGGCTGTTGGGTTGGCCTCTTCTTCCTTGCCCTGGTGCCTCCCCACCCGGCCGCACTGTCTGCTACGGGCGCGCACGGTGCGAAGCATTTGGGTACGGGCCGCGTTGCGTGCTGTTGGGCAGTGGGGGCACAGGGCACGGTGTTGTTTTTTTTACCTACCTCCGGGTGGCTGCCTGGCCCTCTGCCTCTTCTCCCTGTACCGTGTTCCCGGCTTCCTGTGCTCCCCGCCCTTGTACGCGGGGCACCGGCCGGTCTCCCCGGTGCCTCTTTCCTCCCCGACCTGTCACCATCACCATGCTCACTAGCATGCGGCACAGCAACATCCCCGGCAACAGCCAACGGCTGCGTTCGCGGCGCTGCCGCAGCATGCAATGCCGGCCCCCCCAGCAGCGCCGGTGGGAGTGCCCACAGCGGGTGCGCTGCATGCGCATGCGGGGCCCGCGCCCCCCCGCCAGCTCGTGCCGTGCCGGCGCCCGTAATGGGGCCAGGAGTGCCACACGTGCCGCCGGCGCAGGTGCTAGCGGCGCTGCCGTACGGAGGGATGCAGCACGTGTCACGTGGCCCGGCGCATCACCCGCAACCGGGCGCCTCCGGGGGGACAACTCTGGTAACGGGCTGCGGCGGGACTGCGGGCGTCGCCGGCACGCCCCGTGGCTCCAGTGGAGGCCCTACCGCAACCGGCTCCAGCTAAACTGACGGAGGCCCCGCCGGCGCTAGTGGCGCCAGGGGAGCCAGTAACGAGTGGGCTTGCCCCACTTTACGGGGCCAAGCCGGCCCCAGTGAAGAGCCGAGAAACCCCCCCCATGAAGGGGCTTCCAGCGGCGGTGCAGGCGGCGCTTGTGGCGCAAGGAGCGGCCGTAGTCCGCCCACCGGACATTAGCGAGCTGCTCGCGCAGGCCCTGGACACGTACCGACAGGAAGTTGCGGGTGGCGAATGGGCCACACCTGCGGCGACGGGGACGGACGCTAACGTTGGCGAATTGATCGCGCACGCACTAGCTGCCAGCCGCCCGAAAGGGGTGGTGAGTACGCCGGATGTTGCCAAGGAGGCGGAAGAGGCCGTAGAGGAGTTGCGCCAGTTGGGAGAGGTGGGCTCGGGGAGGAAGAGTGCTGAGCGGAGCATGGCAAGGATGCAGGAGGGGGTGGTGGACCTGGGGGCGGTGGCGCCATGCAGGGGGCGTACGGACGTTGAGGGGGTGGAGGAGTGGATGTGGGAGTGGAGGGAGTGGCGCAAGGTGGCGCCCAGGGGGCCGTGCCCGGCGGGGCTGGTGTACAGCATGGACCTCGACGCGGGCACCGGCCATGCCCGTTTGCCGGACAACCTGCAGGCACGGCTGGACGCGGCGGAGGCGGCGAGGGGCATAGGCGCTGACCAGCAACCTCTGGCACCTTTCCCTCCGCGGCCGAAGTCGCCGCCAGCTGAGGCGCCTGGGGGGGAAGGGGAGAGAGTGCAGGAAGCGGCTGTGGCGAACGTGGAGGAGAAGGAGGCGTACAAGCCCGGCGAGTCGGCGCTGGCCCTCATGTACGAGGATGACACCGGGCCCGACGTTGACGCCTGGACGTGTACGCGGCCAACGCGCCGCTGCTGCCCATGCCCAACGCGGTGCCGCCCCCTCCCCTGGGGAGTTGTGAGCAGCGGCACTGCAGCTTCCATGCGCCCGAGGGTGCCCACCGGCACCACCTCACGGGCGCAGGGAGGCGAGAGGCGGGGTTGCTGGAGGGCGCTCTGGAGCGCTACGAGTTCCAGCATCTGGGAAGGGTCGCCCGGGAGAACAGCCTGGTGGCCGTGCCCCCAGACGATGGGCAGGTCCGCTGCGTCCAAGTGGGGGATGCAGCGGTCCTGGATCACCACCCAGGTGAGATCCGGGCGGCTGAGCCGCAAGAAAACCTCCCCCTGTCAGTGCGCCTGTCGGTAGGGCGCCTGCTCGACAAGGCGGGGCTGGAGGATGTGCGTCGGGACGGCGGCCTGTACGTGGCCCTGTGGAGGAGCGGAGCTCACGCCTGGCGCCGCGAGCTCGTCATGAGGCGCCTCACGCTCCGGCGCTGGGGTCCCATGCGCTCCAGGTGGCGATGCACCCCGGGGGTATGGAGGCCGTGTTCGGGGAGAACGGTACGGACCGCCTACTGCTCGCCGTTGACAGTGCGGTTCTCGTCCGCACCTCCAGCAGCTAACGCCTCGTGAGCCGCAGTGGCGACCCCAGGCGGATGGTGGTGGTGGGCACGCGCCAAGAATCGGGCACGGGCCACCAAGGACCCGAACCGTGCGCGGTCACGGTGAAGGAGGATGAGGCGGCAGGTGCGTCAGCGAGCAATGAGGGTGAAAGCGCGGGAGGTGATGTTGAGGAGCCCGCGGCGGTGGAGCGGCAGAAGCAGGGTCCAGATCCGGGCCCGTCCAAGGTTGCCCAGGAGGTGGACGTGAGGGCCCACGTGCAGGCGGCCTTGGCGAGGATCACGGCTGCGGCCGGCCCGCCGCCGGCGACGGAGACGATGGAAGAAGATGACCAACGCCGGGAGTGAAGCAAAGTACGGGACGCTATGGAGGAGGGTGTGAGATTTGAGATCGCAGGGGCGAAGGAAGCGCACGAGGTGGAGCAGCAAGAGGCGGGGGTGGCGGACAGGGCTGGGCCCAAGACGGGGAAGGTAGAAACCTGCAGGCATTGGGCCAAGGTATGTGTGCATGCTAGCGGATGCATGCCGCTTCGCCCATCCCCGGCCGCAGGTGCCGCAGGGAGTACCCCACGATCTGCTCCTGATCCTCCAGGCCATCGCCCGCATGGGGGCTCTTAGCCTGCGCCGTGCCCAACGCCACGAGACGCTGATGCGTGAAGTGGTGGAGAGGGCGCAAGGAGTGGGACTCCCGGCGGTGGGGTACGCGGTCGCTTGCGGGGGCAGGACCGTGTGGGCGGTAGCGCTGCCGTGTGGCATGGCGGCCTTGCTCACCCCATTTCCGGTGGTCCCGTGGAGCGACATGGTCACCCTCCAGGAGTCCAGGAGGCGAACTTGGGGTGGGTGAACACGGGGCACACGCATCCTGCCGGCATCGACCCACACGAGTGGCAGGCTAAGGCGGTTGTGACATACCTGTCCTCGTCGCTGCCAACGGCGCTTCGTACCTGGGGGCAATGGTGGGACTGGGCGCTAAGCTAGGCTAGGGATGGTAGTGTTGTGGCTGCCTGCCCAGACCTCCCACGCGAGCCTGTCACAGCCCAGCCGTGGACTGTCTCCTTGCACCTTCCCACGGTGGCAGTCGGGCTTGCAGTCGTGGACGCGGAGGTCCGTCTGCTGAAGGATGAGGATGGGCCGGGGTTCCACCTCGGACAGGGGATGGAGATTCGTTCCACCCACCTCCCCAATCCCGTGGAGCGAGACATCCTGCAGGGGCTCCAGTGCACGCGTGGTGACGGGGCCGACGTGTGGACCGCCGTCCACCGCCAACTCCGCGACGTGTGGCACAGGACCTTCCGGGCCCCCGGCCACGAGCGTCTGGTGGGGGTGGAATGGCGTGTGTGGGCCGCCAATAGCCCGTGCCCGCCGGTGGCAGTCTGCCAAAGAAGTACGGCCCGCATCCCGGCTGGGAGAGCGTGGCGGCCCTGTGGGGATGAGTGATCGTCCGCGGGACCTGGGGGAACGTCTTCACTGCCCCACGGGGCACGGTGATCGAGACGGAAGGAGGAGTAGCGTTGCAGCTCACGCCGGAGCCCTTGACCACGCACGTGGTGGTGGCTGTCCTCCGCTAGGGGGTCGAAAGGCCTCAGCCCTAGCGAGACCCGGGCGCTAGGGTTATCTGGTGTGACTTGCCGATCCTGCGGGTCACCATCTCGTCAGGTGGAGATGGGCAGCATCTCCCAGCTGCACTCCCATGGCTCCGGGATTGCGGAGACACCTCTCCTCCGCCGGCCGAGATGCGGGGAGCCCTCAAGGGCTTGTATGCCACCCGGGCCAAGCCAGGGCCTCGGCACCACTTCCTTGTGGCCGAGGACCCCACGGCGGAGCTCGGCGATGACGCGGTCGCGATTATCGCCGATGTGGTGCAGTGCCTGGCCCCTCACGCCGTGATGCTCCCCAAGGAGGGGTGGGAGGGCCAGCGGCACAACCAGACTCAGGCCGCCCTCGTCTTTGCGCGGTACGTCGAGCTGGGCGGCTCGGATGTCGTGTACCTCGACCGGTCGGAAACGCCGAGTATGCGACACTGGACCGCCCACCACCTCTTGGCCCCCGACATGCGGTTGACCATGGACCCGCTAGGCCAGCCTACGGTGGCGGGGATCCCGCCCCAATGGCGCACACCTGCGACATGGCGGTCAGGACGGTGCGCATGGCACCCAGGGACCAGAGGGCGGTGTGGCCGGGTGCGGAGAATCTGCTGGCGACGGCCCGGGCGGCGCAGGTGAAGCAACCGGACGACAACAACAAGGACTGTGGCGTGTGCGCCCCCATGTCCGCCATTGGCACCCTTCTCCGGGTGCCGAGGCAGGACAACCTCCTGTCCACGTTGGACAGGCAGTGGGTGGCGGCGGTTGCCCTCAACAGGGATATGGGGCCCATCGCGCGTCTGCCATCGCCCAGGGAGTTGCTCGCCGCAATGCTCTATGCCGTGTCGTTGCCCCGCACGCCCTTGGAAGTGGCGGACATCCCGCACCACGTGGGGCTGCCCGAGGCGCGAATGCGGCATGCCCTGCTGTGTATGGCTGCGGTGGAGGGGGGGATGTCCATGGTGATGATGGTGTCCCTGCAGCACGTGAAGGCCGCGATGCAGGAGCAGCGGCTGTATGGCCCCCTACCGTGGGAGGAGAACGCCAGGCGGTGGCTGCACCTGGAGAGCGTGCCCCCCACCCATACGGTGGGCGAAGCGGACACGGGGAAGTTGGTGGTATTGGAGGGGGCGGAGTACTGGGTCTGTATTCGGGCGAGCAAAGGGGATCTGGAATGGGTTGTCGTTCCCGCGAGCCGGCTCAGGAGGCAGCAGTCCAGGGGCCCGGCCTGCTACAGGGTGCTTGGGGAATGTCTCCGGTCCCTGGGCCCAGTGTGCAGGGCGTACAGGTGCAGGACCGGAGACGTCCCGCAGGCGCCGGCTGTGTTCCTGGAAGTGACGCAGCCACCGCGGGTCCCGGGGCAGGACGTGTGGCCCGTGGCACCCAGCAACATGTGGCAGGCTGAGCATGCGGCTGCCATGTGCAGGGCCTGCAGGGTCAGGCGACAGCCCTCCCCAAGGCGCCCGCGGCGCAGTCGTCCAGCAACCGGAGCTGCGCGTGTACAATCGCGGGGAGAACACAGCCCTGCACGCCCTGCCGACCTGGAGGCCCTGCACCTTGGTGCCGCAAGTGGCGACGAAGGCACGGCGCTGAACCTCCAGGGGACCATGGTGGGCTCGGCCGCGGTCCGTTTCTGCAGGCACAGCGGAGGCGGAGAACATGGCGCCGGGGGTCCGCGTGTTCTCCACGTCCAGGTGGAAGGTTGAGGACGACCAGGAGAAGTTCGCCGATGCATGGCATCGCTAGGTGGAGGAGCAGTTTCCCGTGGGGGGGATGCTGCACCTGCCGCAACCGCCCAGTGTGCCGCCAGGGTACTCACCAGTGAGGTAGTCAAGGGAGGAGGCATCAGACAATGGGTGCAACCACTTTTTGCGCCCAGGGCCATACCAGGCAGTGGTGGCGAACGTGGCCAAAGGGGAACGAGCGAACTGGGTAACATGGGCGCTGCACCCATCAGGACAAACCGGTGGACCACGATAGCGAGGGTGGCTTGGGCGTGCACCAGGTTGGAGCTGCCAAGGTAGTCCAAACCGCCCTCAGGGAAGATATGGGCACCAGCCTGGAACCACACGGGCTCCTCGATCTGCACACCGGCGCACTTGGCCAACATCTCAGGGGTCAAGCAGCCCCAGGTGCCCAACATAGCCCAATGAGCGTGGGTCAGCCCGGCCTCACGGTATGCGGCGAAGGTGGTAGGGCCTGCAGCCAAACCGGCGGCGTCCCAACTGTAGTCACCAGGGTACTCACCAATGAGGTAGTCAGAGGAGGAGGCATCAGAGAATGGGTCCAACCACTTTTTGCGCGCAGGGCCATACCAAGCAGCGGTGGCGAATATGGCCACAGGGGAAGGAGCGAACCGGGTGGTAACATGGGCGCTGGGCATATCTTTCTCGGCGAACAGGTCGGCGATGTGGAAGGCCCAGCTCTCAACGGGACCCTCATCAGTCGCGATGGCCTGCACGTAGTAGCGGAACACAGAGAACACAGCCAAACGGCCGTTCTTGATCTCCCTCACCTTCAGCTCAGCGAACGTGTCACGGTCATGAGCCAAAACCAGAGGGTCGAAGGGTTCTCCAGGGTGGACCAGATACAAATCCACGCGCAGAGGACCACGTTTCACACGGTTGGCCTCAAAGGCACCCATAAGGACAAACTGGCAGACCACGATAGCGAGGATGGACTGGGCGTGCACCAGGTTGGAGCTGCAAAGGTAGTCCCGACCGCCCTCAGGAAAGATATGGGCACCAGCCTGGAACCACAAATGCTCCTCGATCTGCACACCAGCGTACTTGGCCAACAACAGAGGGGACAAACAGCCCCAAATGCCCAACCCCTTGGTACACGCTAGAATGCCCAATCTCGTTCTAGCCTAGAACCGGCTAGAGTGGCTAGAACGAAAAAAAGAGGGGGATACCCCCCCCGCAGGGGGGGGGGGATGAGGTGTCTAACCTGGACCTACCTATCCATACTCGGGGGCCCATACTTTTTTTTCACAATTTCACTGTTTTCACCTGATTTCGGAGTCCAAAATTTTTTCGTTCTAGCAGCGTTCTAGCGACGTTCTAGCGAGCGTTCTAGAACGTCGCTAGAACGCCGCTAGAACGGTTCGCTAGAACGCCGCTAGAAAGATATATATGAATGCTCCGCCATTCCTCAAAGAGAACCTGCCCCGGCTACCATGGCCAATCACAGGGTCCCGATGCTGGACCCGACTCACGGAGCGCCAGGTTCCCCCCCCCCATCCCCCGGTTAGCCCGACTAGTCCCCCACCGCACCCCATTGGTCACTTGGAAGGTCACTTGGCGGGCCGGCGCCGGGTCACTTGGTGGTGGGTTAGCCCGATTAGCCCGCTTAGCCCGATTAGCCCCCCTGCCCCCCCAGGCCCCCATTCGCCAGTCGCGACACGCAGGTTACCCCTCCTGCGTGGTGGGGGGTTGCCGGGGCTCATCCTTGCTCCCGGCACCCCCCTTCTCACCCCCACCCTCCGTGTCCCCTTCCTTCTCACCCCCCTTGTCACCCCCCGCCTCACCCCCCTTGTCACCCCCCTCCCCCTTGTCACCACCCTCGTCCCCCTCGTCATCCACGTCATCCCCGTCGTCCCCGTCGTCCCCGGCCTCGAAGGCCTCCCGGAGGTGGGCCTCCGCTTCCTCCCGGGTGAGGAAGAGGAGGTCCCCCGCCACCCGGAAGGTGCCCCCCTCTTTCTCCCGCTTCCTCTTCTTCCCCTTCTTCCCCTTCTTCCCCCCCTCCCCCTCCCCATTGGACCCCTGCGACACCACCCACAACTCTCCCGGGTCCAACTCCTCATCCCAATCCCCCAACACCGTAACTTGGCTGACGGTCCCCCCATTGCCCCCCTCCGCCCAAGGGACATACCGGGTGTCCCCCGCACCCGGCACACTCCCATAGGGGTCCCGGCCCCTTTCCCGCATAGGGGGGGCTTGGGGTTGGGGGGGGGGGGGGGTGGCTTTGCCCTTGCCCTTGGGCTGCGGCTTGGCCTTGCGCTTGGGCTTGGGGGCTTGGGGGTGCGCCTCTTCGTCGCTACTCTCGAAGTGGCGGGGGCGGGTTTTTTTCTTGGGGGCCTTCCGGGGGGGGTTTGGGGGCCTTGGGTGGGGTGTCTTCCCCCCGCCGCTGGGGATGCTGCTGCCGCTGCTGCTGCTGCTGTCATCCCCCCCCCGGTCCTGCAAATTGGCCCAACCCTTGCGCTGCGGGTCCATGCCCCCCGCACTCCTGCCTGATTCCCACCTACCCAAACCCTCCAGCACCGAGAGGGCCAAATTGGGGTTCGTCCCCAACATCCGGCTCAACTCGGTGACCCCCACGAGGAGCGTCCGCCCTCCACCATCGCGCCACTCCACGCGCACCCCGCGGGGGTCGCCTCCACACGTCTGCACGTTGATAACCTGAAGAGACAAGCAAAATGCAGGAGCGTTCTAGCGACGTTCTAGGCCGCTGTTCTAGCGGCGTTCTAGCGACGTTCTAGCGGCGGCGGCACGGCGGTGGCTAGATCAGCGCTAGAAGGGTTCGCTAGATCACCGCTAGAACGCAATCGACATAGCGTGCCTTGGGAGTCCAGGGCGGGGGAGATGGCCCCCAGTGCCTTGGCGAAGGCGTCCGCGGGGTTGGGGGGGTGCAGATGCGGGGGGCCGCCAGCGGGGGCTGCGGCGGGCTTGGGCTTGGGCTTGGGCTGGGTGGCGATGCCGTGCACCACCCCGGCATACATCCCCCGGTTCGCCGCCTCGGGGTTGAAAGCCCCGAAATCCAGCACCGCCGACCAGGCCGGCGTCCAAACCAGGGCCTTCCCCACCCACTCAACCCCCCCGCAGCCTAGCCCCTGCCAGCAGTAGGAGACGAATCGCCAGTGGGTGCCCCCCCCCTTTTTCCGCTCGGGGGTGAAGATGTTGGTTTGCGCCAACTCAAACATCTTTACCCCCCTTTCGGGGGGGGGCCCACCTCCCCCCACCGCTTATTCCCGTGCCCCGGCAACTCACGTTGCCAGCCCCACGACCCTCGACCACCCCCAGGCGCAGGTGCTTGTCCAGGTGTACAACCCCCCCCCCCCCCTCGTCCACCCATACCCACCGCCCCGCCCCCAACAGCCAGTGGTGCACCCGCACCAACAAGAACCGGAGAGCCCATACCGGACTCTCCGGGGCGATGAGGAGGGGGGTGTCCAGGTTTGGGGGGTGGGGGCCAGCCAGGACTGCCGGGTCCCATGGCAGGTCCTGGAGAGCCCCCGCAGCCCTCGTCCCCATCAACCCCATGAGCCAGTCGCTTGTCCCCCCCCCCCCCGCCGGCACCGCCTCCAACACCTTGGTCTCCTGCTCCTCGTCCTTCACGCTCGCCTCCTCGATCTGGCCATGCACGTCCACCTCCACCACCTCGTCCACCTCCTCGTCCTTCACCCTCGCCACCACCGCCGCCAACTCCCTCTCCCTCTGCCTCACCGCCCGATCGAACCCCTCGATCGCCGCCTGCTTCTCGGCCACCTTCGCCTTCGCCTTGCGAAGGTTGGCCTCCCCCCAGAGGATCCTCTCCTCCTCCGCTCCCGCCTCCACGAGGCTGCGCAATTTTGCCTCCCAGGCCGAGACTTTCGTCTCCGCCCTTGTCTTGGCCGCCCTGAAGCCGGCGCGGGAATCCAAGAACGCTTTGAGCTCTCCCCGCGCCACCTCCACCTCCGCCGGTCCCTCCAACGCTGCTGCCCCCTTCCGGGCTACCAATGGGGGAGGGGGTGGCGACTGTGGATGTGGGGCTTGGGGTTGGGGCTTGGGCTTGGGCTTGGGCTTGGCGAAGGGGGCTTTGGGGTGCGGGGCCTGCTCGGCCTTCGGCTCCGCCTCCTCGGCCGAAGCAGCACGCCTGTCCGCCTCCAGGATCTGCGCAATCGGCGCCTCGGTTGCTGCGTTCTGTAGCACAGGAGCGTTCCAGCGCCGTGCTAGGCAACTGTTGTAGCGGCGTTCTAGCGACAGTCTAGCGGCCGATCGTGCTGCCTAGATCAAGACTAGAACGATTGCCTAGTTCACCGCTAGAACGCACAGCACGAAATATACCTGCCTCACCAGCTCGTCCAACTGCTCTCGCGATGCCATCTTCGTTTGAAATAATCTGGTTCAGGGAAGCCTGCATGTGACCCTGGCCCCTCCTTACCTCCATGGCATCCTTGCCCGAGCATGGCACTTGCGACCGCGCCCCCCCTTGCAAAACCCACGACACGTCAAAGTACGCAAACAACCATGTCATGCACTACGCTTGCACATTGGCCTCCCTGTGGATGGTCGACAATTGACGACCCGACACCTCGTCCACCCCCTCCACCCGACACCCCCCCCCCCCGGTTGCTGTGCTCGTTGTGACCATGTTTCAGAAAGCGGTTAATGCTTTCCGAAATGTCACCGGAGAACATAGCCAGGCCAAACGGCTTAATGTTCTGCAACATGGTATCTACATCTTGCTCAAGGCTTAGTAGATACGATGATGCTGTTCCAGCAGTGCAGTGTCAACGGAAATCGCGCGCAACGGCGGCACAATTCAATGGGTTAGGGCCCTGATATGTACAATAGAGGGCCTGCAGCAGGCCCCACATGTTCGCGATGGCCTTGTACTTGGCCGTGCTTGGCCTAATGCCGAGGCACTTAGTAATATCCGGCCATGCGTCAAAAAAATTGGCCGTCTCCTCCCCATCCGGGGGTGCTCACCCATAAACGCTCCAACCTGCACGCCTCTCCGACAGGAGAACTTGCAGGTCTCGACGAAGCGCAGGGGTGACCAACCTAGCCTCCCGATCGACAAACTCCCCCAACAAGCGGCCCATGGCCATTGTCAAGTGCAAAATGCACAAGACGACCTAGGCACGTGGCAATTTCACAATGGGCTGCGTACGGCGGCCGGCGGCGTGCAAGGATGGCGTCCCAAGGAGGAAGGCCGTGTAGTTGGCCTCATCACCCTCCATGGTCCGGGGGTTAGCACTACCCTCCCAAGTCTTCGTTGGGGCATTCCATATGCCCTCATTGAACATGGAGCCCACTTGGGGGCATGTGGACACCCCGATCACCCGTCGCGTCCACGGTTGATCCCCCCCGAGGATCACCTTTGCCTCCTCCTTGGAGGCCCCGAATTGGACCAGCCCCGTGTCTATAATATCTTGAATCACCTAAACACGAGACATGGGGGGTGGTTAATTTCGTTCCAGTCTAGTCCAATCTAGCGTCTAGCGAGCGGTGTTTGAGACCGACTAGATCAAAACTAGAACGAGTGAAAGGCACTAGGTGAGAGGAGTACCTCCCAATTGCTCTTCCACAACGTCCCAAGGGTCTCCATGGCCTTGTCATCGCAATTGGCCATGCTCAACACCCGAAGGCCCGCTGGGGAGCGGGCCAAGCGCTCGAAGTTGGCCAAGGAGATGGTGAGTTGGGTCCAATTGCCCCCGGCCACGGGGTAGGCATCTCCCCGGACGATGAACGTCAACGGGAAGGTGCGGTTGATTGACCGCACCAAGCCCGGCCGGGAGAGGATGTATGTGACCCATGAGGCGAAGGGCCATGAGATCCCGGTGGCCTTGGGCAACACCGTGGCAACGGGGTTATCCAATTGCACCGGGGCGACCAACTCCTTCCAACGGGCTTGAAAAGCCCGCTCGGTACAAATTGGACGGGAGTAGGGGCCAATAGGGACGGTGCGGTGATACTCCAACTTACGGAGCGTGTAGAGCTCCGAGAGGGTCCTCCACGAGGACTTGGGGGCCCTCATGTTGAGCAATAGTTCACACATGGCGGTGGGGGGAAGTAGGGAGGCCCTGCATGCCTCACCCGTGGTTTGGGTAGAAGTGGCGGAGTTCACATGTTGGACGGCGTTGTTGAATTGCCGCTGTGCTAGGGGGCATGATAGCGCCCAGGTGGCCAAGTAATGGCCCACCCGCTTATCCTTGAGGTTTGAGGCCCCACTCAACTCCCGTAGTGCCTTAGACAAGAGAGAAGTATCCTTCCCGGGTGAGGAGGGAGCAAGGGGGGTAGTGGCGGGGCATTTCATTGCAAAGAAATGTGCAATATCTAAGCGGGAAAGAAGGAAGCATGGAACAATGCACTACGGACAATAGCAAGCAAGCATGCACTCACGCACGCACGGAACAATCAAGAAATTGGGATATGTTGGTAGACATTATATCGTTCTAGTATTGATCTAATCTAGGCCAAAACGTTCTAGCTAGAGCGTTCTAGGCTAGAACGAGATTGGGTCTTCTAGCGTGTACCAAGGGACATAGGCCAACGAGCGTGGGTCAGCTCGGCCTCAGGGTATGCGGCGAAGGTGGTAGGGCCAGCGGCCAAACGGGCGGCGTGCCAACCATAGTCACCAGGGTACTCACCAGTGAGGTAGCCAGGGGAGGAGGCATCAGAGAATGGGTCCATCCACTTTTTGCGCGCAGGGCCATACGAGGCAACGGTGGCAAACGTGGCAACAGGGGAAGGAACGAACTGGGTAACATGGGCGCTGGGCATACCTTTCTCGCGGAACGGATCGGCGATGTGGGAGGCCCGGCGCTTAACAGGACCCTCAGCGGTCGCGATGGCCTGCACGTAGTAGCGGAACACAGAGAACATAGCCAAGCGGCCGTTCTTGATCTCCTTCACCTTGAGCTCAGCGAACGTGTCGGGGTCGTCAGCCAAAACCAGAGGGTCGAAGGCTTCACCAGGGTGGAGCAGACACAGATCCATGCGCAGAGGACCAGCCTTCACACGGTTGGCCTCAAAGGCACCCATCACGACAAACTGGCAGACCAAGATAGCGAGGGTGGCTTGGGCGTGCACCACGTTGGGGCTGCCAAGGTAGTCCAGACTGCCCTCAGGGAAGATATGGGCACCAGCCTGGAACCACACAGGCTCCTCGATCTGCGCACCAGCGCACTTGGCCAACATCTCAGGGGTCAAGCAGCCCCAAGTGCCCAACAAAGCCCAACGAGCGTGGGTCAGCTCGGCCTCACGGTATGCGGCGAAGGTGGTAGGGCCAGCAGCCAAACCGGCGGCGTCCCAACTGTAGTCACCAGGGTACTCACCAGTGAGGTAGTCAGGGGAGGTGGCATCAGAGAATGGGTCCAACCACTTTTTGCGCCCACGGCCATACCAGGCAGCGGTGGCGAATATGGCCACAGGGGGAGGGAGCGAACTGGGTAACATGGGCGCTGGGCATACCTTTCTCGGCGAACAGGTCGGCGATGTGGGAGGCCCAGCTCTCAACAGGACCCTCATCATTCGCGATGGCCTGCACGTAGTAGCCGAACATAGAGAACATAGCCAAACGGCCGTTCTGGATCTCCTTCACCTTCAGCTCAGCGAACGCGTCAAGGTCGTCAGCCGAAACCAGAGGGTCGAAGGGTTCACCAGGGTGGAGCAGATACCGATCCATGCGCAGAGGGCCACCCTTCACACGGTAGGCCTGAAAGCCACCCATGAGGACAAAAAAAAACTCGCAAGCCACGATACCGAGGATGGACTGGGCGTGCACCAGCTTGGAGCTGCCAAGGTAGTCCAGACCGCGCTCAGGGAAGATTTGAGCACCTGCCTGGAACCATACATACATACATACATATTATGCAATGGATCCAACAAAACAACACTGGAGGCAACAGGGCACTGCACTGGACAACTTCAGCTTGTCACGCCAGCAAAAACACTGGGTGTGACATTGTCATGTGGCTAGGTGCCTTTTTGCAGTGCAAGGCAAAGAGAGGTTGTGTCGGATAGCCAGGCCCTAACCCCCGCCCTGCGCCCCTCAGTGACCGTGACATCGGTGCACCCCTGGACGTTAACTGGTCACTGTATCAAAATCACTGACGAGAAGGGAGGACGCGAATTTGGATACTTGTCGCAACGCATAGCGAATACGTGTTTCTGGCAGGCCACCCGTATCCGGGTGACTACACACACACAGTCATGCATGGGGGATAGAGCACGATTCAAAGGAGACGGAGGTGGTGGGTTAACCCGTGGAGGTATACGATAGATGTAGCAGCGCGCGGGTACGTCATTGCACCAGGCACCTGTAACTCCATTGGGAGACAGTCGTTTAGGGAGGATCCAAGAGGAGTATTGTGACCCTTTCCAAAAACCATGGTTCTTGAGCCGTTTCAAAGTTGTAGACACGTGGCAGCAACTTTGGCGAGGGAAATGTTGAATTTGCTGATGAATGTAGCCTGCGGTTTTGTAGGAAGCATGTGGAGTCATTGAGTATGCCCGCTGAATGCCACCGTGTGCCCATCTCGCTGTGGCCTTCTTGTTATAACCGGACCGGATTGCTACCTGACAACATGCAGAACTGCTCAGTAACTGCGCCCCCCAAGTTTGGCACCATGAAACACTTGCAGCTAGGGTCCCAGTGAGAAGTGTAGGAACATACTCGGCATGTTGGCACTTTGGGGTCTTGAGGCGAGGGCCCTGTTGTAGCTTCCATGCTTGTGTGACGGCATTGGGGTGAGGGTAGGCCAGCCCGTCACCATGTGGGCCTCGCACCATGCAGAAACCCATGGCTGTAACGTGTGTTTTGTGGCAGGAACCATTGCACCGTGTGTCGTCTGCCATGCACTCGCACAGGACCCTGAGGTTCCATGCTTCGCCTAGCGCTGTGCACCTATCATGGATCAGACGTGTGTGGGAGTCGTCACCATAGTTTGAGGCAATTGGCACGTTATCTCGAAATTGACACAACGACACACAACCCTGTTGGTTGACCCAATACGGCAATCCGGTTGTGGTAAAGTGGAGGGAGCCCAGGGAGCGGAGGAAACGTCTTGCGTGATACAGACCCCAACAGCTATGAAGGTGAGCACTTTGGGCAGAAAAAATGCCCCCCATTAGAATGCAGCGCCCCCAGCCCCACACTTTCCCGTTCGCCTGTACATATGTATTTTTGGACATTTCAAATTTCAGGACAGCACAGAGAGCTTCATGTGTCATGTACCAAAACTTTCGAGACGCACGTTGACTAGCCTTGTCCAGTTGTTAATGGTATTTGTGAATGGACCAGAGTGTCTCTTTTGCTATCCATCTGCGGCGTTTGGTGAGCAATGTACCTGCGGCTCACTTGGAAATGTGAAGTTGGGGCTCATTTGGGGCTAAAACGGCTCATTTGGGGCTAAGTGGTGTTTTTCAAGGGGTTTAATGTGAAAACTTGTGGCTTTCGGGGGTGGGTTGGGGTTTTGGAATGTCCCCAAAGGGATACCAATCCCTAGGCCAAGAGGATTTCACCGGGGGGGTTTCTTTTTTTCGACGGCTCAGTTGACTGAGCATCCCGACTGAGCCGTCACTGAGCCGTCACCGAGCCGGCTCACTGAGCGCTCACTGAGGGCTCACTGAGCGCTCAGTGAGCGCGCCAAATGGCTCAGTGAGCGCTCAGTGAGAGCTAATTGGGGGCTCACTCAGGGCTCACTTAACATGCACGGGCACAAATCATCCATCATAAGCACTTACTTGGTCCTTTGTCGCAATGCACGTTCCACAATCCTCCTCACCATCTTCTCTCTCCCCTTCCTCTCCCGCCGGGCACGTGACCAAGTCATGCACCGTCGTTGGAAACCCCTTTGCTTGGTCACGGCCCTACTCTCCAACTCCCAACCTTCCTTGCGGAGGTGATCATCTAGTGTGTGGTTATCCACCACACACTGCAAGCCGGACCTATCGTTCAGCAAGCTAACCCCCCCACTATTCCTAAGCAACCGTTTCAGTCGCACGTGGCTGCCCTCCAATGCAAAGCAACTAAACCTTGCAATGGTCCCCCACCGTGCAACATACGCATACATGTGGTCAACCCACATGTGCGTCCACAACGTCTTCCCCCATCCCAGGTCAAGGTGCCTTGCCCCCATGGTCCGTTGCCGTTGCAGCAAGGCACATTGCTCTGCACCACTCAGAAAGTCGTCCTTCCAGGCCACCTGGGCCATGGCCGCAAACGCCTCCCACCACTCCGTGCACACATCAACCCATGGCCTGCCCCCCACTTGATGGTTCCCAATCACCGGTGCAACCAGCTGCAACAGTGGGCCCCATAGCCGGGCCTTGACAAAGTGCGCAGCAGCCCTCAACTCCATGCGCACCTGTCCTTTGGCATTTGCCTTGTCCGCCCCCCACTTTCCACGCCGCACCGTGCGGGCCACTTTCCGTGCCCCGTTTATAACCCCCTGCACCATGGTGGCCGCACTCTTCCTCGATACCCCGCCATGGGTCACCAGCCCCCGCACAATTCCATTGACCCCCGCAATGGCAACACGCATGACTCCATGCGGACCGAAGTCAAGAATGCGGCGGTCCGCCGGGATGTCACGAAACACCTCGTTCAACCGTAGATGTCCCTTGATTCCTTCCTGGGCAACCTCTTGTCCCCCGAACTTGCGCAAAACCGTTTCACTGTTTGCCCCGCAGCAGTGGCACACCATGGCCCCGGGGCTCTTCTTGGTGAAGCCGTCCCCGCCGGCCAGCATGATGTGGGCCTTGCCATCGGCCCGGACGAAGAATAGGGGGCTGCGCGCCACCCCATCCGCATGCGGCAGTTGCAGGGCCGTAGCAGCGCGGAGCTGCGTACCGAAGTCACACTCCGATTGCATGCTGTACACCGTGGCCCACATCTCGCTACCCTCGAACAGCCACCAGCTCGCAAGCTGTGTGGGCCCACAAGCCGGTGCAGCCACTGCACAGTGCACGTAGGCCCGATTCCCGGGGTTGGTGCCGTCAACGCCGATGGTCACCCAGGTGTTGCGCTGCGCGCCCGGTTGCAAGGCTTCCGGTGTGCGTACGGCACGCGCTTCATAGAGCAGGGCTAGCCGCTCAGCAGTATTGCAGTACGCCCCTTTCATCTCATACTCCCCCTCAAGGATACAAACCCGCCGGCTAGCAGGTTGGCTGAGGTGCTTCAGCCATGGGGCCACGTCGGCCCAGCTAACGGTGCTGTCCAGGTCGGGCAGCAGGTAGGCCATGTCGTGGCGCGACATCTGTGAACTACGCATCCGCCACAGCACGCGCAAGGCCTCCGACTTGATGTCGGGGGTGGTGTCCGTGGGCCGGCTATAGTCCTCAGGGACTAGCAGTATGCTACCATCGGGTTGCAGCTCGGCCCGATATTCCTCATATAGGGAGGCCGCCACCACGGCCTCCAGATGCTCAATCCGGGTTGCGCGCTGGCGCTGTGTTCCCAACAAGGAAAAGGGCCGCTTAGGTGGCATTTTGTGTAGGACCTGTGGTAGAGGTGTATTGCCACATGCAGTCCCCGTGCTTGCGGCAGACTTACCTCTTTTCACATCTCTTTGCTATCCCCCCCACCTGTTTCCCATTGATTGTTGTCCCTAGCCTTCCCCCCCCTTGCCCCTGCAGGATTCACACTCTTCGTCGGGTTGGGGTAGTGGGGTTGCACCAGGGTGTTTGTCCCATCCCCCCCCCCCCCCCCGGGGGATGCCGTCATGGTGTTTGCCCCCCCCTCCCCGCCGGGGATGCCGCCAGGGTGTTTGTCCCGTCGTACCCCACCCCGAGGATGCCGCCAGGGTGTTTGTCCCATCCTGCCCCCCCCCCCCCCCCCGCAGCGTCTCCCATTGCCCCCTTTGATGCCCCCCTCCGCCCGGTTGATGCCGTAATATGCGCTGCAGCCCCCCCCCCCCCCCCCCACAACCCTGGCACACACCTGTTTTCAGTCCTTGGTGGTAGGTGGCACATCCCCCTTGCACCCCCTGCCCACAACCACCTGTTTGTGGCGGCCAACAATTCCATCCACCCGACTGAGAGCCCACTGAGCCGTTTGGCGCGCTCACTGAGCGCTCACTGAGCCATTTGGCGCGCTCACTGAGCGCGCCAAATGGCTCAGTGAGCGCTCAGTGAGCTCAGTGAGCGCTCAGTTAGCTCTCACTGAGCTCTCAGTTACCTCTCAGTCACTGCACACCAAAAGACAGGCAGTACACAGGCACCACAGAAGAGGCCAATACTGTTTTCAAATACTGTTTGCGGTCTGTGTGGCCCGTGTGAAAAAAGGCAGCACACCCCTGCTCTTGTTCGTGCCCGTAAATTGAAAGAAAAAAAAAAGGGTCGCAATTAACATACCAAAGGGGCCACATTCGGCCCTGGTCTTGAACACAGGCCCACAACAGGGCTGAAAGTTGTGGCCACTGGCCTGTGTGAAAAAAGGCAACACAGCCCTGCTCTTGTTCGTGCCCATAACAGGGCTGAAAGTTGTGGCCACTGGCCTGTGTGAAAAAAAGCAGCACATCAGAGCCGAAAGTGGTGGCCCCTGGCCGCCTTGAAAAATTTTCAGCTCCGTCAATATTTTTGGAATAACATACAATTGCAATTGGTACACGGCCACAATCACGGCACGTTTACCTGTGAAACAAAGGCACACAGCAGGGCAGAAAGTGGTGCGGGAAGTGCACAGCACGCTGCAATCTGTGGCCCCAGCCCCCCCAAAAGAAATTTCAACACCATGAAGTGCTCAACAACAATATATACCATACATATATACGAACCACGTAGTAGGGGTCCAGCGGCTACCACAGAGCCGCAGTTCCAGGGAGAGAACCCGGACTGCCAACCACGGGGTCTGGCTCCCAGCCAGGCTGCTGAGCAGCCGCCACCACATCCGACCGGTACCGGCGGTCGGCGTTCTGCAGGCGGTTGACACTTCCGCCTCAACCTTCGGCAGGCTGTCCACGCTCAGGTCCGGCATCGTGGTTGTTCGAGCCAGCCCAGCAATGGTCTGCAGCTGCTGGCACGACGACTTGGCGTCGGCCATCAGCCGCGTGGCCAAAAGGGCGTACTCCAACAGTCCCGATGCCGGGAATTGCATGGACTGCGCGCTGTAGGTGGCTGGGGGGTGCAACCGGAACCCCTGACTGGGAGGGGGATGCAGCCCCCGGCCCAGATTCAATGTGCTTCCAGCCCTTGGACCGCTGCAGCACCTCCAGGCGTGCCTCAGTGGCATCCCCTTGGCGCTCAGCGTCCACGAGCTTCGCCTGCAGGTCGTCCCGCTGCCGCTTGAGCGTGTCCAGCTCCTCCTTGAGACGGGTGGCTGCTTCCGCTGCCAGACGGGCAGCATCCCGCTCTTGGCGAAACTGGTCACGAAGGGGGCTCCCCAGGGCCGCCTTCTGAGGTGCGGCTGCATTTCCCTTGCCCGCCAGCTTTTTGGGGGGGGCGGGGGGGTTGCTGTCCTTGGCTGCCCGTTTTTTTCCTTTTGCGGTCCCACTGCGGGCACTCCGATCACTGCGGCCGCCATCACTCTTCCCCCCATCCGTCACCTCCCCATCACTGACCACCTCTGGGTCGATGACGTCCCCCCCCAAAGCGTTGGCACGGAAGGTGGAGACGTGGCCACGCATGGCGTGCCAAGCCTCCGAGAAAAACCCCTCCCCCTGCACGTCCCATGACAGCACCTGCTTAAAAGCAAATGAGCCAGCGCGCGCCAGCAACCCCCCCTCCTCCGACCCCACGGCTAGGTCCAAGCACCAGTGTTTGGACCCCAGCCGGTAGGCAAAACGGGCTACAAAAAATCCCCCGTCCCCTGCCACAAGCCCACAATCCTCGGACAGGGTCACCCTGCACAGCAGGTGCATTTGGGTGGCCGTCGTTTGCTGCGCGGCGGTGACCGCGTTGAGGGTGACGCTCCAATACCACCTCTCGGTGGAGTGCCGCGGTACCCCCTTCACGTTCACCGTCCTGTTGAGGAGGTACGCCGGTGCGGGCTGCTTGTTGACCGGGGCAATGTACAGCCCCAAGAAGCCCGCGCGTACATCACTGGCCCGGGGTGGCTGCACCGCGGGAAAAGGGACCGGGGACCCGATGGCCAATTCAGCAAGTGATGGGCCCACCGGCCCCCGAGCCTTGTCAACCGCCGCTGCCATCGCGGGCTCCGCTCCCGATGCCCCTGGCACCGGCTCCTTCATCGCTGACACCAGTTGTAGTTGCCGTCGCGTTGCCAGTAGCGGTGGTCGTGAGGAGCTGCTGGCACCTTCGGTGGGCGGCGCGAACGTTATCGGGCGCGAATGTTGACTCTGTGTTTTGCTGCCGTTTGCATCAACCAAAGGCTCGTGCAGGGGGAATTGAGCCTGCAAATGTAGGGGGGGGGGGGTCCAAAAATAAAGATGGAAACAGCAGCAAAGCACAGAGTCAACGTTTGCGCCCGGTAACGTTCGCGCCGCCCACCGAAGGTGCCAGGTAACGTTCGCGCCTCCCCCACTGAGAGCTCACTGAGCCGTCAGTGAGAGCTAATTGGGCTCACTGAGCGCTCACTGAGCCATTTGGCGCGCTCAGTGAGCGCTCACTAAGCGCTCAGTGAGCGCGCCAAATGGCGCAGTGAGCGCTCAGTGAGCGCGCCAAATGGCTCAGTGAGCGCTCACTAAGCGCACCAGACGGCTCAGTCAGGTCTCAGTTGCACCTCCAGACTGGCAACTGCAACTGGCGGCAGGATGCTGGAGCCGCCTGAGCACAGCCCCATGCAGGCCACACACAGGGCCCGTACAGGCCCCCATACAGGCCCCGTAAAGGCCAACAGCAGATTGGCACGGCCTGTGCAGTAGGCCCACGCGCTGGCCAGCCTCTGCACATGTTAAAAACACTCGTGGGGCACCCTGTGCACCTGGTAAGCCCGCTCGTGGGGCACACAGAGAACCCCCTGCCAGCCCACAGCCCCACAGGCCCACAGCCCCAGACCCACCTTTCCAAACACCCTGGTGCACCCCACCACCACCCTGTCGCGCCCCCTACCAATATTCCCCCCAACACCCCGGTGTGCATCCTGCAGGGCAGGGGGAGAAGGGAGTAACACCTTGCCGCTGCAGATGCAGCGCATCAAAAGCGGGACCTCGGCGCCCGCATCGCTCCTTGTACACCGCTTCTCCGGCCCGCGATGCCACGAGAAGCCGAGCAACAAAGCCTGCTGTGCGGAGATGGGGCGGGAGCAAGGGGCCCAATACTGCTGCAGCATGGCAGCCTCCCCGGGTCCACTGTTACCCAGGTCGAGCCATGATGGCCCGCTTGTCCACAGGACGTCGCCTTCCTCCACGTACACGTGGCACATAGGGTCGGCGGCGTCCAGGGCAGGACTGGCCAGCAGCAGCGGGTGGTATGGGCGGCCGGGGCCTGACGGGCCCACGGGGGCCAGCCAGTCGTCCAGCTGCTCCAACCGCAGCAGACCGACCGCGCCCTGCAGTCCCTCGCCGAAGGCGAAGTACTGCCCCCAGTGGCTGATAGCCCTGGGGTTGGGCAGCGGCCCGTCTCCCCGTGGCCGTGAAGCCAGCTCATCCTTGGCCCCTGGCAGAGGGTCAAGGATGAACCGCTCCACGTCCACCCACTTGTGACGCTCGTCGGGGGTGAGGAAGCGGGAGAGAACGACCTGCTTCCCCACCCCCGGCAGCGCGGCGAGACCCCGATGTCTCAGCGTGGAGGCAAAGAGAACCATGTCCCCACGCTGAAACTCGAAGGTCTCGACCCGCAGAGCGTCATGGTCACCCAGGTGGCTGCCCAGGTGCACCTCTAAATGATACTTGTCCGAGAGGACAATCATCATTGAGAGATGGTCGGGCAGCTCACCCATGCTAGGGAGCGTACCTGGCAACTTATCAACGTCAGTATGCCAGGTCTGCTCCCTAGCATCTTCCCCGGCGGCAATTGCCGACCACTGCGTTGGGAAGAGACCCCTCATCTCGGGCCAGCGAGCACTGCACTGCTGACTAGCCCGTTGCAAGGGGTCCCTTCCCAACACAGAGATAAGCTTGCCGGGCCGAGTACCCCATCGCCGTGGCAGTTTGGGATCAGCCAAGCACTCCTCGCGAGAGTGTGCATTGGACAGCAGATCCCAAATTGCATCCGGCTGGGTGCCGCAGGAGTCGACGAGAATGCGGTACCAGTTCTCGCACTCTTTGGCCTCTACCGCCCCCCTAACCACCCGGAGCCCCAAGTCGCACAAGGACTCATCCGACTCAAGGTCATGAGCCGGGAGTTCATGTGAGAACACCGGGGCAGCCAGGGAGATGTAGGGGGGAGGGGAGGCGGCACCGCGGAGGAACACGGGCTCCTTGGTCCTGTACAAGGCTGGGGTGGTGTAGTCGGGCACCACATGGCACCACTCAGGAATGATGGGACAAGCCGAAAGGCTTTCCCACCATTCCCCTGACACCACCCCGACCCCGAAAGGCAGGGGCTCAAGGAGTCCCTTCTTGGGTGCCACGTGGCTGACACCAAGATCTGAAGTCCAACCGTGTTGGAGATCTTTGGTGTCATGAACCCGTGTCCCGAACTCGTGGGGGGTACCGATCAGCTTTCGTGAGGACTGCTGCACCAAATCTTGGACAGCAGCCACAGGAAAGCGGAAGCGTACGGCACGAAGAGCTGGATGCACCTGGCGCAACATTTGGTTGCACCGGTGCATCCAGCTCTTTCCAAGAAGGGTCACATCGGACACGTTGATGTGGACCACTTCTGGGGAAGGGGCAGGGAGCTGCTGGGCCCACAGCTTCAAGGGCTCTAGGTCCGTCGAAGGCACCCCCGGGTACGCTGCCTCTGTGAAAGCGGTAGGTACCCGGGGGCGACTAAGGAAAGACGCGAGAGCCTTTGAAGCTGCCGGTTCCAGGCCTGGGACAACAATAGACATGGTGTGAAAGAGAGGACCTATGGGAGCGAGAAGGAATGGATGGGTAGGCGGATAGGGGGGCGGAGGAGAGGCGGAAAGGGGGGGGGGGGCTCTGAGTGAGCCCCCAATTAGCTCTTAGTGAGTGCTCACTGAGCGCTCACTGAGCGCTCAGTGAGCCGGCTCAGTGACGGCGCAGTGACGGCTCAGTCGGGCGCTCAGTCAACTGAGCCGTCGCCAAAAAAAGTACCCCCCCCCCTTGAACCTTGACCAAGTGAGTATCTAAAACTTTCAAAAACATTAAATGCACATTACCTAGCATGCAAAACGCACAACAAACAAGCACAAAGACATCACAATGCACAACTGAGCCCCAAATGAGCCCCAACTTCACATTTCCACTTAGCCACCAGCGAGCCGCAGGTACATACGTTGACGCAGCATCCATGTGTGACAAGACAGCTGTGCATTGTATTTTATTGAATTGGTCCTTGTAGTCAATTTCAGAAATGTGTGTAATACCAATTTCATCGAGGGATACAGACCGGCGACTGA
This sequence comes from Eutreptiella sp. 'Long Island Sound 2002', assembly GCA_964036045.1. Lineage (NCBI taxonomy): Eukaryota > Euglenozoa > Euglenophyceae > Eutreptiales > Eutreptiaceae > Eutreptiella > Eutreptiella sp. 'Long Island Sound 2002'. Next base: position 99,143,101 of record OZ038383.1, read on the forward strand.
CGTCACGGACATTATGCAAAAGACTGTTGCAAGGGATTTCGTCACCAAGGTACCTGAGATATCTTGTCATAGACCGTGCCCCCACCCGCAACTGTCGCTTTGGTGAGAAACGGTATTGGGAGGCACTTATGCCCCTCCACAGCCATTCCTGTTTTTTCACGCTTTTTGCTTTCCCAATGAGATACACGGATTCCAATTTTCCCTTGGTGTTAATTTGCCAGCCCTGCTTGTGGATCTCTTTCTCGAGGGTATCAATAACCTTGTGGGAAGGTCGGGAGTAAGCTCTGTACCCCTCTTCGACCATGAATTCATGTGTTCTCTGCCATGCCCAATGACGACAAAAACCCCAGAGCATGCCCACTCCGTTATGCACAATCCTGATATAGAGGGAGGAGCAGAGATGGTTAGCCTATGCCTTAAAGAACTGTAGGTTACATCCCGTCTCTCCTCACAGATCGTCAGGTAATGCAGTGGTAAAATCAGGCAGGCTGACATTTAGTTGCTCGCACACTCCACGCACTGCTTTGACTGCATGTGTCCTTGAAACTGGACCAGGCAGGGCAAGAGAATCGTTAGGACGCGCAGGGGTACCGTGAGGATAAAATAGAGGGACATGGATGAGGGCTGCATGACCATCAATGAGGGTGAATCCTGAGTGTTAGGGCAAATTGTTGAGCACGTGCAAGGGGGGGCGTTCAGTGCCTCGGTCATGTTTGGATGCATGTTTGTCAAAAACACGTCGGACAGTGAATGGATTGGAGCGTACAACACGCACGGGCTGGTACAGCGCTTGTTTTTCCCATGCTGGGATGGTGCACTGTCGAATGGCTCTACGTGTGGCAGTATGCACTGCTGCTTTTTGCGGCAACGTGAGATTGGGAATTACAATGGAGCCTACCGTGTGTAGCGGGAGTGAGAGACGCGTAGAAAGGTCCCTGACTCCTTTTGAAGGTGCTTCACACGAGGATAATCGTGGAGACCGCGCGCCTCACGTATCTCTCGAAAAACTGAGAGCACTCGTTTGTTCAAAAATCCCCTTTCTGTCTCGGAGTCACCTGACCGATTGATGTCTGGAGGGATGTCATCAATGACATACTGTCGGAAGGTGTACCACCAGTGCCGTTCCCGAACACTGGCCAGAAAATCATCTTGTATAAACTGCATACATACATACATACATACATACATACATAGATACATAGATACATACATACATACATACATACATACATACATACATACATACATACATACATACATACATACATACATACATACATACATACATACATACATAGTCTTAGTCAGAGTCATAGTCATAACCACTCATCATGCCGTCTACACGAGTTACCAAGCATCTCGCACGGACAGGTGGTTCCTGCCTCGCTAGATCCCGTGGGTCCCAGGGCTGCCTGAGGTGGCCCATAGCTTGACGGAGGACCCAGAAGACTGGGGATACCAGCCAACCAGGTTTTGGGGGCAGTGGCAACTGCAGAGCGTTAGCATTAGCAATGGCGACAAGCGCTGCCCCGTTGGATGTGGGGGTAAAGGGGCAAGGCGGGGCAATGTGGCAGCATAGCAACAAGCACAAAGCAAGGGCGCCTCCTATGGGTGCAATGCAGCAACCAAGAAACAAAGTAGCATGCATGCGGCGAAGCAAGCGCTGGCCCCTTCACGGTGTCCACCCCTGGTATCCTTTGACGGCTCATCCCCTCAAACCATGTGCACACTGCAACCGATATCGCACGTGCATAACTCCAATGATGCGCAGCCAGGGTTTCTAGGGAGCTCCAGCCTAGCCTGACCCCCAACCTTTAGTGCCCCCCTGTCCGCATTGTACAAGCCATAAGTACCATGTGCCTATCCCGCGTACCCCCAGACCGAGATACGTCATTGCATACAAGCAAATGATAATACTCCATTGCCACCATTAGCCATGAGCCACGCCCGCGGGATACCCCCTTTGGATCTCACATATATGTATAGGACTGGTACCCTCTCCCCAAGACTGTGACCCGAGCTGACTCGTGATATTTGCGCATACCCTCATATAATATATCACGAGGGTCCACAGGAGGGATGCTGGCCACCCCGTAGCATGAGAGGCACAACCCATTAATATAGCTGGCTATGATTCGGGCTGGCGGATGCCGAAAGCTTGGGTATCGACCCCCTGTAGGGGTACCCATCAAAGGTTCGCCCCGGGCCGTGGTAACTAGGTTCACCTTATCTGGCTGACATCAATTGCCTTGACACCTACCCTTGACCCTTACCTACACTGATTGGCGAGCTCCTGTGGTTGTGCCATGTCCGCCACAGTGGCGGCCAAGCTGCAGGTTTGGCATCCACCAACAACGTGGCATGCCTACTTATAGCATAAGCTTGTGCCTCACCCCCCAGACCTCTCATATAGACACAATGTACGACGATACATCACGGCCCGCTTACGTCATGTTCCCCCTGTATAGCCCTGCGTGCCAGCTGCCACCGCGTAGGCTATGTGTGCTGCCTCTGACTGTGCGTTGCCTCAATGCCTGTTCGCACCGCCACCGGGCCATACAGCCACACCACCACGTTGGCCGATTAATCGCGGGTGCCATTCCCCGCGCTCATGACCACCACCTCTCCCGCCGCCGCGCTACTAGTTTCACGTGCAGGGGCCAGATGGTTAGGCGATGTACATGACCGCATGCATTATGCCTCTAGTTTGTTTGAGGGGCCAGGGGATGCCCTAGTACTCCCTCTAAGTTGTTCTAGGGGTCAGAGGGACACCCCAGCACCACCATAGAGTCGCCTGAGTCGCCCCAGTACTCCCACCGAATTGTTTCCGGGGCCCTAGGGCGGCCCCTGTACCTCCCTCAGTTGGTCCCGGGGTCAGGGGACACCCCCGTACTCCCACGGATTTTCGTCCGGGGCCCATGGGCGGCACCAATACCTTCTCGGCCCCGCCATTCCACCATCCACCATCCACTTGTACCACCCCCACAAAACCCATGCAGCCGCCCATGCAGTTGTGACTGCATGCGCCGCCCAGCCTGCCGAGCTGCTACCCGGCCAATACCAGTGGCGTGGGTATAAAGACACTGACGTATCCACTGAAACCCCAGAGTAACCTGAGGATGAACCCCCGTGATTGTCGTAGCCGGGCCGCCATTAGACACCCCGGTGCCATGGGAATACCCTATAGGGGTTTGGGCCTTATTACCGTGGTCCGGACGACCCATGACACCTCATTTTAGTATGTGGCGACCCGGGGCAGGCGGGCGTAGCCTAACTTCACCAGACGAACCGTGTGTGCGGAGGCGGTACGGTGCATTATTAGGCCGGCACAACCTGCCACATCGCGTTGGCTGTCATATCACGTTCGCCGTCGTGGCACACACGGGCTGGTAGGGGAGCACTTCTCAAATGTCACCACCGCCTTCGCGTCCATCAAACGGACAACACTGGGCTCATCCCCCATCTTCGCACCTATCCACGGGGCAACACCCCCGAAACCAGTAGCTCCCCTACAAAATTCCTCGTTGATGCCAGAGCCACAGAACTCATGAGTCACCGTCCAGCGCAGCCCACCACAGCAGCAGGGCAACACTGCAATCGGGTAATCTCGGCAGCGCACTCTCCGCTTGGACACCCCGCAAGTCACCCTGAGTCGCCCTCCACGCAACCGACGACAATTGTATTGAGTGGTGTAGCGCCCATCTTGTTTTGGGCCACCCCCTACCGGCGCGGTCCCGGCATGACCAATAAGGTGGGATAGAGGCACACTCATGCACCATAGCGGCGCCGTTTCGCCGCACCCACTGCACTTTAGCGGAAGCACCGACCGTGATGGGACACAGCTGGCTTCGCAGCGTTGAGACCACAGGTCTTGTCATACATCATGGCAGGCCTCATGGTGGCGGAGAAGCGCACCTGCTAGTGCACTAGCAGTGCCACTACGGAGTAGGCTCTGCTTCGCCCGGTCCCACTTGGTTGCCGGGACGAGAACTGGCTGTCCGTCCAATTTCCCCGAGAGGTACTCGAGTAGCCGGGGCCACCGCACTACCCCGAGACTCCGTTTGCCCCACGCTAGGAGCCTCCACCCATAGTTCTGCACTATCTCCCCGATGACGTCCACCCTAGCTCGACAGGGGCCCCGGGCCGATGCCACCACCAATCGCTTTCCCCCGGACTAGGCCTCGACTACCGGCCCAGGGTCCAAGGTATCCAACGTGTGACGGGTGTCTACGGCCACGTTGGTATCGCGCTCTGGCAGCGATAGCAGCACCTCCGTGACGGGACCCGGCGCGTCGTCACCTTGGATCCGCGCAAGCTGCTTGGACCCTACAGGGACTGCCATGGACCTTTGCCCCTCCACCACCAGAACGATCCTCTGTAGCGGTTGGTCATACAGCCACAGTGTCCCCAAGTGCAACACGGTGGCCAGCGCCAGAATGGGGAGGGAGCACAACGGTTGTTGGAAGACTGGCAGCACTTCACGGGGCCATCCCATGATGTTCTGGACAGCACGATGGCTTGCAAAAACCTTGAGCCAGGGTTCCCCACGACCGTCCCGGTCACGCACCATGGTACCACGGATGGTGGCCCAGGACTGTGCGGACACTGTACAGGACCGCTCCCGGAAGGCGGGGAAGGCTTGGGCTACCGAGGATTCGATCCATTGGCTAAAGGTATGCGCCGCCGCCGCCATACACTTGGGAAACATGGACATGGCATCAGTGTGTGTGATATACGACCAGGACACCAGCAACGCGTCCAGCGGCGCCCTCTGAAAGGCCGCTTGTAGGCTGCCTGGGAGGCCTTCGAAAGGGTTCCACGGCAGCAACTGTCTAACCCTTCCAGCCGGCGGACGGAAGGGGGTATAGCCTCGCAGGAATGCATACGCGGCCTTCTTCGGATCGCGCGGCGGCAGTTACATGATCTTGGTGAGCCGATGATTGCTCCGGGGGTAACCATCTTCCCCAATCTGGATCATGTCCTCCAGAAACAGCTTGGCGTTCGCCAGCCCCCGGGACGACGCAGCCCTCACCGCCGCAAAGAGCCGCTTGAGTTCGCCCGGGACTACTCGTGTCATTAGGGACTGCATCCACATGCATCCGTGTTCCTTCCAGGCTTCATGAGGGAGGTTGGAGGGGCGAAGAGCATGGGCAGCCCCGGGCATTCCGGATTGCAGTGGTCGTCTCCTATAGCCGCCTACCACATATGCATCGCCCGTGGCGGACTACCTCGTGCGCTTGGTGGCCTTCTTGTGCCGCACCTTGTGAAAAACTCGATGGATCGGCGGAATGGGCAGACGGGACTGGAAGTCCGCCTGAAGGCCCGTTAAACATACGTGGCCTAGCATGGCAGGCTCGACCCCCGCAATTTGGAGGTGCATATGGTCTTCGTGACAGTAGCGAAGCTGCACTGCCCGGTGCCCAGGCACATGGCACGGAAGACTCGAATGTAGGAGGTCATTCACCGGATCCGTCAGGGATCGCACCGCAACTTCAGTGCGCGGCCCAAACATCACACTGACGTCCCGCCCCTTGAAGGTGTAGGATCGGGTTGCCCACCGCCGTCAAGCGCATTGCACTTGTGGCAAATGGGCGTGCGCGCATGAGTACACTGAAGACGGCGTCAGGAGATCGACGCCCCGCGTTCCCATCTCCCGGGGCACACGGTCAATCCACGTGTCTCCCGCATGTGATGCAAACACCGTCGAAGAAGCCATAAAGTGCTCACACACCCCATATTGCGTGCGGAGGTCATCCAGCATGGCCCACAACTCATCCTGAACCGCGGTCGAGCGAGGATGCGCGTGCTGGGCCACAATCCCAACCGCGGAGTCGCGGCATAGCACCCGCACGTGCGGCAATTTGAGCCCTTTGGCAGACGGTACAACTCCATTGGATAGGTCTTTGGGCAGGTTTTCAAATTGCAGGGCCACAATGTTGATGGGAACATTCAACCGCACGACCCCTGCTGCAACGTAAGACAGGTACGGTGCCGCGTACCGCAGGATGCCACCAACGACCACCGCCATCACCTCTTGCCGCACCGACGCCGGCCCCATTGTGTTCTTGCACCAACCAAGGAGAGCTTCATTGCAGCGCACGTGTTTGAGCTTCATGGATGCCATGCATGTAGGGTCAAGCCTGAGGCCTAGGTACGGTACGTCACCCTCGGCCACCAGGTAGATCGACGGAGCCGACGCATTGTCCGGATCCAGGTGCATCATGATCGAGGAGATGCACGCCGTGGTGGCGTACACACAGCTGCAAACATTGTGGGACATGCCCATGTCCGCCAAGTAACGCGCAATCGCCTCAGTGTATTCTAGAAATTGCGGTACTGTGTGTGCTATCAGTAGGAGGTCGTCGCACCACGCCTGTACTAGGGGTGACACGTCGTGGCGTGTATCACCCTGGGCCTTGCTAGCAAGACTCCGCAGGAGTGGCTCCAAGAGGAGGAGATAGAGCACGTCGCTTTCCGCGTTGCCCTGCCGCGAGCCGCGATGGAGGCGGATGGTCAGGGTGGGGCCGTGCGCCATGAGAATGGGCAATGCGAAGCCACACCTTAGGGTGTGGAAGTCTAGTGTCTGGTGTGTGAGTCACTGGAACCCATTCCACCGGACACACCGAATAGGGTTGCCCCGGCCAGGCTGGGCGGAACGGCGCCACACCGCGGCGGGCGCAACGTCCATTGTGTAGCTCTCCTCTGCCCCACGCCGCCCCCTCAACCCCCTCCGGCTTGCCCCTCCTCCGGCTCTCCCCTAGATCCCAGCTTCCTGGTGCCCCCGGCTGGGCCCCACACAATGCCTGCCATTAGGCCCAAGCACTGCACGGTAAATGTTGCATAGGCACATTCCGAGTGCTTCCTTTTTTGCCAAACCAGTAAAATTCTGCATGGGCACACACCCAACGCCTTCAGTTCTGCCAAACCAATAACCATCTGCATGGGCACACGCGCAATGCCTTCAGTTATGCGACACCGATAAAATTCTGCTTGGGCACAGGCCCAATGCCTTCGATTGTGCACACCTAATAACATTCTGCATGGGCACACACACGCCCAAGACCTTCAATTCTGAAACCCCAATAAAATTGTGCATTGGCACACGCCCAACGCCTCCAGTTTTGGCAAACCAATAAAATCATGCATGGGCACACGCCCAATGCCTTCAGTTATGCCATACCAATAAAATCTTGCATGGGCACACACTGTGTGACTTCAGATCTGCCAAACCAAAAACATTTTGCATGGGCACAGGCCCAATCCCTTTAGTTCTGCAAAACCGATAAAATGCTGCAAAGGAACACACCCAATGCCTCCAGGTCTGCCAAACCAATAAAATTCTGCTTGGGCACACGCCCAATCCCTTTAGTTTTGCCAAAGCGACAAACACCTGCATGGGCACACAACCCATGCCTTCAGCTCCGCCAAACGAAAAAATTTCTACATGGGCACACACCCACTGCCTTCAGTTCTGCCAAACCAACAAAATTCTGCTTGGGCACACACGCAATACTTCCAGTTCTGCGGAACCAATAAAATTTTGCATGGGCACGCACCCAATGCCTCGAGTTCTGCTGAACCAATAAAATTGTGCATGGGCAAACACCCAATGCCCCGAGTTCTGCCGAACCCGTAAAGTTCTGCATGGAGACACCCCTAATGCCTTCCGTTCTGCCAAACTAATAAAAGTGTGCTTGGGCACACGCCCAATGCCTCTACTTCTGCGGAACCAACAAAATATTGCATGGGCACACACCCAATGCCTCCAATTCTGCCAAACCAATAAAATTTTGCATGGGCACACACGCAATCCCTTCAATTCTGCCAAACGAATAAAATGCCGCTTGGCCACACACCCAATGCCTTGACTTCCGCCAAACCAAGAAAATCATGTATGGGCACACGCCCAATGCCATCAATTTTGCCAAAGCGATGAAATTCTGCACGGACACACACCCAATGCCTCCGGTTGTGCCAAAAGAAAAAAGTCTTGCATGGACACACGCCCAATGCCTTTAATTCTGCCAAAACAGCAAAATTCTGCTTGCGCACACGCCCAATGCTTCCAATTCTGCCATACCGATAAAATACTGCACGGGCACACGCCCAATGCCTTCAGCTTTGCCAAACCAATCATATTATACATGGGCACACGCCCAATGGCTTCAGTTTCAACCAAAGCAATAAATTTCTGCATGGGCACACACCTACTGCTTCCAATTCTGCGGAACCAATAAAATCCTGCATGAGCACACACCCTATGGCTGCAGTTCTGCCAAAGCGATGGAATTTTGCAAGGACACACACCCAATGCCTCCAGTTTTGCCAAAAGAGAAAATTTTGCACGGGCACGCCAAATGCCTTCAGCTATGCCAAACGAACAAAATTCTGCTTGGGCACACACCCAATGCCCTCATTTCTACCAACCAATAACATTCTCCAGAGGCACACACCCAATGCCTCCAATGTTGCCAAGCCAATAAATTTCTGCAAGGGCACACGCCCAATGCCTCCAATGCTGGCAAACCGATAAAATGCTTCACGGGCACACGCCTATGGCCTTCAACTCTGCCAAACCAATGAAATTTTGCATGGGCACACACCCAATGCCCTCAGTTGTGCCAAACCAATAACATTCTGCATGGGCACACGCCCAACGCCTCCTATGGCTTCGTAGGAGTGGCTCCGGAGGAGGTGATGGAGCACAGCACTTTGTGCGCTGCCCTGCCACCAGCCGCGATGGAGGTGGATGCTCGGGGTGGGGCCATGCGCTGTGACAATGCGCTGCGTGGAGCCACAACTGAGGGTGTGCAAGAGCTTGATGAGCTCCATCGGGACTCCCATGTGGCGCACGAGGAGAACCAGAGCCCGATGCGGGGCGGTGTTGAAGAGCTTGGAGACATCAAAGGCCAGGGCATGATTCTCTTCCTAGCCCCGTTGTAGCTTGCGCTGCGCTAGGAATACCGGAGCCGCCGCCGTAAAGCCCGGCATGGCCCCGAACTGCCAAACCGCGGCCATCTCCTTGCGGGCCACGAGTGCCGTGAACCTCCGCATGAGGGGTTCGTGAGCATTCTCATGTCCTGCTGCCCGAAGGTTATGGGCGGGAATGCGTCCAAGTCCCCCTTGCCGTTACCTTGGGCAGCAGCCATATGATGGCTTCATGCCACGATTCCGTGACCTTCGCGCCACGGAGAATGGCGCGATAGGCATGCACCACGGGTCCTTGCACGGGCTCAGGCAGCTCTGCGATGAGGGCCGCCGTGACCCTGTTGGACCCTAGCGCCTTGTCGTCCGCTACCGCCTGCGTCACAGCGTCCTTGAGGTCCTGCAGGGTGTAATCCTGCACCGATCTCCACTCATGGGGCACGCCTCGAGGGATGGGGGCCCGGACTAGCCTTTCAAAGGCCGGGACATTCCCCAATCACTTGGCATACAACCCTCCCAGCACCTTTGGACTTCCCCAATGACTTCCGAGGCCTCCATGGGAACTTTCTACAAATCCCGGACTCGCACCGACCATAATCCTGAGCGCGCATAGCTGACAACATTGATTGCCCCTCGGCTGACTGCCCCCCGTAGCTGCATATACGGGACCTTGCCCCACCCATAGTCCTTGATGGACCTCCGTTGGTTGCGCCGAAGGACTCCCCGGGGCTCCTCCACCTGCTGGCTGGGCTACTGAAGTTCCTGAGCCAGCGCTTCCCGCGGGTCATCCATGGTGGCAGGGAACAGGTCCCGGTCCACTCGCCTCAGGTGCTGTGGGAGGGAAGTAGCCTCCTTGTTGGCGATTCTTGCCTCATCCACATCTCTTCTCCACACCGCCTGGGCACGCCAGGAGAGGGCCCGTTGATCCGTAAGGACGTGGGACAGGGACACCTCAGTTTTTTGCCTGCCCGTAGGGTTACGGGTCCCTGCCTAAGGGCATGCGCACCCCTGTGACACGCGACACGTCGTCACGGCAGGCGTACAACAGCTCGAAGACGGGCTGCACCGCCAGGGTGCCCATGGTAGCCACATCTCGGTTCGGTGAGAGCCACTCCCTGAATTTTGGGTTATCACAGGCGTGCTGCAGCACGTCTGCCGCTGCCGCGCGGACCCCCAACGAATCCGAACGTATGGCGTGCAATCTGCCTTGGGCGTGCGAGAAGGCCAAGCACGTGATCGTTTCCTTAACAACTACTGCCACCGGGTTGGATGGGGTGGCAGAGCGAGGCCTGAACGTGGCACTTTGGAGAGGCGTTGCAGGAGTGTGCTTCCCACGTCAAAGAGCGCGAACATATTCATCTCCGGTAATAGGGTCCACTTCCGTCCTGGTGGCTCTGCACGCGGAGGGGTTGGGGGTTGTCCTCGTTCCGGGTGCAGATGACGAGGAGCGGATGGAGTTGGCAGTCCCCACCGCGGCCATTGTGCCTACCTCTAGCCGATATCACCTCGCCGCCTGAGGTGGTTTGGTCCGGCTGGTTGTGGTGGGATGTACGTCTCATGCAGCACAAGACACAAGGAGCCAGCCCATGTGGCACGATGTTCCGTTGGGGTGGGGGGGCGGGGGATGCCGCCGAGGGTGCGCCAGGAAGTGGTATGCCGGAGGGGGAGAGTGAGGCTGGTGCGGCGTCGAGAGCCGTGCCACCGCCGCTGGAGGCAGGTCAGGGCGCTAGTGAGCCCAAGGCTCCACTCCGGCATGAGCGGCACGTGGAACCTCACGTGGGGGCGGCTCTTGCTAGAGTGTACGTCGCTGCCAGCGGTCCGCCGATAGATGCCGGTGCAGCGGATGCTGAGCCCAGCGAGGTATGTTCTCGGGAGGCAACAAATGTAGTGCACATGGACGACGACGAGCTGGTGTATACACGGGAAAGGGCGGCACCCGAAGCGCGGCCCGTGGCCAATAAGGTGACGGAAGCGGCACAGCCCAGGGCCATTGGGCGGCATTGGGCTAGGGGGTGGGGCATGCGGGCTAAAGCCTGTCACTTCGCCCACGCCAAGCCCCAAGAGCCGTCGGGCCTCCACCACGACTTGCTTCTGGTCTCAGGAACGGTTGTGAGAGTGGGCGCCATCCGCCTTGATCGCTCTGCCCACCATGCAAAGTTGCTGCGCGACGTGGTGGGCAAAGGGCTGCCGGCAGTGAAGTACGCCTTTGCCTATGCAGGCATGGTGGTGTGGGCAGTGGAGTTGCCCTACGGGATGGCGGCCGCTCTCACCCGAGTCCCGGCGGTTCCTAGAAGCGACCCTAGGGTGGGTGTGCACATGGAACACCCATGGGGGGCATGGACCCGCTGCAGTGGTAGGCACGGGTGGTCGTTTCCTACCTCTCCTGGGAGCTGGCGACAGGTCGCGTGTCTTGGGGGCACTGGGGACCGCAGGCTAGGATGGGCCCGAGAGGGAGGTTCCATTGCGGGCTGCCCTAACGTGTCCCGCGACCCTGTGGCAGTCCATCCATAGACCCTATCCCTTGGCCTGCCAACCATGGCGGTCCGGCTCGCGGCCGTCGACTTGGAAGTCCAGCCGCTACAGGGGGAATTGGGATATAGGTTGGGCCCGGAACTGGAAATCCGAGCTGTCCAACACCCAAATCCCACGATGCCGGGCCTTCTCGACGGGTCGTGCTTCACACGGTGCGACGGGGCTGAAGTGTGGAGGGCTGTCCAACACCACATTCCGGCGTCGCCGGACGTGTCCCTGTGACCTCCGGGTTGCGTGCGGTTAGTGGGCGTCGAGTGAAAGCTGTGGGCGGCAATCTTTCCTTCTGCAGGCTCTGCAGAGATTCATGGCCTAATGTGTGACCCCATGGCTTGGTCCGCGTCCCCACGGCCAAGGGGACACCGATCATGCCATCAGCACGCGGCCCACGCTGTGGGAACACATATCAAGCCATGCACACACCAATGATGCCATGGGGACTTGGGGGAGGCCATGGGAACGGGGATCGGGCCAAGGGAATGCATATCAAGTCATGGGGACACAAACCAGGTAGTGGAAACGTGGATCCGGTCATGCCAACCTTTATCGGGGCATCAGAAAGCGGATCACGCCACGGGGACACAGATGGGGCCACACACCCCCACAGATGCCCCCTCCTCCTCCGAGCATGGTGGTACGATGCTTGTGCGGCCCAGGGCAATGACCGCGGCGCCAGCAACACGCTGCGGAAGCGTCATGTGTCGTACCCATGATGCCCTCCGCCTTCATCATCTCCTTGGCGACCGCATCCATGGTGTGCGACTCGGCCACGTGTTGCTAGAGGAGCCCCAGCAAGCGTTGGCCCTCCATGCTAGGAGGGAGCCTAGCAACGCCGCCGGATGTTCGCCCTGCGAAGGCAGGCGTGCGAGCGGTCCTATGTCCATGTTGAGGATCATTGCCACCATCCACCTTCTATATATCCCCGACAGAAGGCTCCCCGGCCTCAGCAACTCTAGGAGGGCACCAACAGCGGACAACAACGTACATACGCCGCAGTCTGCATTGTTGCCCTCCGCTGCCGCACCCGCGCCATCGTGCCCACAGTCAGCGCATCTTCCTCTCCGAGCCACGCCAACCTCTGAGCTCTAGGTGTCATGTGCGGCGTCCTGATCGCCGTGTCCCACATTTGCGACTATTTAGGTGGATGCCCCACCACGGTTGGAGGTTGCAGCGGGTGCACCATCAAATACGTGCCCGGGGCAAGCAGGTGATGGGCCAACCAATGTGGGCCAACACTTGCCACCGTGGAATTGAGATAGACAAACTCCGCGCCACCGAGCTCAACGTATTGCGCCACGAGGGGGGCAGCGGGAGTCTGTGTATGTTGCCGGACCCCCACCCCTCCCTAGGGAGGATCATAGCATGGGGGGCCAGCCATTACGCCGCATCTGTCACCGGTGCCACAATCTCATCATACAACTCGGTGCTGCTATCGCCGTCTGCAAGGAACGGGTGCCTCGATCCCTGCTCTTCAATGTCCGTCCGATACATGCGGTCAACAGCATCCCGCACTTCTTTACACGGCGGGGAGACATATGTGCGCTCCCGAAGCCACCGGTGTGCCCGCGGAATCTGTCTACCCACCGTGGCTGGCCTGATAGAGGCCCACATGGCAGGGAGATACCTCCAGAGGACCCGCGCGATCGGGTCCCACCAAGGTTGCGGCTTATGTGTGCCCCATTGGAGGGCAGATTGTCGGAGGTTCTGCGGTGAGATGCAAGGCCCCGCGTCCATCCGAGTCCAAGGCCGTGCCCCGTAGCTATGAAGGCATGTTCCCCTTCCACGCGGAGAAACACCCAGCCCCTAAGAACCACGATGGCCTCCCAACGGGTGTTGGGGCCTGTACACCGTGGCCACATCACTGTGGGCGGAGTTTGTGGCCTCATCATTTGTGTCGAGCGCTGGCTTTCGGGCACCGTCAGCTGCATTTTGCACGGCGTTTTGCCACGACAAGGCCTCCGTTGTCACACAACACACCATTGTTCCATCAAGAAAATCGCTGCACTCTAGCTCCTCAATCCACAACCCATGCTAATTTTGACGGTTCCTCGCGTCCCACAATTGTTGCTCCTCGACACCCACGTGGTCTGCCTAGGAGTTCGTAGAGGCGCACTAGGGGACAATGATGCCCTATGTCAACACACGCGTAGGAGGAAAGCAAGATCTCTTTCAGCTCGCCCTTTTCCTTTCCTCTTGTTGCTGTTGTTGTCTGTTTGACCATCATTCTCGTTCTCCTGCAAACCATACGCATCATCAATGCCCACACCATGTGTGTCACTGCCAGTCTCTACATCATCATCGTCAACTTGTGGCTCACCGTCATGTTCCTCAGAAGATGTCTAAGAAGGTTCATCAGAAAAAGCATCGGGTACAAGGTCAACCGCGTGTAGCTCAAAATCATATTTGGAATCAGAATGATCCATGCAGCCAACACACATGAAAAGATGGAAGTTGAATGACAAGCGAAAAACAACATGCAGCGAGGCAAGACCCGAAATTTATACCCCAATCCCTAAATCTATACCCCCCTAGTCTTATTGAGCGCCCCGCCAAAATATATACTCTAGAGTATACATTTTGGGGGTGGTGGTTATCATAAGCACGCCCCGGGGGGGGGGTGGGGGACACGGGAGTGGAACACCACAACTTCCGCCAAGCCTTTGCGCAGGTTGGAGGAGGGGCTGTAGGGCCTCTAACCCTAGATGGGCCGGGGTTAGGTAAGCTAGGGCCGCATGACAAAGATGTGCCACCGGGGTTGGCCAAAGAAGGATGGAGGAGGGTGCATGGGTGGGTGAGCTTGATACGGACTTAGTCCCAACTAGCTCGGCCCTCTTGGCCGGTGCCCATGATAAGCAAGGGGCATGACCTAAAGGCAGGGCAAGACAACTTGAAGCTGCCAGCGTTCTAGCTCCCCAAACCTGTGTACATCGGCGAGCGAGCTCCAAAAGCGGAGCGCCCTACATTGATGTTCTTTAGGCTGTTTAGTGGCACTTGACAATTTTGAGATTTTCAGAAACCCTTTTTGTCGCCCTTGGGATGGGTTCGGGTGATCATGCCGTGACAATGCGGGAAATCAAGCACCTATGGAGACCTACGTTGTGGCCGCTACACCCCTGTCGCCCATCCCCCCCAAAAAAAATCTCGACGACGCCCCCGCTTTCCTCCCCCGAATCTGGCCAAAAAATAATCATTTCTCTTCGAGGTGCCTTGCCGAAGGCAATAGAATTCTTTTGATCCTTAATGGTGAGAAGAATTCTGAGAAGCTCATGGGAACATGGCACAACAAGCGGCAAACCTATTACCTCATGGATTTCTAAACTCTAGGTCCAAATCCTTCTACCTTGGAGTCCCTAACATGGCAAGTGTCATGTCGCTGAACAATTGAGGTGGTAGGCTAAGTATCAGGCACCCAGCAAGGCATTTGCTACAGGAGAAGAATTGGCAGCACTGTATACTACAACTCCATTGGTTGATCCACGTTGCGCTTCACATCCAATACTTCACGAACAAATGAGATCTGAAGTGCGAAGTCTTTGGGATGTGCGACCTTCGTACTGCCACGAGTTTATGGGTCACTAGGGACAACAGGATTCCTATGCTGAATCCTTACGATATCTTTGGCTCTGGCTCACCTTGCAGTCCATTACATGTACCCAGCCAGTACGTCATGAGAGCTGGTGCAAGCACAAAAAACCCATGGGACCCACCACATGCACCCTATGTTGAAATTCCCCGAAATAATGAAAATATGGTCAAAGACATCACAATTAGATCTGATCAATTTCTGGTTTGTTGCCCGTGTGGACATGCATCAATCACTGCATATGCCACTTCAGACCTCCTCACCCCGTCCCCCCTTTCAACTACTTCCCTGGGCCTCGACACACACGGATACACACAGGTTTGGACCGGTGTGGCTTTGCCCATCTCCACGTGCACACCAACACACAAGCATAGCCATATGTGTCCATTTAGACCCTTGCCGCGATGCCTGACCTTCGATGACTGCCACGCTGATGAATCTTGTCCCCACATTTTGGAAAACCTGATTGCAAGGCTGTGCTGCAGCCTATCCTGCTCTTGGCCAAAGTGAATAGCATGGTTGACATCTGGACACATCTATGGCATTGTTGGTGAGGTAATTCCCCAGTCCATGGAAACAAACAGGGTGGCTTTTGCCTTCAAGTTCGAATTTTGCACACTATGGTGCATACACCCCACAGTATAAGGGCAAGAAAAGGAAGCGGCAGAGTGATAGCCCTGCATATCATTTAGGACCAGGAGGGGGGACATCCCCTGCCCCCCTGCCCCCCCTAGAGCCACTACCCCCTCCCCTCCTGCCTTCCAAATGTGCAATTGAATACAGAAAATTTGTGAAGAAAAAACCATTTTGGTGGCCTAGAACCGCCGCATGGCAGTGCAGGGTGCTTCTATGTGGATGTGCAGTGGTATGTCGTGGCATTGTTGTCTGTTTGTGTCGCAGGATGCGCCATGGATTGGTTTTCCCTCTTAAAAAGGCGGTGGAAACTGCCACTGTTGAAGAGATGGTTGTCCCCATCATGTATTTTCGTGGTACTGATGCTTTCAATGGGACACGGAAACTTAAAGCCCACAATGAGGCTGCTGCTTTCATACAGGAGCAGATACTAGCTTAGCAGCACGGGGCAGTGTGCAGTGCTGCGCAACGGGGACAAGAAGACTATTGGTGGTGAGGAAATATAGGGGAAGCGTCGTGTCCGTTATGCATCTTCAGATGACAGTTCTAGAAACATTGACCCCGTCCCATACGAAACTGCATGCAATATCCCCAACATATCCTTGAACAACTGTTGCTTTTCTGTTCCACAAGCAGAGTATTGCCTCTTGCATTCTATTGCATACTCAATGTCCATCCAGAGGTATGGTGGTGTCTTTCGCAGAAAAAAAAGATTTTTGGACGTGTTTGGGTTGGACACCCGAGGAGGAGGGGGGCATCAGAGGAACAGGTGTAATCGGTGTCACTGGCCTCAACACTGCCGGCATCTTCACCACTATGGCCATTCTAATACCTGCCTGGTGGAGGATGCTTTTAATGAATGGATAGCACCGAAACCACCAAAAACCACAGGTTTATGAGCACCGACACAGAGGCATGCGCATACCATGTCGAGCATCGCGGCCTCTGCATAAGGCTCGTATTCATTAGGCTGACGCCGCGCCATTTTTTGAAGTTGGGCCTGCAGGCGACCAAGGCACCGCAAAATGCACAGGCGGCAACATCAAATGTATAGCCTTCAGGAAGGGCTGAGACTTTGGCAGAATAGAAACTCAAGCTTCACGTGCATGTTCAGGGACAGGGACAGGGAGATGGGCCACCAGCACAATCCCCCCCTGCCCCCCGGGAAAGGGGTTGTACTCCCTGAAAAAGAATTCGTGTGCTGTCCCCTGCCGTACTCAGGATGTGTGCCTTTCTTGGCCTCTGACATTGATGGGGACGCCCCGCACCCACGACTATCGTCTTGGACGACCCGGTTTGCCCCAATGTAGGCCCAGACCTCTTTGATGAGGAGCAGGATGAAGACACTCCCAGTGTCAACAGGTGGGAATGCCGGAGTACCGTTTCCAATACTTCACGTATTCAACCCCCCCCCCCCCCCCAACTTACCAGGGAGTGGGTGTAGTGCCACCAGGTCCCACGATGGTCGCCGGTATTCAGTGCTACACCAATGGAGGAAGACAATCAGGTACTGGCGCCGTGTTTGGCCCCCGCCTTTGAACGTGCTGTTGCCCCATTTGCTAGCCCCCCCCCCCCCCGCGGAAGTTGCACTGTGCCCAATGACTGTCAGAGCCCAGCACAACCCCCTGTGTGCTGCGGGGCTAGTGGAACACCTCCCGAGGCCTGCCTTGCTTCTGATAGCAGGTTGACGACAGGAAGAGCAGCTCACAATCGGGCGGGCCTTCAGCACAGCCCCAACCGTCCTCGGTTGCCACCGACAGGGGTGAAGGCCAATTCAACCGACTCCAGGGGTTGATGGAGCAAGATTGTGCAGTGGTTTCAACGGCGCAGACGGCCGGAATGGAACCATCTTCCTGCAGTGGACAGGCAGACAGGTCAGTGGTAGCGGTTTCGTTTCAAGCAGCCCAAATGCAAATGGTCCACCGACTTCTTCAGTGGCCGCCACCCACATCTTTCCTGACGCAGACCTGCAGATGTTGTGCGTCAGTTTCGACATGGTTTCGCATGATTTGTGGCCACTTTTGACGGGTCATCAACCTTTGGGCCATTTGCCAGAAAAATTGACCATTGGTGTCATGATTTTGTGCCCAACTGTTTGGCTCCCCTTTGACCATTGTCGATCACTGTTCCTGTCAGCCACTGCACGTGAGCTCCAGCATTGTACGGGGCTCAAGAGGTCTCGACAAATACCTCTTGTTCTCCGATGACGCACACCAAAAAGCAGACAGCCTCTTTTTGTTGCGCCAACGCCTCCTCCATATCTGCCAACTCTGCAATCAAGGTGTCAAGGGGCCGCTTGCGCTGCTGCCGCTCCTTCGACATCTGTGCGCTACATGACACACGCAGACATGTGCATGTGCATGTGCATGTGTTTGTGTGTGTGCGCGCGAGCCAAGCTAATGATTCCAATCAGGCTCAAATTGCGAGGTTCAACAGCCCTGCATTCCTACCGCTACTGCAAACGATGAGTCCATTGTTTTGACCCTGCAAGGGGGCTGGCCATAAGGGCTCCATGTGCAGGCACCACCAACACACCACAGCTCCCGGGCGGGAAGAAAAATGCTCTGCACGGGGGGGGGGGTTGACACAGAAGCCCATTTTCCCAACCTCCCCCCTCCTTGGCCGCCGTGCCGGAACCGTAGTTACAAGGTGCCAGCGGGGGTGGTATTTTTGTTTAAGGGTACATTGACCCACGGTCAGTTCCGAATGCCATCCAACGCCCCACCCAGGCGTTACTACGGCACTATGGAGATCGGCGTCTTAATCAGACCGGCCTTGATGAGTCGCTGGAACCACACTTGAGTCATTGCTAGAATTAGAGCTGGAGTGCTCATTAGAAGCAGAGCTGGAGTTAGAGGAGTCTGTATTGGCGGAGGAGTTGGTGATCGAAGTAGAAGAGGAGGTAGCATCAACGCAAAACACACAAGGGACAGAATCTTTATCGGCACCACGGAACAATCAAGGCAGAACCAGGGTCAATCACGAATTTCCACCAAAGCGGGTTGGCAGCACAATTGATGGCACGCACGTGGCTGTAAGTGGTCCTATAGGTCCTGATGAGTAGAAACTAAGAAGCATTGCGAGCCAGTGGTGTGTTTTCTTTTGTGCCTATTGCCGGCGCCTAGGGTTGTTCCTCCACAGTGGAAGACCTCGAAATGCTCACGCCCACCAGTGCAGCGGATCTCCGATGGAAGTGTAGAACCGAGTTGAGTTTGCACCAATGCCCATGCGGGCAACGATCAAGGGGCATGCCTCTGGACCACTGGCTACCATGGTGTGCATTAGCACAGGAATGCTCGAAATTTGTGTGATTTTGTACGAAATTCGTACAAACCTCATATTCCCTCACTGCTTCAGACAAAGGTGCTCGTACAAAGTTCGTACGAAGTTCGTACGAAATTCACACAAAACTGGTACCATTATTGTAGTAGCAGTAAATTTTTCTGGTAATTCATGTTCATCTTTCCATTTGCTTCAATATACTCCTCCAAGTCAAACATTCTGGCATATTTGCTTGTTTTGGGTACATCACGATGGGGCGTGGGGATGGGGCCGAGGCCAAGGAGGCCTTTCATTTGGTAACATACCGACCGCCATAATGGAGGCGCCTACAAGACCTCCAACAAGTGGTGAGCAAGGAGCTTACCGCCCCCCATAGGGATAGTGATAATGCAGATCCCACAACCCAAGCCTGAGACTCCCTAAAAAAGGACATCGCGTGACTATTTTGCACACCCCTCCAATACAGCTCTCGCCGCAACGTTGGATCTCTTTTTTGATTCACCGATGAGCAGCCCCCTCCCCAATTCCGCCAACATACACACCGCCCCCCTGCAACATGCATTAGACCTATATGGACACTTTACATGAACTGTCCCCACATTACTTGGCCCATGAGGAAACTCTAGTTTCCTTTGTCAAGTCATGTGCTGCTGACCAAGGCATCAAAGCCAGAGCTGCTTTGGATCCCATTTTGCATGCTGCTCGTGGCAACGAAGTTTCTTCTTTGAAAGAACCACGGGCCTTGCTCCAGTTTGCACACATTCGCACTGTGCATTCTTGTGCATACCTACACATGGTATCAATCAATGTCAATTTTCTTGTACGGTGAACAGTGCACAGAAGCGGAGAAAGGAAGGTCCCAACAAGTAAAAGAAGAGCACATCACTATTGTACCACAACCATAGAAACAAGCGCGTGCCTACGACGACCGTTTAAGACCATTGGTTCCCCTGAGAGCCCTCAGGCGGGTGGTCCTCCAACAGAGACCGGAATGCGCCCCCCGCCCCTCTTCACCTTCCCATGGTCACTGATGACCCCGTCCACGTTGGGGGCAATGGACTCCAGCGTCATGCTTGGGGCAGGTTGCGTGAGCAAGAGCCTCACGCTCGACACAACGGCGCAAAGCCGCCCACGGGCATCCTCCGCCTGTCCATGTCAGGCCTGTGCGGCATGCAAAGAAAGCGAGCGCCCTCAGGGCTGGGGCCCCCCTCCCCCGCCCCCGCCCCTGCTGCGCCCTCAGTCGTCCCTCCGGTCCCTGTGGTGCCGGCAGCTTGGCACCTTGGGCCTGCTCCTTGGTGCGGCGGGCCTCGCGCTCTTAGAGTGTTGACCCAGGCCTGAAACCTATCCCGCTCTTCCTACCACATGTCCCTCTGCCCCTATGTGGCCCGGGTGTCGCTTTCAAACTTGGCAAGCCGCTACTCCAAGTCCCTTTGCGCAGCATCTGCGGACGGCGCCCGTACCTACCATGAGTTGCCCCGTGCCTGCTGCACCTACTGATGCTGCTACAGTCACTAGGCTTCTCACTCGGTAGCACACACGGCCGGGCCTTCACTAGCAGCGGCGGTCGCCGGGTTGGCATGACAGGCCTTGCCGGGGAGGGTGTCCATGTGGGTGGGTGTGGGTCCGCTTCCTGCCACTCAACCCCAGCGACCCCCGGGACACCGCCAACCAGTTCTCGACATCTCATTCTTAAGCCCCCCCGCCTCGACGTCGACGACCGCTCCCCCACCCCCTCACCTTCCTGCCCACCTGCTACCGCATCACTAGCCAAGCCAAGAGTCCGCCCACTTGTCCTTCCGCCAACCCAACGCCAGCAATGCCCCCATCGTGTAGACAGTTCCGCTCTAGTGCGTTGCTTACCGCCCCGCCACGGCACTCTGCTTCCGCCAATGATCATTGACGAGGCGGCAGGCAAACTTCCCAGCGGGCTCTCCCCCTCACCAAAACCTCCCAGCACCAAGATGGTGCATGGAAACGAATCCACCGCCTACACCCCCACCACCAAGTCCCACATCGCCGCAACGTGGCGCTGGCGGCCGTCCAGGCCAGCGACAACCACTTGTTCGCGAGCAGGTTCGGGCTAGCATGCAGCGACAGTCACACAGATCAAGGGCGGGTCGATTTGGGTAGTACCGGGATGCCCGGTGTGTGGCAATGGGATCACTGCCTCCCGGGGGGCACTCTTGGTGGCCGGGGGGGGGGGGTGGCGTCCCCGGGTTCATTGTCGGGCTCACTAGCATCCCTCCTAGGGGGGGCATCATGGGGCTGGCCTAGGGGCTTGCCCTCGTGCTCCATCATATTCACCCAGATGCTCCCACAACATGCCATGCTGAAGCGCTTGTGGGCGGTGGGGTGGAAGTCCGGTGATCACGCCTGGAAGGGGACCTACAAGATAGGGCACAAGAACACTAACGGGTTGCATGACAAAATAGAGACGCCGAGGCATACAGTGGTGCCATGATACATGAATTCGTGCAAAATTCGTACGATGGTACGCTTTGGATGGGGTTTACTTGGCATTCACACGCAGACAACAGTGTCTAGCCGCCCGTCCTTGCCTCCTTGGGCTTCTTCCAGGGTGGTGCCAAATTGATGAGGTGCCACGTCGAACTAGGCCTCACTAGTGATGCCACCCTAGAGATGACGAACCACATGTGGGGGTCAGCGTCCACAGCCCCATCTTTTAGGAGCTATAGTTGGTGGACACCCCCACACAAAGAAGATGACGGCGTGCTCCGTGGTCTCCGGCACCGAAAGGTCCCCCCTCTGTGGCGCGGAGGGCGACATGAAGGTTGCGTAGAAGGGGCATGTCGCAGGGAAGGGTCGGCCGCGGTGTTGGCAAAGAGGGCTTGGGTTGCATCCCCCAACCACAAAGGCACCCTCCCGAAAGAAAAAGGGGTCGGCGTCAAGGTTAGTCGTGTAGGGCAATCATATCACAATGGGGGGGGGGGTATACGCAAGATACACAGGATCATGCATTGGGTAGACCTTGATGCGGGCAAACTTGATCATCCCAACAGGGTTGGACTGCATGAGGCCCCGGAGTTGGTCAACGATGGTGATGGGAGGAGGACTCTCATGTGCACAGGGAGACCTGTGCACCAAATGCCCTCCACAAGGGTTCTCGCCGCAACGTTGGATCTCTTTTTTGATTCACCGATGAGCAGCCCCCTCCCCAATTCCGCCAACATACACACCGCCCCCCTGCAACATGCATTAGACCTATATGGACACTTTACATGAACTGTCCCCACATTACTTGGCCCATGAGGAAACTCTAGTTTCCTTTGTCAAGTCATGTGCTGCTGACCAAGGCATCAAAGCCAGAGCTGCTTTGGATCCCATTTTGCATGCTGCTCGTGGCAACGAAGTTTCTTCTTTGAAAGAACCACGGGCCTTGCTCCAGTTTGCACACATTCGCACTGTGCATTCTTGTGCATACCTACACATGGTATCAATCAATGTCAATTTTCTTGTACGGTGAACAGTGCACAGAAGCACACCGCATCTGTTCAGCAATTTGCGGAGAAAGGAAAGTCCCAACAAGTAAAAGAAGAGCACATCACTATTGTACCAAAACCATAGAAACAAGCGCGTGCCTACGACGACCGTTTAAGACCATTGGTTCCCCTGAGAGCCCTCAGGCGGGTGGTCCTCCAACAGAGACCGGAATGCGCCCCCCGCCCCTCTTCACCTTCCCATGGTCACTGATGACCCCGTCCACGTTGGGGGCAATGGACTCCAGCGTCAGGCTTGGGGCAGGTTGCGTGAGCAAGAGCCTCACGCTCGACACAACGGCGCAAAGTCGCCGACAGGCATCCTCCGCATGTCCATGTCAGGCCTGTGCGGCATGCAAAGAAAGCGAGCGCCCTCAGGGCTGGGGCCCCCCTCCCCCGCCCCCGCCCCTGCTGCGCCCTCAGTCGTCCCTCTGGTCCCTGTGGTGCCGGCAGCTTGGCACCTTGGGCCTGCTCCTTGGTGCGGCGGGCCTCGCGCTCTTAGAGTGTTGACCCAGGCCTGAAACCTATCCCGCTCTTCCTACCACATGTCCCTCTGCCCCTATGTGGCCCGGGTGTCAGACTTGGCAAGCCGCTACTCCAAGTCCCTTTGCGCAGCATCTGCGGACGGCGCCCGTACCTACCATGAGTTGCCCCATGCCTGCTGCACCTACTGATGCTGCTACAGTCACTAGGCTTCTCACTCGGTAGCACACACGGCCGGGCCTTCACTAGCAGCGGCGGTCGCCGGGTTGGCATGACAGGCCTTGCCGGGGAGGGTGTCCATGTGGGTGGGTGTGGGTCCGCTTCCTGCCACTCAACCCCAGCGACCCCCGGGACACCACCAACCAGTTCTCGACATCTCATTCTTAAGCCCCCCCGCCTCGACGTCGACGACCGCTCCCCCACCCCCTCACCTTCCTGCCCACCTGCTACCGCATCACTAGCCAAGCCAAGAGTCCGCCCACTTGTCCTTCCGCCAACCCAACGCCAGCAATGCCCCCATCGTGTAGACAGTTCCGCTCTAGTGCGTTGCTTACCGCCCCGCCACGGCACTCTGCTTCCGCCAATGATCATTGACGAGGCGGCAGGCAAACTTCCCAGCGGGCTCTCCCCCTCACCAAAACCTCCCAGCACCAAGATGGTGCATGGAAACGAATCCACCGCCTACACCCCCACCACCAAGTCCCACATCGCCGCAACGTGGCGCTGGCGGCCGTCCAGGCCAGCGACAACCACTTGTTCGCGAGCAGGTTCGGGCTAGCATGCAGCGACAATCACACAGATCAAGGGCGGGTCGATTTGGGCAGTACCGGGATGCCCGGTGTGTGGCAATGGGATCACTGCCTCCCGGGGGGCACTCTTGGTGGCCGGGGGGGGGGGGGGTGGCGTCCCCGGGTTCATTGTCGGGCTCACTAGCATCCCTCCTAGGGGGGGCATCATGGGGCTGGCCTAGGGGCTTGCCCTCGTGCTCCATCATCTTCACCCGGATGCTCCCACAACATGCCATGCTGAAGCGCTTGTGGGCGGTGGGGTGGAAGTCCGGTGATCACGCCTGGAAGGGGACCTACAAGATAGGGCACAAGAACACTAACGGGTTGCATGACAAAATAGAGACGCCGAGGCATACAGTGGTGCCATGATACATGAATTCGTGCAAAATTCGTACGATGGTACGCTTTGGATGGGGTTTACTTGGCATTCACACGCAGACAACAGTGTCTAGCCGCCCGTCCTTGCCTCCTTGGGCTTCTTCCAGGGTGGTGCCAAATTGATGAGGTGCCACGTCGAACTAGGCCTCACTAGTGATGCCACCCTAGAGATGACGAACCACATGTGGGGGTCAGCGTCCACAGCCCCATCTTTTAGGAGCTATAGTTGGTGGACACCCCCACACAAAGAAGATGACGGCGTGCTCCGTGGTCTCCGGCACCGAAAGGTCCCCCCTCTGTGGCGCGGAGGGCGACATGAAGGTTGCGTAGAAGGGGCATGTCGCAGGGAAGGGTCGGCCGCGGTGTTGGCAAAGAGGGCTTGGGTTGCATCCCCCAACCACAAAGGCACCCTCCCGAAAGAAAAAGGGGTCGGCGTCAAGGTTAGTCGTGTAGGGCAATCATATCACAATGGGGGGGGGGGGTATACGCAAGATACACAGGATCATGCATTGGGTAGACCTTGATGCGGGCAAACTTGATCATCCCAACAGGGTTGGACTGCATGAGGCCCCGGAGTTGGTCAACGATGGTGATGGGAGGAGGACTCTCATGTGCACAGGGAGACCTGTGCACCAAATGCCCTCCACAAGGGTTCTCGCCGCAACGTTGGATCTCTTTTTTGATTCACCGATGAGCAGCCCCCTCCCCAATTCCGCCAACATACACACCGCCCCCCTGCAACATGCATTAGACCTATATGGACACTTTACATGAACTGTCCCCACATTACTTGGCCCATGAGGAAACTCTAGTTTCCTTTGTCAAGTCATGTGCTGCTGACCAAGGCATCAAAGCCAGAGCTGCTTTGGATCCCATTTTGCATGCTGCTCGTGGCAACGAAGTTTCTTCTTTGAAAGAACCACGGGCCTTGCTCCAGTTTGCACACATTCGCACTGTGCATTCTTGTGCATACCTACACATGGTATCAATCAATGTCAATTTTCTTGTACGGTGAACAGTGCACAGAAGCACACCGCATCTGTTCAGCAATTTGCGGAGAAAGGAAAGTCCCAACAAGTAAAAGAAGAGCACATCACTATTGTACCACAACCATAGAAACAAGCGCGTGCCTACGACGACCGTTTAAGACCATTGGTTCCCCTGAGAGCCCTCAGGCGGGTGGTCCTCCAACAGAGACCGGAATGCGCCCCCCGCCCCTCTTCACCTTCCCATGGTCACTGATGACCCCGTCCACGTTGGGGGCAATGGACTCCAGCGTCAGGCTTGGGGCAGGTTGCGTGAGCAAGAGCCTCACGCTCGACACAACGGCGCAAAGTCGCCGACAGGCATCCTCCGCATGTCCATGTAAGGCCTGTGCGGCATGCAAAGAAAGCGAGCGCCCTCAGGGCTGGGGCCCCCCTCCCCCGCCCCCGCCCCTGCTGCGCCCTCAGTCGTCCCTCTGGTCCCTGTGGTGCCGGCAGCTTGGCACCTTGGGCCTGCTCCTTGGTGCGGCGGGCCTCGCGCTCTTAGAGTGTTGACCCAGGCCTGAAACCTATCCCGCTCTTCCTACCACATGTCCCTCTGCCCCTATGTGGCCCGGGTGTCAGACTTGGCAAGCCGCTACTCCAAGTCCCTTTGCGCAGCATCTGCGGACGGCGCCCGTACCTACCATGAGTTGCCCCATGCCTGCTGCACCTACTGATGCTGCTACAGTCACTAGGCTTCTCACTCGGTAGCACACACGGCCGGGCCTTCACTAGCAGCGGCGGTCGCCGGGTTGGCATGACAGGCCTTGCCGGGGAGGGTGTCCATGTGGGTGGGTGTGGGTCCGCTTCCTGCCACTCAACCCCAGCGACCCCCGGGACACCACCAACCAGTTCTCGACATCTCATTCTTAAGCCCCCCCGCCTCGACGTCGACGACCGCTCCCCCACCCCCTCACCTTCCTGCCCACCTGCTACCGCATCACTAGCCAAGCCAAGAGTCCGCCCACTTGTCCTTCCGCCAACCCAACGCCAGCAATGCCCCCATCGTGTAGACAGTTCCGCTCTAGTGCGTTGCTTACCGCCCCGCCACGGCACTCTGCTTCCGCCAATGATCATTGACGAGGCGGCAGGCAAACTTCCCAGCGGGCTCTCCCCCTCACCAAAACCTCCCAGCACCAAGATGGTGCATGGAAACGAATCCACCGCCTACACCCCCACCACCAAGTCCCACATCGCCGCAACGTGGCGCTGGCGGCCGTCCAGGCCAGCGACAACCACTTGTTCGCGAGCAGGTTCGGGCTAGCATGCAGCGACAATCACACAGATCAAGGGCGGGTCGATTTGGGCAGTACCGGGATGCCCGGTGTGTGGCAATGGGATCACTGCCTCCCGGGGGGCACTCTTGGTGGCCGGGGGGGGGGGGGGTGGCGTCCCCGGGTTCATTGTCGGGCTCACTAGCATCCCTCCTAGGGGGGGCATCATGGGGCTGGCCTAGGGGCTTGCCCTCGTGCTCCATCATCTTCACCCGGATGCTCCCACAACATGCCATGCTGAAGCGCTTGTGGGCGGTGGGGTGGAAGTCCGGTGATCACGCCTGGAAGGGGACCTACAAGATAGGGCACAAGAACACTAACGGGTTGCATGACAAAATAGAGACGCCGAGGCATACAGTGGTGCCATGATACATGAATTCGTGCAAAATTCGTACGATGGTACGCTTTGGATGGGGTTTACTTGGCATTCACACGCAGACAACAGTGTCTAGCCGCCCGTCCTTGCCTCCTTGGGCTTCTTCCAGGGTGGTGCCCAATTGATGAGGTGCCACGTCGAACTAGGCCTCACTAGTGATGCCACCCTAGAGATGACGAACCACATGTGGGGGTCAGCGTCCACAGCCCCATCTTTTAGGAGCTATAGTTGGTGGACACCCCCACACAAAGAAGATGACGGCGTGCTCCGTGGTCTCCGGCACCGAAAGGTCCCCCCTCTGTGGCGCGGAGGGCGACATGAAGGTTGCGTAGAAGGGGCATGTCGCAGGGAAGGGTCGGCCGCGGTGTTGGCAAAGAGGGCTTGGGTTGCATCCCCCAACCACAAAGGCACCCTCCCGAAAGAAAAAGGGGTCGGCGTCAAGGTTAGTCGTGTGGGGCAATCATATCACAATTGGGGGGGGGGGGTATACGCAAGATACACAGGATCATGCATTGGGTAGACCTTGATGCGGGCAAACTTGATCATCCCAACAGGGTTGGACTGCATGAGGCCCCGGAGTTGGTCAACGATGGTGATGGGAGGAGGACTCTCATGTGCACAGGGAGACCTGTGCACCAAATGCCCTCCATAAGGCCCTTTACGACACCTACGCCCGAAAGTAGGTGTTGCGCAGGAGCAGAGGTCAATATGTACGACTTGGGGGGGGGAGGGGGGGGGGGGGATGTAGCCTGGTCGACCACCACATCAATGCCCAACTCGTCGGTGTTGTACGACGCCTCCTCCATGACCTGGTGCCTGATGGTACCCCACAATTGTGTTTGCGGAGGGTTGCGGCGTGATTGTAATGGCGCACGCTGCGACAGTGTGTGGAACATACTCATGAAAGGGACGAGACAGCTATGTGTATAAAGTCTGATGTCTGATGTCTGATAAGGGATGTTGTGTGTGCGGTCTGTCCAAGAAGATGTGTGATATTCTTATCTACTGGAGGTGGGTCTAGGGGTCTAATGCCCAGAGGAAATTGGGAGAAACTATGCCTAAATCTAAATCAACCCCCCCCCCCCAAATGAAAAAAACAAAAAGGGAGGACACAATTGAAAAATCATTGGGGAACCACCTTGGACAATCAGAAACATGGCAATACAAAAGTAAAAAAGACTTTGAACACCAAAATGGGAAAATGGGGAAAATGTGTGAGCAAGGAAAGTGGCAAACAAAAAGGTGCCCATAGGCCCCCATAGGCCCCCATGGGCCCCCAAAGGTGCCCATAGGTCCCCAAAGGTGCCAATAGGTCCCCATAGGGCCCCATAGGGCCCCATAGGCCCCCAAAGGTGCCCATGGGTCCCCAGAGGTGCCCATAGGTCCCCAAAGGTCCCCCTAGATGCCGATGAGTCCCCATCGGCCCCCATAGGTCCCCATAAGTCCCCAAAGGTGCCCATAGGTCCCCAAAGGTCCCCACACACCCCCATAGGCCTCCACAAGCCCCCATAGGTCCCCATAGGTCCCCATAGGCCCCCATAGGCCCCAATAGGCCCCCATAGACCCCCAAAGGTGCCCATAGGCCCCCATAGGCCCCAATAGGTCCCCATAGACCCCCAAAGGTCCCCATAGGCCCCCATAGGCCCCCATAGGCCCCCATAGGCCCCCATAGGTCCCCCTAGATGCCCGATGAGTCCCCATCGGCCCCCATCCCCATAGGTGCCCATAGGTCCCCAAAGGTCCCCATAGGTCCCCAAAGGTCCCCGTAGACCCCCATAGGCCCCCATAGGTCCCCATAGACCCCCATAGGTCCCGATAGGTCCCCGTAGACCCCCATGGGTCCCCAAAGGTGCCCAAAGGTCCCCATAGGTCCCCAAAGGTCCCCATAGACCCCCAAAGGTGCCCAAAGATGCCCATAGGTCCCCAAAGGTGCCAATAGGCCCCCATAGGCCCTCGTAGGCCCCCATAGGCGCCCACAGGCCCCGAAAAGTCCCCATAGGCCCCCATAGGTCCCCAATGGTGCCAATAGGCCCCCATTGGTCCCCATAGACCCTCATAGGCCCCCATAGGCCCCAATAGGCGCCCATAGG
Organism: Eutreptiella sp. 'Long Island Sound 2002'; assembly: GCA_964036045.1. NCBI lineage: Eukaryota > Euglenozoa > Euglenophyceae > Eutreptiales > Eutreptiaceae > Eutreptiella > Eutreptiella sp. 'Long Island Sound 2002'. Next base: position 99,171,964 of record OZ038383.1, read on the forward strand.
CCCCCAAAAGGTGCCCATAGGCCCCCATAGGCCCCAATAGGTCCCCATAGACCCCCAAAGGTCCCCATAGGCCCCCATAGGCCCCCATAGGCCCCCACAGGCCCCCATAGGTCCCCCTAGATGCCGATGAGTCCCCATCGGCCCCCATCCCCATAGGTGCCCATAGGTCCCCAAAGGTGCCCATAGGTCCCCAAAGGTGCCCAAAGGTCCCCATAGGTCCCCAAAGGTCCCCGTAGAACCCCATGGGCCCCCATAGGCCCCCATAGGTCCCCATAGGCCCCCATAGAACCCCATAGGTCCCCATAGACCCCCATAGGTCCCCAAAGGTCCCCATAGGCCCCCATAGGTCCCCAAAGGCCCCCATAGGTCCCCATAGAGCCCCATAGGCCCCCATAGGCCCCCAAAGGTCCCCATAGGTCCCAATAGGTCCCCATGGGTCCCAATGGCCCCCATAGGCCCCCAAAGGTCCCCACAAGCCCCCATAGGTCCACATAGGTCCCCATAGGTCCCCATTGGTCCGCATAGACCCCCATAGGCCGCCATAGGTTCCGTCAAATATTTGGGGGGTCTACACCCCCAAAATATTTGACGGATGGGGTTCCGTCAAATATTTGGGGGCTGTAGACCCCCAAAATATTTGACGGATGGGGTTCCGTCAAATATTTGAGGGCTGTACAGCCCCGAAATATTTCACGGATGTGGTTCCGTCAAATATTTGGGGGGTGTACAGCCCCCAAATATTTGACGGATGGGGTTCCGTCAAATGTTTGGGGGGTCTGCACCCCCAAAATATTTCACGGATGGGGTTCCGTCAAATATTTGGGGGCTGTACACTCCAAAAATATTTGACTGATGGGGTTCCGTCAAATATTTGGGGGCTGTACACCCCCAAAATATTTCACGGAACCCCATCCGTGAAATATTTTGGGGGTGTAGACCCCCAAAATATTTGACGGATGGGGTTCCGTCAAATATTTGGGGGCTGTACACCCCAAAAATATTTGACGGATGGGGTTCCGTCAACTATTTGGGGGGTCTACAGCCCCCAAATATTTCACGGAACCATATCCGAGAAATGTTTCGGGGGTGTAGACCCCCAAAATATTTCATGGATGAGGTTCTGTGAAATATTCGGGGGGTCTACAGCCCCCAAATATTTGACGGATGGGGTTCCGTCAAACATTTGGGGGGTCTACACCCCCAAAATATTTGACGGATGGGGTTCGGTCAAATATTTGGGGGCTGTACACCCCCAAAATATTTCACGGAACCACATCCGTGAAATCTTTTGGGGGTGTAGACCCCCAAAATATTTCACGGATGGGGTTCCGTCAAATATTTGGGGGCTGTAGACCCCCAAAATATTTGACAGATGGGGTTCCGTCAAATATTTGGGGGCTGTAGACCCCCAAAAAATTTCACGGATGGGGTTCCGTCAAATATTTGGGGGCTGTACACCCCCAAAATATTTGACAGATGGGGTTCCGTCAAATATTTGGGGGCTGTAGACCCCCAAAATATTTGACGGATGGGGTTCCGTCAAATATTTGGGGGCTGTAGACCCCCAAAATATTTTACGGATGGGGTCCCGTCAAATATTTTGGGGGTCTACAGCCCCCAAATATTTGACGGAACCCAATCCGTAAAATATTTTTGGGGTCTACAGCCCCCAAATATTTCACGGAACCACAACCGTGAAATATTTCGGGGGTGTAGACCCCCAAAATATTTCACAAATGGGGTTCCGTCAAATATTTGGGGGCAGTACACCCCAAAAATATTTGACGGATGGGGTTCCGTCAAATATTTGGGGGCTGTAGACCCCCAAAATATTTGACGGAACCACATCCGTGGAATATTTTGGGGGTGTAGACCCCCAAAATATTCGACAGATGGGGTTCCGTCAAATATTTGGGGGCTGTAAACCCCCAAAATATTTGACGGATGGGGTTCCGTCAAATATTTGGGGGCTGTACACCCCCCAAATATTTCACGGAAGGGGTTCCGTCAAATATTTGGGGCGTGCAGAGCCCCCAAAAATTTGACGGATGGGGTTCCGTCAAATATTTGGGGGCTGTAGACCCCAAAAATATTCGACGGATGGGGTTCCGTCAAATATTTGGGTGCTGTAGACCCCCAAAATATTTGACGGAACCCCATCCGTGAAATATTTTGGCGGTCTACACCCCCAAAATATTTCACGGATGTGGCTACGTGAAATATTTTGGGGGTCTACAGCCCCAAAATATTTGACGGATGGGGTTCCGTCAAATATTTGGGGGCTGTACACCCCCAAAATATTTGACGGATGGGGTTCCGTCAAATATTTGGGGGCTGTACACCCCCAAAATATTTCACGGAACCACATCCGTGAAATATTTTGGGGGTGTAGACCGCCAAAATATTTCACGGATGTGGCTCCGTGAAATATTTTGGGGGTCTACAGCCCCAAAATATTTGACGGATGGGGTTCCGTCAAACATTTGGGGGCAGTACACCCCAAAGATATTTGACGGATGGGGTTCCGTCAAATATTTGGGGGATGTACACCCCCAAAGTATTTCACAGAACCACATCCGTGAAATATTTTGGGGGTGTAGACCCCCAAAATATTTCACGGATGGGGTTCCGTCAAATATTTGGGGGCTGTAGACCCCCAAAATATTTGACGGATGGGGTTCCGTCAAATATTTGGGGGCTGTAGACCCCCAAAATATTTCACGGATGGGGTTCCGTCAAATATTTGGGGGGTCTACAGCCCCCCAATATTTTACGGAACCACATCCGTGAAATATTTCGGGGGTGTAGACCCCCAAAATATTTGACGGAACCACATCCGTGGAATATTTTGGGGGTGTAGACCCCCAAAATATTTCACGGATGGGGTTCCGTCAAATATTTGGGGGCTGTAAACCCCCAAAATATTTGACGGATGGGGTTCCGTCAAATATTTGGGGGCTGTACACCCCCCAGATATTTCACGGAAGGGGTTCCGTCAAATATTTGGGGGGTGCAGAGCCCCCAAAAATTTGACGGATGGGGTTCCGTCAAATATTTGGGGGCTGTAGACCCCAAAAATATTTGACGGATGGGGTTCCGTCAAATATTTGGGTGCTGTAGACCCCCAAAATATTTGACGGAACCCCATCCGTGAAATATTTTGGCGGTCTACACCGCCAAAATATTTCACGGATGTGGCTCCGTGAAATATTTTGGGGGTCTACAGCCCCAAAATATTTGACGGATGGGGTTCCGTCAAATATTTGGGGGCTGTACACCCCCAAAATATTTGACGGATGGGGTTCCGTCAAATATTTGGGGGCTGTACACCCCCAAAATATTTCACGGAACCACATCCGTGAAATATTTTGGGGGTGTAGACCGCCAAAATATTTCACGGATGTGGCTCCTTGAAATATTTTGGGGGTCTACAGCCCCAAAATATTTGACGGATGGGGTTCCGTCAAATATTTGGGGGCACTACACCCCAAAGATATTTGACGGATGGGGTTCCGTCAAATATTTGGGGGCAGTACACCCCAAAGATATTTGACGGATGGGGTTCCGTCAAATATTTGGGGGCTGTACACCCCCAAAGTATTTCACAGAACCACATCCGTGAAATTTTTTGGGGGTGCAGACCCCCAAAATATTTGACGGATGGGGTTCCGTCAAATATTTGGGGGCTGTAGACCCCCAAAATATTTGACAGATGGGGTTCCGTCAAATATTTGGGGGGTCTACACCCCCAAAATATTTGACGGATGGGGTTCCGTCAAATATTTGGGGGCTGTAGACCCCCCAAATATTTGACGGATGGGGTTCCGTCAAATATTTGAGGGCTGTACACCCCCAAAATGTTTCACAGATGTGGTTCCGTGAAATATTTTGGGGGTGTACAGCCCCCAAATATTGGACGGATGGGGTTCCGTCAAACATTTGGGGGGTCTACACCCCCAAAATATTTCACGGCTGGGGTTCCGTCAAATAATTGGGGGCTGTACAGCCCAAAAATATTGGACGGATGGGGTTTCGTCAAATATTTGGGGGTTGTACACCCCCAAAATATTTCACGGAACCACATCCGTGAAATCTTTTGGGGGTGTAGACCCCCAAAATATTTGACGGATGGGGTTCTGTCAAATATTTGGGGGCTGTACACCCAAAAAATATTTGACGGATGGGGTTCCGTCAAATATTTGGGGGGTCTACAGCCCCCAAATATTTCACGGAACCATATCCGTGAAATGTTTTGGGGGTGTAGACCCCCCAAATATTTCACGGATCGGGTTCCGTGAAATATTTGGGGGGTCTGCAGCCCCCAAATATTTGACGGATGGGGTTCCGTCAAATATTTGGGGGCTGTACAACCCCAAAATATTTGACGGATGGGGTTCGGTCAAATATTTGGGGGCTGTACACCCCCAAAATATTTCACGGAACCACATCCGTGAAATATTTTGGGGGTGTAGACCCCCAAAATATTTGACGGATGAGGTTCCGTCAAATATTTGGGGGCTGTACACCCCCAAAATATTTCACGGAACCACATCCGTGAAATATTTTGGGGGTGTAGACCCCCAAAATGTTTGACGGATGAGGTTCCGTCAAATATTTGGGGAGTGTACACCCCCAAAATATTTCACGGATGGGGTTCCGTCAAATATTTGGGGGCTGTACACCCCCAAAATATTTGGCGGATGGGGTTCCATCAAATATTTGGGGGCTGTAGACCCCCAAAATATTTGACGGATGGGGTTCCGTCAAATATTTGGGGACTGTACACCCCCAAAATATTTGACGGATGGGGTTCCGTCAAATATTTGGGGGCTGTACACCCCCAAAATATTTGACGGATGAGGTTCCGTCAAATATTTGGGGGCTGTACACCCCCAAAATATTTGACGGATGGGGTTCCGTCAAATATTTGGGGGCTGCAGACCCCCAAAATATTTGACGGATGGGGTTCCGTGAAATATTTTGGGGGTCTACAGCCCCAAAATATTTGACGGATGGGGTTCCGTCAAATATTTGGGGGCTGTACACCCCCAAAATATTTCACAGAACCACATCCGTGAAATATTTTGGCGGTGTAGACCCACAAAATGTTTGACGGATGAGGTTCCGTCAAATATTTGGGGAGTGTACACCCCCAAAATATTTCACGGATGGGGTTCCGTCAAATATTTGGGGGCTGTACACCCCCAAAATATTTGGCGGATGGGGTTCCATCAAATATTTGGGGGCTGTAGACCCCCAAAATATTTGACGGATGGGGTTCCGTCAAATATTTGGGGACTGTACACCCCCAAAATATTTGACGGATGGGGTTCCGTCAAATATTTGGGGGCTGTACACCCCCAAAATATTTGACGGATGAGGTTCCGTCAAATATTTGGGGGCTGTACACCCCCAAAATATTTGACGGATGGGGTTCCGTCAAATATTTGGGGGCTGCAGACCCCCAAAAATATTTGACGGATGGGGTTCCGTGAAATATTTTGGGGGTCTACAGCCCCAAAATATTTGACGGATGGGGTTCCGTCAAATATTTGGGGGCTGTACACCCCCAAATATTTCACGGAACCACATCCGTGAAATATTTTGGGGGTGTAGACCCCCAAAATATTTGACGGATGAGGTTCCGTCAAATATTTGGGGGCTGTACACCCCCAAAATATTTGACGGATGGGGTTCCATCAAATATTTGGGGGCTGCAGACCCCCAAAATATTTGACGGATGGGGTTCCGTCAAATATTTGGGGGCTGTACACCCCCAAAATATTTGATGGATGGGGTTCCGTCAAATATTTGGGGGCTGTACACCCCCAAAATATTTGACGGATGGGGTTCCGTGAAATATTTGGGGGCTGTACACCCCCAAAATATTTGACGGAACCACATCCGTGAAATATTTTGGGGGTGTAGACCCCCAAAATATTTCACGGATGGGGTTCCGTTATTTGGGGGCTGTACAACCCCAAAATATTTGACGGATGGGGTTCCGTCAAATATTTGGGGGCTGTACACCCCCAAAATATTTAACTGATGGGGTTCCGTCAAATATTTGGGGGCTGTAGACCCCCAAAATATTTGACAGATGGGGTTCCGTCAAATTTTGGGGGGTCTACACCCCCAAAATATTTGACGGATGGGGTTCCGTCAAATATTTGGGGGCTGTAGACCCCCCAAATATTTGACGGATGGGGTTCCGTCAAATATTTGAGGGCTGTACACCCCCAAAATGTTTCACGGATGTGGTTCCGTGAAATATTTTGGGGGTGTACAGCCCCCAAATATTGGACGGATGGGGTTCCGTCAAACATTTGGGGGGTCTACACCCCCAAAATATTTCACGGCTGGGGTTCCGTCAAATAATTGGGGGCTGTACAGCCCAAAAATATTGGACGGATGGGGTTTCGTCAAATATTTGGGGGTTGTACACCCCCAAAATATTTCACGGAACCACATCCGTGAAATATTTTGGGGGTGTAGACCCCCAAAATATTTGACGGATGGGGTTCTGTCAAATATTTGGGGGCTGTACACCCAAAAAATATTTGAAGGATGGGGTTCCGTCAAATATTTGGGGGGTCTACAGCCCCCAAATATTTCACGGAACCATATCCGTGAAATGTTTTGGGGGTGTAGACCCCCCAAATATTTCACGGATCGGGTTCCGTGAAATATTTGGGGGGTCTGCAGCCCCCAAATATTTGACGGATGGGGTTCCGTCAAATATTTGGGGGCTGTACAACCCCAAAATATTTGACGGATGGGGTTCGGTCAAATATTTGGGGGCTGTACACCCCCAAAATATTTCACGGAACCACATCCGTGAAATATTTTGGGGGTGTAGACCCCCAAAATATTTGACGGATGAGGTTCCGTCAAATATTTGGGGGCTGTACACCCCCAAAAGATTTCACGGAACCACATCCGTGAAATATTTTGGGGGTGTAGACCCCCAAAATGTTTGACGGATGAGGTTCCGTCAAATATTTGGGGAGTGTACACCCCCAAAATATTTCACGGATGGGGTTCCGTCAAATATTTGGGGGCTGTACACCCCCAAAATATTTGGCGGATGGGGTTCCATCAAATATTTGGGGGCTGTAGACCCCCAAAATATTTGACGGATGGGGTTCCGTCAAATATTTGGGGACTGTACACCCCCAAAATATTTGACGGATGGGGTTCCGTCAAATATTTGGGGGCTGTACACCCCCAAAATATTTGACGGATGAGGTTCCGTCAAATATTTGGGGGCTGTACACCCCCAAAATATTTGACGGATGGGGTTCCGTCAAATATTTGGGGGCTGCAGACCCCCAAAATATTTGACGGATGGGGTTCCGTGAAATATTTTGGGGGTCTACAGCCCCAAAATATTTCACGGATGGGGTTCCGTCAAATATTTGGGGGCTGTACACCCCCAAATATTTCACGGAACCACATCCGTGAAATATTTTGGGGGTGTAGACCCCCAAAATATTTGACGGATGAGGTTCCGTCAAATATTTGGGGGCTGTACACCCCCAAAATATTTGACGGATGGGGTTCCATCAAATATTTGGGGGCTGTAGACCCCCAAAATATTTGACGGATGGGGTTCCGTCAAATATTTGGGGGCTGTACATCCCCAAAATATTTGATGGATGGCGTTCCGTCAAATATTTGGGGGCTGTACACCCCCAAAATATTTGACGGATGGGGTTCCGTGAAATATTTGGGGGCTGTACACCCCCAAAATATTTCACAGAACCACATCCGTGAAATATTTTGGGGGTGTAGACCCCCAAAATATTTCACGGATGGGGTTCCGTTATTTGGGGGCTGTACAACCCCAAAATATTTGACGGATGGGGTTCCGTCAAATATTTGGGGGCTGTACACCCCCAAAATATTTGACGGATGGGGTTCCGTCAAATATTTGGGGGCTGTAGACCCCCAAAATATTTTACAGATGGGGTTCCGTCAAATATTTGGGGGGTCTACACCCCCCAAATATTTGACGGATGGGGTTCCGTCAAATATTTGGGGGCTGTAGACCCCCCAAATATTTGACGGATGGGGTTCCGTCAAATATTTGAGGGCTGTACACCCCCAAAATGTTTCACGGATGGGGTTCCGTCAAATAATTGGGGGCTGTACAGCCCAAAAATATTGGACGGATGGGGTTTCGTCAAATATTTGGGGGCTGTACACCCCCAAAATATTTCACGGAACCACATCCGTGAAATATTTTGGGGGTGTAGACCCCCAAAATATTTGACGGATGGGGTTCTGTCAAATATTTGGGGGCTGTACACCCAAAAAATATTTGACGGATGGGGTTCCGTCAAATATTTGGGGGGTCTACAGCCCCCAAATATTTCACGGAACCATATCCGTAAAATGTTTTGGGGGTGTAGACCCCCCAAATATTTCACGGATCGGGTTCCGTGAAATATTTGGGGGGTCTGCAGCCCCCAAATATTTGACGGATGGGGTTCCGTCAAATATTTGGGGGCTGTACAACCCCAAAATATTTGACGGATGGGGTTCGGTCAAATATTTGGGGGCTGTACACCCCCAAAATATTTCACGGAACCACAGCCGTGAAATATTTTGGGGGTGTAGACCCCCAAAATATTTCAGGGATGGGTTTCCGTCAAATATTTGGGGGCTGTACACCCCCAAATTTTTGACGGATGGGGTTCCGTCAAATATTTGGGGGCTGTAGAACCCCAAATTATTTGACGGATGGGGTTCCGTCAAATATTTGGGCGCTGTAGACCCCCAAAATATTTCACGGATGGGGTTCCGTCAAATATTTGGGGGGTCTACAGCCCCCAAATATTTCACGGAACCACATCCGTGAAATATTTTGGGGGTGTAGACCCCCAAAATATTTCACGGAAGGGGTTCCGTCAAATATTTGGGGGTTGTACACCCCAAAAATATTTGACGGATGGGGTTCGATCAAATATTTGGGGGCTGTACACCCCCCAAATATTTCACGGAAGGGGTTCCGTCAAATATTTGGGGGGTGTACAGTCCCGAAATATTTGACGGATGGAATTCCGTCAAATATTTGGGGAGTGTACGCCCCAAAAATTTTTGACGGATGGGGTTCCGTCAAATATTTGGGGGCTGTAGACCCCCAAAATATTTGACGGAACCCCATCTGTGAAATATTTTGGCGGTCTACACCCCAAAATATTTCACAGATGTGGCTCCGTGAAATTTTGGGGGTCTACAGCCCCAAAATATTTGACTGATGGGGTTCCGTCAAATATTTGGGGGCTGTACACCCCCAAAATATTTGACGGATGGGGTTCCGTCAAATATTTGGGGGCTGTACGCCCCAAAAATATTTGACGGATGGGGTTCCGTCAAATATTTGGGGGCTGTACACCCCCAAAATATTTCACAGAACCACATCCGTGAAATATTTTGGGGGTGTACACCCCCAAAATATTTGAGGGATGGGGTTCTGTCAAATATTTGGGGGCTATAGACCCCCAAAATATTTGACGGATGGGGTTCCGTCAAACATTTGGGGGCTGTAGACCCCCAAAATATTTGACGGAAGGGGTTCCGTCAAATGTTTGGGGGCTGTAGACCCCCAAAATACTTCACGGATGGGGTTCCGTCAAATATTTGGGGGGTCTAGAGCCCCCAAATATTTGACGGAACCCCACCCGTCAAATATTTTTGGGGTCTACAGCCACCAAATATTTCACGGAACCACATCCGTGAAATATTTTGGGGGTGTAGACCCCCAAAAAATTTGACGGGCGGGGTTCCGTCAAATATTTGGGGGCTGTAGACCCCCAAAATATTTGACGGAACCACATCCGTGGAAAATTTTGGGGGTGTATACCCCCAAAATATTTCACGGTCGGGGTTCCGTCAAATATTTGGGGGCTGTACAACCCCAAAATATTTGACGGATGGGGTTCCGTCAAATATTTGGGTACTGTACTTCCCCCAAATATTTCACGGAAGGGGTTCCGTCAAATATTTGGGGGCTGTACACCCCAAAAATATTTGACGGACGGGGTTCCGTCAAATATTTGGGGGCTGTAGACCCCCAAAATATTTGACGGAACCACATCCGTGGATTATTTTGGGGGTGTATACCCCCAAAATATTTCACGGATGGGGTTCCGTCAAATATTTGGGGGCTGTACAACCCCAAAATATTTGACGGATGGGGTTCCGTCAAATATTTGGGGGCTGTACTTCCCCCAAATATTTCACGGAAGGGGTTCCGTCAAAAATTTGGGGGGTGTATAGCCCCGAAATATTTGACGGATGGGATTCCGTCAAATATTTGGGGAGTGTACACCCCAAAAATATTTGACGGATGGGGTTCCGTCAAATATTTGGGGGCTGTAGACCCCCCAAATATTTGACGGAACCCCATCCGTGAAATATTTTGGGGGTCTACACCCCCAAAATATTTCACGGATGTGGTTCCGTGAAATATTTGGGGGCTGTACACCCCCAAAATATTTGACGGATGGGGTTCCGTCAAATATTTGGGGGCTGTACACCCCCAAAAAATTTCACGGAACCACATCCGTGAAATATTTTGGGGGTGTAGACCCCCAAAATATTTCAGGGATGGGGTTCCGTAAAATATTTGGGGGCTGTACAGCCCCAAAATATTTGATGGATGGAGTTCCGTCAAACATTTGGGGGTTGTACACCCCCAAAATATTTGACGGATGGGGTCCCGTCAAATATTTGGGGGCTGTACACCCCCAAAACATTTGACGGATGGGGTTCCGTCAAATATTTGGGGGCTGTAGACCCCCAAAATATTTCACGGATGGGGTTCCGTCAAATATTTGGGGGGTCTACAGCCCCCAAATATTTCACAGAAGGGGTTCCGTCAAATATTTGGGGGGTTTGCAGCCCCCAAATATTTCACGGAACCACAGCCGTGAAATATTTCGGGGCTGTAGACCCCCAAAATATTTGACGGATGGGGTTCCGTCAAATATTTGGGGGCTGTAGACCCCCAAAATATTTGACGGATGGGGTTCCGTCAAATATTTGCGGGCGTTGGACCCCCAAAATATTTCACGGATGGGGTTCCGTCAAATATTTGGGGGGTCTACAGCCCCCAAATATTTCACGGAACCACATCCGTGAAATATTTCGGGGGTGTAGACCACCGAAACATTTGACGGATGGGGTTCCGTCAAATTTTTGGGGGCTGTACACCCCCAAAATATTTGACGGAACCACATCCGTGAAATTTTTTGGGGGTGTAGACCCCCAAAATATTTCACGGATGGGGTTCCGTCAAATATTTGGGGGCTGTACACCCCCAAAATATTTGACGGATGGGGTTCCGTCAAATATTTGGGGGGTCTACAGCCCCCAAATATTTCACGGAAGGGGTTCCGTCAAATATTTGGGGGGTGTACAGCCCCCAAATACTTGACGGATGGGGTTCCGTCAAATATTTGGGGAGTGTACACCCCAAAAATATTTGACGGATGGGGTTCTGTCAAATATTTGGGGGCTGTAGATCCCCAGATTTTTTGACGGAACCCCATCCGTGAAATATTTTGGGGGTCTACACCCCCAAAATATTTCACAGATGTGGTTCAGTGAAATATTTTGGGGGTCTACAGCCCCAAAATATTTGACGGATGGGGTTCTGTCAAATATTTGGGGGCTGTACACCCCCAAAATATTTGACTGATGGGGTTCCGTCAAATATTTGGGGGCTGTACATCCCCAAAATATTTCACGGAACCACATCCGTGAAATAATTTGGGGGTGTAGACCCCCAAAATATTTCACGGATGGGGTTCCGTCAAATATTTGGGGGCTGTACACCCCCAAAATATTTGATGGATGTAGTTCCGTCAGATATTTGGGGGCTGTACAACCCCAAAATATTTGACGGATGGGGTTCCGTCAAATATTTGGGGGCTGTACACCCCCAAAATATTTGACGGATGGGGTTCCGTCAAATATTTGGGGGGTCTACAGCCCCCAAATATTTCACGGAACGGGTTCCGTCAAATATTTGGGGGGTGTACAGCCCCCAAATACTTGACGGATGGGGTTCTGTCAAATGTTTGGGGAGTGTACACCCCAAAAATATTTGACGGATGGGGTTCCCTCAAATATTTGGGGGCTGTAGACCCCCAAAATATTTCACGGATGGGGTTCCATCAAATATTTGGGGCGTCTACAGCCCGCAAATATTTCACGGACGGGGTTCCGTCAAATATTTGGGGGGTCTGCAACCCCCAAATATTTCACGGAACCACGTCCGTGAAATATTTCGGGTTGTAGACCCCCAAAATATTTGACGGATCGGGTTCCATCATATATTTGGGGGCTGTACACCCCAAAAAAAATTTGACCGATGGGGTTCCGTCAAATATTTGGGGGCTGTACACCCCCAAAATATTTGACGGATGGGCTTCCGTCAAATATTTGGGGGCTGTACACCCCCAAAATATTTGACGGATGGGGTTCCGTCAAATATTTGGGGGCTGTACACCCCCAAAATATTTGACGGAACCACATCCGTGAAATATTTTGGGGGTGTAGACCCCCAAAATATTTCACGGATGGGGTTCCGACAAATATTTGGGGGCTGTACACCGCCAAAATATTTGACGGATGGGGTTCCGTCAAATATTTGGGGGCTGTAGACCCCCCAAATATTTCACGGATGTGGTTCCGTCAAATATTTGGGGGGTCTACAGCCCCCAAATTTTTCACGGAACGGGTTCCGTCAAATATTTGGGGGGTGTACAGCCCCCAAATACTTGACGGATGGGGTTCCGTCAAATATTTGGGGAGTGTACACCCCAAAAATATTTGACGGATGGGGTTCCGTCAAATATTTGGGGGCTGTAGACCCCCAAAATATTTGACGGAACCCCATCCGTGAAATATTTTGGGGGTGTAAACCCCCAAAATATTTCACGGATGGGGTTCCGTCAAATATTTGGGGGGTCTACAGCCCCTAAATATTTCACGGAACCACATCCGTGAAATATTTCGGGGGTGTAGACCACCGAAACATTTGACGGATGGGGTTCCGTCAAATTTTTGGGGGCTGTACACCCCCAAAATATTTGACGGAACCACATCCGTGAAATTTTTTGGGGGTGTAGACCCCCAAAATATTTCACGGATGGGGTTCCGTCCAATATTTGGGGGCTGTACACCCCCAAAATATTTGACGGATGGGGTTCCGTCAAATATTTGGGGGGTCTACAGCCCCCAAATGTTTCACGGAAGGGGTTCCGTCAAATATTTGGGGGGTGTACAGCCCCCAAATACTTGACGGATGGGGTTCCGTCAAATATTTGGGGAGTGTACACCCCAAAAATATTTGACGGATGGGGTTCCGTCAAATATTTGGGGGCTGTAGATCCCCAGATTTTTTGACGGAACCCCATCCGTGAAATATTTTGGGGGTCTACACCCCCAAAATATTTCACAGATGTGGTTCCGTGAAATATTTTGGGGGTCTACAGCCCCAAAATATTTGACGGATGGGGTTCCGTCAAATATTTGGGGGCTGTACACCCCCAAAATATTTGACTGATGGGGTTCCGTCAAATATTTGGGGGCTGTACATCCCCAAAATATTTCACGGAACCACATCCGTGAAATAATTTGGGGGTGTAGACCCCCAAAATATTTCACGGATGGGGTTCCGTCAAATATTTGGGGGCTGTACACCCCCAAAATATTTGATGGATGTAGTTCCGTCAAATATTTGGGGGCTGTACAACCCCCAAATATTTGACGGATGGGGTTCCGTCAAATATTTGGGGGCTGTACACCCCCAAAATATTTGACGGATGGGGTTCCGTCAAATATTTGGGGGGTCTATAGCCCCCAAATATTTCACGGAACGGGTTCCGTCAAATATTTGGGGGGTGTACAGCCCCCAAATACTTGACGGATGGGGTTCTGTCAAATGTTTGGGGAGTGTACACCCCAAAAATATTTGACGGATGGGGTTCCCTCAAATATTTGGGGGCTGTAGACCCCCAAAATATTTCACGGATGGGGTTCCGTCAAATATTTGGGGCGTCTACAGCCCGCAAATATTTCACGGACGGGGTTCCGTCAAATATTTGGGGGGTCTGCAACCCCCAAATATTTCACGGAACCACATCCGTGAAATATTTCGGGTTGTAGACCCCCAAAATATTTGACGGATGGGGTTCCGTCATATATTTGGGGGCTGTACACCCCAAAAATATTTGACCGATGGGGTTCCGTCAAATATTTGGGGGCTGTACACCCCCAAAATATTTGACGGATGGGCTTCCGTCAAATATTTGGGGGCTGTACACCCCCAAAATATTTGACGGATGGGGTTCCGTCAAATATTTGGGGGCTGTACACCCCCAAAATATTTGACGGAACCCCATCCGTGAAATATTTTGGGGGTCTACACCCCCAAAATATTTCACGGATGGGGTTCCGTCAAATATTTGGGGGCTGTACACCCCCAAAATATTTGACGGATGAGGTTCCGTCATATATTTGGGGGCTGTACACCCCAAAAATATTTGACCGATGGGGTTCCGTCAAATATTTGGGGGCTGTACACCCCCAAAATATTTGACGGATGGGCTTCCGTCAAATATTTGGGGGCTGTACACCCCCAAAATATTTCACGGATGGGGTTCCGCCAAATATTTGGGGGCTGTTCACCCCCAAAATATTTGACGGATGGGGTTCCGTCAAATATTTGGGGGCTGTAGACCCCCAAAATATTTCACGGATGGGGTTCCGTCAAATATTTGGGGGGTGTACAGCCCCCAAATACTTGACGGATGGGGTTCCGTCAAATATTTGGGGAGTGTACACCCCAAAAATATTTGACGGATGGGGTTCCGTCAAATATTTGGGGGCTGTAGACCCCCAAAATATTTGACGGAACCCCATCCGTGAAATATTTTGGGGGTGTACACCCCAAAAATATTTGACGGATGGGGTTCCGTCAAATATTTGGGGGCTGTACACCCCCAAAATGTTTGACGGATGGGGTTCCGTCAAATATTTGGGGGCCGTACACCCCCAAAATATTTCACGGATGGGGTTCCGTCAAATATTTTGGGGGTCTACAGCCCCCAAATATTTCACGGAAGGGGTTCCGTCAAATATTTGGGGAATCTATAGCCCCCAAATATTTCACAGAACCACATCCGTGAATTATTTCGGGGACGTAGACCCCCAAAATATTTGACGGATGGGCTTCCGTCAAATATTTGGGGGCTGTACACCCCAAAAAAATTTGACGGATGGGGTTCCGTCAAATATTTGGGGGCTGTAGACCCCCAATATATTTGACGGAACCACATCCGTGAAATATTTTGGGGGTGTAGACCCCCAAAATATTTCACGGATGGGGTTCTGTCAAATATTTGGGGGCTGTACACCCCCAAAATATTTGACGGATGGGGTTCCGTCAAACATTTGGGGGCTGTACACCCCCAAAATATTTGACGGATGGGGTTCCGTCAAATATTTGGGGGGTCTACAGCCCCCAAATATGACACGGAACCACATTCGTGAAATATTTCGGGGCTGTAGACCCCCAAAATATTTGACGGATGGGGTTCCGTCAAATATTTGGGGGCTGTACACCCCCAAAATAGTTGACGGATGGGGTTCCGTCAAATATTTGGGGGCTGTACACCCCCAAATTAGTTGACGGATGGGGTTCCGTCAAATATTTGGGGGCTGTACACCCCCAAAATATTTCACGGAACCACATCCGTGAAATATTTTTGGGGTGTAGACCCCCAAAATATTTGACGGATGGGGTTCAGTCAAATATTTGGGGGCTGTACACCCCCAAAATAGTTGACGGATGGGGTTCCGTCAAATATTTGGGGGCTGTACACCCCGAAAATATTTCACGGAACCACATCCGTGAAATATTTTTGGGGTGTAGACCCCCAAAATGTTTCACGGATTAGGTTCCGTCAAATATTTGGGGGCTGTACACCCCCAAAATATTTGATGGATGGGGTTCCGTCAAATATTTGGGGGCTGTACACCCCCCAAATATTTGACGGATGGGGTTCCGTGAAATATTTGGGGGCTGTACACCCCCAAAATATTTCACGGAACCAGATCCGTGAAATATTTTGGGGGTGTAGACCCCCAAAATATTTCACGGATGGGGTTCCGTCAAATATTTGGGGGCTGTAGACCCCCAAAATATTTGACGGATGGGGTTCCGTCAAATATTTGGGGGCTGTAGACCCCCAAAATATTTCACGGATGGGGTTCCGTCAAATATTTGGGGGCTGTACACCCCCAAAATATTTCACGGAACCACATCCGTGAAATATTTTGGGGGTGTAGACCCCCAAAATATTTGACCGATGGGGTTCCGTCAAATATTTGGGGGCTGTACACCCCCAAAATATTTGACCGATGGGGTTCCGTCAAATATTTGGGGGCTGTACACCCCCAAAATATTTCACGGAACCACATCCGTGAAATATTTTGGGGGTGTAGACCCCCAAAATATTTGACCGATGGGGTTCCGTCAAATATTTGGGGGCTGTACACCCCCAAAATATTTGACCGATGGGGTTCCGTCAAATATTTGGGGGCTGTACACCCCCAAAATATTTGACGGATGGGGTTCCGTCAAATATTTGGGGGCTGTACACCCCCAAAATATTTGACGGATGGGGTTCCGTCAAATATTTGGGGGCTGTAGACCCCCAAAATATTTCACGGATGGGGTTCCGTCAAATATTTGGGGGGTCTACAGCCCCCAAATATTTCACGGAAGGGGTTCCCTCAAATATTTGGGGGGTCTGCAGCCCGCAAATATTTCGGGGAACCACATCCATGAAATATTTCGGGGCTGTACACCCCCAAAAAAGTTGACGGATGGGGTTCCGTCAAATATTTGGGGGCTGTACACCCCCAAAATATTTCACGGAACCACATCCGTGAAATATTTTTGGGGTGTAGACCCCAAAAATGTTTCACGGATTAGGTTCCGTCAAATATTTGGGGGCTGTACACCCCCAAAATATTTGATGGATGGGGTTCCGTCAAATATTTGGGGGCTGTACACCCCCAAAATATTTGACGGATGGGGTTCCGTGAAATATTTGGGGGCTGTACACCCCCAAAATATTTGACGGAACCACATCCGTGAAATATTTTGGGGGTGTAGACCCCCAAAATATTTCACGGATGGGGTTCCGTCAAATATTTGGGGGCTGTACACCCCCAAAATATTTGACGGATGGGGTTCCGTCAAATATTTGGGGGCTGTAGACCCCCAAAATATTTCACGGATGGGGTTCCGTCAAATATTTGGGGGGTCTACAGCCCCCAAATATTTCACGGAAGGGGTTCCGTCAAATATTTGGGGGGTCTGCAGTCCCCAAAAATTTCACGGAACCACATCCGTGAAATATTTCGGGGGTGTAGACCCCCAAAATATTTGACGGATGGGGTTCCGTCAAATATTTGGGGGCTGTACACTCCCAAAATATTTGACCGATGGGGTTCCGTCAAATATTTGGGGGCTGTACACCCCCAAAATATTTGACCGATGGGGTTCCGTCAAATATTTGGGGGCTGTACACCCCCAAAATATTTGACGGATGGGCTTCCGTCAAATATTTGGGGGCTGTACACCCCCAAAATATTTGACGGAACCACATCCGTGAAATATTTTGGGGGTGTAGACCCCCAAAATATTTCACGGATGGGGTTCCGTCAAATATTTGGGGGTTGTACACCCCCAAAATATTTGACGGATGGGGTTCCGTCAAATATTTGGGGGCTGTAGACCCCCAAAATATTTCACGGATGGGGTTCCGTCAAATATTTGGGGGGTCTACAGCCCCCAAATATTTCACGGAAGGGGTTCCCTCAAATATTTGGGGGGTCTGCAGCCCGCAAATATTTCACGGAACCACATCCATGAAATATTTCGGGGCTGTAGACCCCCAAAATATTTGACGGATGGGGTTCCGTCAAATAATTGTGGCCTATAGACCCCCAAATCATTTGACGGATGGGGTTCCGTCAAATATTTGGGGGCTGTAGACCCCCAAAATATTTCACGGATGGGGTTCCGTCAAATATTTGGGGGGTCTACAGCCCCCAAATATTTCACGGAACCACATCCGTGAAATATTTCGGGGGTGTAGACGCCCGAAATATTTGACGGATGGGGTTCCGTCAAATATTTGGGGGCTGTACACCCCCAAAATATTCGACGGATGGGGTTCCGTCAAATATTTGGGGGGTCTACAGCCCCCGAATATTTCACGGAACGGGTTCCATCAAATATTTGGGGGGTGTACAGCCCCCAAATACTTGACGGATGGGGTTCCGTCAAATATTTGGGGAGTGTACACCCCAAAAATATTTGACGGATGGGGTTCCGTCAAATATTTGGGGGCTGTAGACCCCCAAAATATTTGACGGAACCCGATCCGTGAAATTTTTTGGGGGTGTAGACCCCTAAAATATTTCACGGATGGGGTTCCGTCAAATATTTGGGGGCTGTACACCCCCAAAATATTTGATGGATGGGGTTCCGTCAAATATTTGGGGGCTGTACACCCCCAAAATATTTGACGGATGGGGTTCCGTGAAATATTTGGGGGCTGTACACCCCCAAAAAATTTCACGGAACCACATCCGTGAAATATTTTGGGGGTGTAGACCCCCAAAATATTTCACGGATGGGGTTCCGTCAAATATTTGGGGGCTGTAGACCCCCAAAATATTTGACGGATGGGGTTCCGTCAAATATTTGAGGGCTGTAGACCCCCAAAATATTTCACGGATGGGGTTCCGTCAAATATTTGGGGGGTCTACAGCCCCCAAATATTTCACGGAAGGGGTTCCGTCAAATATTTTGGGGGGTCTGCAGCCCCCAAATATTTCACGGAACCACATCCGCGAAATATTTCGGGGGTGTAGACCCCCAAAATATTTGACGGATGGGGTTCCGTCAAATATTTGGGGGCTATACACCCCAAAAATATTTGACGGATGGGGTTCCGTCAAATATTTGGGGGCTGTACAGCCCCAAAATATTTCACGGAACCACATCCGTGAAATATTTTGGGGGTGTAGACCCCCAAAATATTTGACGGATGGGGTTCCGTCAAATATTTGGGGGCTGTAGACCCCCAAAATATTTGACGGATGGGGTTCCGTCAAATATTTGGGGGCTATAGACCCCCAAAATATTTCACGGATGGGGTTCCGTCAAATATTTGGGGGGTCTACAGCCCCCAAATATTTCACGGAAGGGGTTCCGTCAAATATTTGGGGGGTCTGCAGCCCCCAAATATTTCACGGAACCACATCTGTGAAATATTTCGGGGGTGTAAACCCCCAAAATATTTTACGGATGGGGTGCCGTCAAATATTTGGGGGCTATACACCCCAAAAATATTTGACGGATGGGGTTCCGTCAAATACTTGGGGGCTGTACACCCCCAAAATATTTGACGGATGGGGTTCCGCCAAATATTTGGGGGCTGTAGACCCCCAAAAGAATTCACGGATGGGGTTCCGTCAAATATTTGGGGGGTCTACAGCCCCCAAATATTTCAAGGAAGGGGTTCCGTCAAATATGTGGCGGGTGTACAGCCCCCAAGTATTTGACGGATGGGGTTCCGTCAAATGTTTGGGGAGTGTACACCCCAAAAATATTTGACGGATGGGGTTCCGTCAAATATTTGGGGGCTGTACACCCCCAAAACATTTGACGGATGGGGTTCCGTCAAATATTTGGGGGCTGTACACCCCCAAAAAATTTGAGGGATGGGGTTCCGTCAAATATTTGGGGGCTGTACACCCCCAAAATATTTCACGGAACCACATCCGTGAAATATTTCGGGGGTGTAGACCCCCAAAAAATTTGACGGATGGGGTTACGTCAAATATTTGGGGGCTGTACACCCCAAAAAAATTTGACGGATGGGGTTCCGTCAAATATTTGGGGGCTGTAGACCCCCAAAATATTTGACCGAACCACATCCGTGAAATATTTTGGGGGTGTAGACCCCCAAAATATTTCACGGATGGGGTTCTGTCAAATATTTGGGGGCTGTACACCCCCAAAATATTTGACGGATGGGGTTCCGTCAAACATTTGGGGGCTGTACACCGCCAAAATATTTGACGGATGGGGTTCCGTCAAATATTTGGGGGGTCTACAGCCCCCAAATATTTAACGGAAGGGGTTCCGTCAAATATTTTTGGGGTGTACAATCCCCAAATATTTGACAGAACCCCATCCGTGAAATGTTTTTGGGGTGTACACCCCCAAAATATTTCACGGATGTGGTTCCGTGAAATATTTTGGGGTCTACAGCCCCAAAACATTTGACGGACGGGGTTCCGTCAAATATTTGGGGGCTGTAGACCCCCAAAATATTTCACGGAACCACATCCGTGAAATATTCTGGGGGTGTAGACCCCCAAAATATTTGACGGATGGGGTTCCGTCAAATATTTGGGGGGTCTACAGCCCCCAAAATATTTCACAGAAGGGGTTCCGTCAAATATTTGGGGGGTCTACAGCCCCCAAATATTTCACGGAACCACATCCGTGAAATGTTTTGGGGGTGTAGACCCCCAAAATATTTCACGGATGGGGTTCCGTCAAATATTTGGGGGGTCTACAGCCCCCAAATATTTGACGGATGGGGCTCCGTCAAATATTTGAGGGCTGTACACCCCCAAAATATTTGACGGACGGGGTTCCGTCAAATATTTGGGGGCTAAACCCCTAAAATATTTCACGGAACCACATCCGTGAAATATTTTGGGGGTGTAGACCCCCAAAATATTTCACGGATGGGGTTCCATCAAATATTTGTGGGGTCTACAGCCCCCAAATATTTGACGGATGGGGTTCCGTCAAACATTTGGGGGCTGTACACCCCCAAAATATTTGACGGATGGGGTTCCGTCAAATATTTGGGGGCTGTACACCCCCCAAATATTTCACGGAACCACATCCGTGAAATATTTTGGGGGTGTAGACCCCCAAAATATTTCACAGATGGGGTTCCGTCAAATATTTGGGGGCTGTACACCCCAAAAATACTTGACGGATGGGGTTCCGTCCAATATCTGGGGGGTCTACAGCCCCCAAATATTTCACGGATGGGGTTCCGTCATATATATGGGGGGTCTCATAAAGAAACGGCATATGATCAATCGTCATGGTTCAAAAACGGAAAAAGAAACTTGCAAATGTGCGGGCAACTACGGTCCACCGTTCGATCAGTGCCGTGACACGCTGTCACCGGCACCTCATAAAGAAACGGCATATGATCAATTATCATGTTTCAAAAACGGACGAAGAAACTTGCAAATGTGGGGGCAACTACGGTCCACCATGACCCCACCATGATCCACCACATCCACCATGACACGCTGTCAGCGGCAACCCATAAAGAAACGGCATATGATCAATCGTCATCGTTCAAACGTGAAAAAGAAAAACAGGCATACCCTCCCTAACCATGGTTCGAAAATGGACAAAGAAACTTGCAAATGTGGGGGCAACTACGGTCCACCATTTGATCAGTGCCGTGACACGCTGTTAGTGGCACCTCATAAAGAAACGGCATATGATCAATCGTCATGGTTCAAAAACGGACAAAGAAACTTGCAAATGTGGGGGCAACTACGGTCCACCGTTCGATCAGTGCCGTGACACGCTGTCACCGGCAACCCATAAAGAAACGGCATATGATCAATCGTCATGGTTCAAACTTGAAAAAGAAAAACAGGCATACCCTCCCTAACCTCAACCACACAAGCAGGGAAATGACAGGGTGGGAGGGAGGGAGGGAGGGGAGGGAGGCTCTCTTGGGCGGCCGTAGGGGCTGTGTTGTGCTGTGTTGTGCTGTAATATGCTGTGCTATGCTATATGTTGTGCTGTGCTGTGGTATGCTGTGATGTGCTGTGATGTGCTGTGTTGTGCCGTGCTGTGCTGTGCCGTGCTCGAAACCCACTACCCCCCCTCTCCACAGTTCCGGCTCAACCCGATGAACCCCCACCCACCCACCCCACCAGCAAAACTGACCCGATTAGCTCAGGTGAGGTTGCTTGGGCCAGACATCAGGATTCTGTTCCCACTTGTCTTCAGTCACATATGAGCCCCCCGATCAGTTTGAGTGAGAGAGATGGGGTGGGGTGGGGTGGGGTGGGGGGGGGGGGGGGGGCACGTACCATCATTGAAGGGGTTGCAAGCACTGGTTGGGTTTCAGACGCTAGGGTCGAGACCACAACCCACTTCTACACCTCAAGAGTGTGGTGACAATGGGACAAGTCTGATATTGGGGGGGACACCGGGGGCGGGGGGGGGGGGGCGAAGTCTGACACGGGGGGGGGGGGGGGTAGAAAGGGTGTTGGGGTGGGGGGGGGGGGTTGGGAGTGATGGTCCATAAAAGTCTGATGTCTGATGTCTGATAGCCGACTAGGTCGCTATACACATAGCTGGGACGAGAGCTAAGAAGGTCAAGAAAACAATGCACATTTGTACGAAGTCTACAAGCAGAAGCGAGGTGCGAACACAGCGTGAACTTGTGTCGCGAAGTTAAGTGAACTCCAGGGTGGTGAGCAAGAAGCTTGCCGCTCCCCATAGGGATAGTGATAATGCAGATCCCACAACCCCAGCCTGAGAATTCATAAAAAAAGGACATCGCGTGATTATTTTGCACACCCCTCCAATACAGCCCCCGCTGCAACTTTGGACCTCTTTTTTGCTTCACCGATGAGCAGCCGCCTATCCAACTCCGCCAACATACACACCGCCCCCCCTGCAATATGCATTAGACCTATATGGACACTTTACATGAACTGTCCCCACATTACTTGGCCTATGAGGAAACTCTAGTTTCCTTTGTCAAGTCATGTGCTGCTGACCAAGGCATCAAAGCCAGAGCTGCTTTGGATCCCATTTTGCATGCTGCTCGTGGCAACGAAGTTTCTTCTTTGAAAGAACCACGGGCCTTGCTCCAGTTTGCACACATTCGCACTGTGCATTCTTGTGCATACCTACACATGGTATCAATCAATGTCAATTTTCTTGCACGATGAACATTGCACAGAAACACACCGCATCTGTTCAGCAATTTGCGGAGAAAGGAAAGTCCCAACAAGTAAAAGAAGAGCACATCACTATTGTACCAGAACCATAGAAACGAGTGCGTGCCTACAACGACCGTTTAAGACCATTGGTTCCCCTGAGAGCCCTCAGGCGGGTGGTCCTCCAACAGAGACCGGAATGCGCACCCCCCCCCTTCACCTTCCCATGGTCACTGATGACCCCGTCCACGTTGGGGGCAATGGACTCCCGCCCCCGCCCCTGCTGTGCTCACCGGCTGTCCCTTCGGACCCTGTGGTGACGGCAGCTTGGCACCTTGGGCCTGCTCCTTGGTGCGGCGGGCCTCGCGCTCTTGGAGTGTTGACCCATGCCCAGAGCCTATCCCTCTGCTCCTACCACATGTCCCTCTGCCCCTCTGCGGCCAGGGTGTCGCTATCAGCCTTGGCAAGCTGCTACTCCAAGTCCCTTTGCGCAGCATCTGCGGATGGTGCCCGCACCTACCATGAGTTGCCCCGTGCCTGCTGCACCTAATGATGCTGCTACAGTCACTAGGCTTCTCACTCGGTAGCACACACGGCCGGAGCATCACTAGTAGCGGCGGTCGCCGGGTTGGCATGACAGGCCTTGCCGGGGAGGGTGTCCATGTGGGTGGGAGGAGGGGGAGGTCCGCTACTGCCACTGAACCCCTGCGACCCCATGGACACCGCCAACCAAGTCTCGACATCTCATTCCTAAGCCCCCCCCCCCCCCTCGACGTCGACGACCGCTCCCACAACCATCACCCCTTGACCACCTTGCCCAGCTGCTAGCGTATCACTAGCCAAGCCAAGAGTCCGCCCACTTGTCCTTCCGCAAACCCCACCCCAGCAATGCCCCAATTGTTTAGATCGTTTCGCTCTAGTGCGTTGCTCACCGCCCCGCCACGGCACTCTGCTTCCGCCAATGACCATTGACGTGGCGGTAGGCAAACATCCCGAGCGGGCTCTCCCCCTCACCAAAACCTCCCAGCACCAAGATGGTGCATGAAAACAAATCCACCGCCTACATCCCCACAACCAAGTCCCACACCGCTGCAACGCGGCGCCGGCGGCCGTCCAGGCCAGCGAGAGCCACCTGTTCCCGGGCAGGTTCGGGCTACATGCGGCGACATTAACACAGATCAAGGGCGGGTTGATGTGGGCGGTACCAGGATGCCCCGGCAGTGGGATCACTGCCTCGCGGGGGGCACCCTTGGTGGCCGGGAGGGGGCTTCCCCGGGTTCCTTGTCGGGCTCACTAGCATCCCTCCTAGTGGGGGCATCATGGGGCCGGCCCAAGGGCCTGCCTTCGTGCTCCATCATCTTCACTTGGATGCTTCCGCAACGTGCCATGCTCAAGCGCGTGTGGGCGGTGGGGTGGAAGTCCGGTGATCACGCGTGGGAAGGGAACTACAAGATAGGGCACAAAAACACTAACGGGTTGCATGGCAAGATAGAGACGCCGAGGCATACAGTGGTGCCATTATACAGGAATTGGTGCAAAATTCGTACGATGGTATGCTTTGGATGGGGTTTACTTGGTATTCACACACACACAACAATGTATATCCACCCCTCCTCGCGTCCTTGGGCTTCTTCCGGGGTGGTGCCAAATTGATGAGGTGCCAGGTTGAACTGGGCCTCACTAGTGATGCCACCCTAGAGATGGCGAACCGGATGTGGGAGTCGGCGTCCATAGCCTCATCTTGTAGGAGCTATAGCTGGTGGACACGCCCAACACAGCGAAGATGACGGCGTGCTCCGTGGTCTCCATCACAGAAAGGTCCCCTCTCTGTGGCGCGGAGGGCGACCTGAAGGTCGCGGAGAAGGGGCATGTCACGGGGAACAGTCGGCCGCGGTGTTGGCAAAGAGGGCTTGGGTAGCATCCCCCAACCACAAAGTCATCCTCCCCAATGAAAAAACGGTCGGCGTCAAGGTTAGTGGAATGGTCGTGTAGGGCAATCGTATCACAATTGGGGGGGGGGGGATACGCAGGATACACAGGATCATGCGTTGGGTAGACCTTGATGCTGGCAACCTTGGTCATCCCAACGGGGTTGGACTACATGAGGCCCCGGAGTTGGTCAACGGCGCTAGGTGATGGGAGGCGGACTATCATGCGCAAAGGGGGCCCTGTGCACCAAATGCCCTCCACAAGGCCATGTACCACGCCTACGCCCGAAAGTAGGTGTTGCGTAGGAGCGCTGGTCATTATGGATGACTGGGGGAAGGGGGGGGGGGTTGAGGGATGTAGCCTGGGCGACCACCACATCAATGCTCATTTCGTCGGTGTTGTACGACGCCTCCTCCATGACGTGGTGCTCGATGGTACCCCACTTTTGTGTTTGCGGAGGGTTGCGGCGCGATTGTAATGGCGCGCGCTGCGACAAAGTCTGCAACATGATGAAAGGGACGAGAGCTAAGAAAGTCAAGAAAAAAATGCACATTTGTACGAAGTCCACAAGCAGAAACGAGGTGTGAACGGAGCGTGAACTTTTGTCGTGAAGGAAACTGAACTCGAAGGTAGTTGGTGACCTACTAGAGAGTCACAGCATGCAATTTCACCACATTTACAACACAAACATTTCTGTCAAAATGGCATGAGAAACACACACAATGGCACCAAGTAGCGGTCAAAACGGTCAAAGCAGTCAAAACGGTCAAACAAGGGTCCTATTTGCGCCGCCGGGCAATATGAAGGAACGGTTTACGAAGGGTACATGCTATACCTTAAGCCCCTAATTGCCAATTTGAAAGATTTTTGGGACCTTACATGGGCTCATATGGTTTGAACATGGCTGAAAATAGCCTTAAACCACTAATTCTAGCTCTCGAAAAGGTCTAGGCGCAATTTTGGAAAAATAGCTTTTGACCACTTTTGGACCCACATGTGACCCAGGTAACCCTAACCTAGCCTGTGCGCCATGCACGCTGGTGTGGCCCATAGGGCATTGAAGTCTTTTACTTGCGCAAAAAAAGGTTGGAAGCCCCCCCCCCCCCCCGTTATTATCATTTTTCACCACAAAAGCCTCCAACACCATCCGTAGTAGTCTAACATACCACAAAAGGGTGGAACTCGAGAAACAATGCAAAAGCGGGTACTTTTCAAAGGCGTTTTATGAAGAAATAAAGGGGCACAAAAAAGGCATGTTGTTACTTCACCGTTAAGGGTGCATAACAAAGGTGTGTAGATAATCGTAGCCACACTACAGCACTAGGCATGCGGGTGGGGGACACACCGCTTGTTGCTCTGCGTGGGAGGGTGGGTCTCCAAAGGCAATAATGTTGAAAGTGACTAAGAACAATAACAACAACACGCCAAAGAAAGGCGCAACAATGATGTTACCCAGCGGCAAAACAAAGTTTTACAAAGAAACAAAGCAGCAAGGTGGTGGCATGTCAGTACCCCTGCACGGCTTCCTTATTTATTCCCAACCATTAGGCATCGATGCACGAAATGCACAAGTCTAACCACTTCAAACAAAGCAACAAGACTCTCGCCAAGAGAAAACTGCAGGGCCGTGATCGGTGCACATCAAAACCGACAAGAGGACCGCTCTTCAAATGCAAAAAGGACTTCCATGCATCCCGTCGCAATTTCCCCGCGGCACCAACCCATACCCCAATTGGTGACATCAACCACCCGTCCTCCGCCGTCAAATAAAGGGGCGAAACCCGTAAGTGCCGCCACCTCAACAAGATAGTGTCGACGTTGCCCACTTCCTGTGGGGCACCACCGCCAACATTCTCTTTAAAAACATCGGTGCCAATTCGGGGGGAATGGAGATTTCATAATCCTCGACCTCCATGCGGAGATCCTTGTGGCCTTGGGTGCTTCAGCGAACAAAGAACGTGTAGATGCTCCCCTTGATGCATAGGTCACGGTGTGTAGTTTAAGGAGCCGAAGAGTGATCCATGTCCACCCGAGGGGATGGTGCTCGGGGTTGCGGGGATGCGGGTAACATATTTGAAAAATTCCTCGATGCCAAAAGTAAATAGTGTTTGTGTTGACGAACATAGGATCTTCGTATTGTACCCAACACCATGTGACCTAGGTTCCTAAATGCACCCGAGCGGCCCTTAGAAAAACCCATGAAACACTAGGCAGCACGTCATAAGAAGGCAAAGCAGTTCACCTGCTTGAAGGAGCTTGTCTTGCTGCAGCGAAATCTGCACACCATTCCAATTCAATGTGCGAAAAAGAGTTTGCTAGATTTGGCGCCGTAGGTGCCGAAGCGAGATAAATTGTGGATCACAAGCGACACCTCATGTAAAAGAGGGGTTGCAAGTGTCGGTTCGGAGGTTTGGGGCCTGAACAGGCTTCAAACAAGAACACGTTCCAGCAAAAAGAGGCCTCCCCTACAAGGCAAAACACCGGTCATCTTTTTCTCAAATAGGTGGAAACTCCCAACCAAGACCTCCAACTCTGATTGTTGTTGTGTGTGTACCTACCATGTACAACTCTACCTCCGAAAGATCAGGACCACAAACCAACCTTATAATGATCATGACGAAACGCAACGTCGAAGTAAATAGTACCCCTCTTTGCCATTTACAAAGGCAAGAGGTGGGGGGAAGGGCGGGTGCCAGCTCTCTCAAGCCATGAGCGGGCAGTGGATGAAGCTCATCAAAAACGCCATGGGGCAGTTTTGCGGCCAATTCACGCCCCCATTACCAAAATGGCACAATCAGGACAACAATGGCAAGACACCGACTTAATCAGTTATCGTCCAAACGAACCGACCCCAAACTCCTCGTTCCCGAATTCTAGTTAATGGGACCACTGTTCCGATGTAGACTCCCACCAAAGGCATCCGACCATGGTCATTTGTAAAAGATAGTGATGAAATGCCTGCAAAACACGACAACTTTCAACACCGCGAAAGATCCTCAACCGGTTCCAACACGCTTTGAATGCTCATGACGGCGCCCGCACTGTGCAAGGGCATCCTTAGAGACTTGTGTAGAAACCAATATGGTTAATTTGGATTTTTAAGAAATGACAGGGGGTAACAATGCACTTGTCAAATATTAATACATGGACCCAATTTTGGCTCGTTTGCACTGCTTTGCTTGTGCACGTACTATGCCCATTAAGGGTTTTCGGTTGTTCAAAGGGTGCACAAAGGGGTGGTAGCGGAGTTCCCTACTCTTTGACGTAGTTACATAGGCCCAGATTCTTCTCCCCGGTCCCCCTACTCACACCACTCCCAACCACCCCATCCCATTGTGTAGCTCTTGTTATGCCTTTCTCTCGGGACACAATTCTTGAACTACGTATGACACCTGCGCGTTTAAGTGGGGCCACGAGTTTGCGTGACCCATTGGTCTGGCAACTCCTTGGGGGGTGGGTGGCTTCATCCCCTTTGGCTAAGGCCCGTTGGTACGAGGCCACCGAGGTTGCCCAACACCCCCTCATCCGCAACAAACATAGGCCGTGAAGCAATATGCCTCCCTCCTCCTCCCGGCACCCGAGTCGATCGGGGTACTTATGGACTTGAATGTCCCCAAGTCCGGCTTCCGGCATGTGTCGGAGTTCATGACCAGCCGGGGGGCCGCTTACACCGTCAGGACGAGTTTCCCATTCCCCGGATCCATCTCTTCGTGTGACCACTTCCCCGACACATGGAGAGAGTTGGTGAAGCCCCTTGCGCTAGATCCACCCGTGTCCGTGTCGGAGCCCCCTACCAGCGGCCGCCCACTTTCCTCCTCCCAGGGGAATGCTTACCCGTGCGCCGGTGGAAGTTGGACCCAACTATTCATTGGGCTCCTCAACCACGGCGCACGGGCCCGCACACCCGCCTAAGTATGGGTGATTAGGATGGCCGTAGGCGGGGATAATGACATGGCCGAGCTGGCGACAATATATTGCCCAAAGGGTGCAAAAACGTGCAGGTATACAGCCGTTTCCTTTCGTTTTCGGCGTTAATTTCTCGAGGTTAATGTTCAATATTTCGCAGATATTAACGCCGTGTGAAAAATTAATTGAATACTAACCTCGAGAAAGTCAATGCAAAAAAAATTTCCCTTTTTTTTTGGAGGTGTTGCAGTTCGTACAGGACTCCGAGCCACTCTATTGGGGGACAAAGTGTGTGGAGAGTGAGTTGGTCATCGGGGGTGACAAACCCTTTGTGAGACGCCTTGTTGGCATGTCAATATTACCCATGGTGGGCACTATTTACAATATGGGTGTGTGGCACAAGGTTGCGGCGGCAAAAGTGAAGGCGGGGGTCCGCCGCACATTGGAGGGGCAGGCGGTGGCCCGCCTCCACTAGCAGGAGACGGGCCTTGGCTTGGAGAATGGGGGGTGCGTAGGGGACCAGCACATCGTGGTGGAGCATTGCTTGGTCTTTCTATGCACCCTCCATTGTTGCATGACCATGGGCGGCCTCCAAGTGGCCTTCATTGAGGGCCGCCTAGGGGACCTTCCCAAGCACAACGCCACGGCCGTGCAACGTGTGCTACACCCGGCACGCACGGGTGCCAAGTAAACATACTAGTCGACAAGTATGAAGTGCAAACACACGGAAAACAATGCACGGAAATTGTAAAAACCTTTACATGCCCTGTAGGAGGCTAGTCAGAACTCTGGAATTGGATGTTGTATTGACTACAGACTGATGTGTCCCCAGAAGTGGTTCATAAGCACCTACTAACACCTGGACACACGAAGACCCCCCCCCCCTTTTAGTCCCGAGCGAACGCGGAATTATGGATCCCTGGTTGAAACCCAAGAAAACCGGTCACAAATGGGACCAATAAGGGTATCATCGCACAGTGGGCAGTGGCAAAGCAGTGCCCGACATACGCATTGTCAACCGCTAGAGAAACAAAAAAAACTAGCCAGACACATCAATGAATTTGGGGCAATGGCAATCGGAAAGTCTCCCTCCGTGGCATGGGGTGTCCATTCCGCTGCAGCCCATCCTTCCAACGATCCGTCGGGTTCCGTGTCATGTGGCGGACATTGTTATGTTACGGACATCCCGTGGTTCCCCTCGCATCGTTGTGGGGGGCCTTTTGGCCGTGGTGTGTTTGGAAACCCTTACGGGGGTAGTGTACCCCATGCCCATCCCATGCCACTTTGAGCACTCTTACGCGGTAGAGGTGTACCCCTCGTGGGTGTTGTATCGTGTTAAGAGCATGTTTTTGGAGTCGCCCCATGTCTCCCGCGCCACTGTGTGTAGCGTGAAAGAGGGAGGTAACTTTACTAAATCCAAGTCAGTCATCATGGCTCTCACCTCCCGTCCGGCACAAGTCTCGTGGATCTTCTGGTGGCTGAATGTGTTCGTTTGTCGTAAAGTTTTCCCCCGCCCGCGCATGTATATTCTCATCAAGAGGGTACTTTTCTACACACAATGTTGGATGCTGTGGACAACCAGGCTACATTGACGGCTTGCAACCTCCCCAACCGGGCTTCTACAAAGACAGAGTGCAATGGCACAGTTCAAACTCAGCTGTTGCGGCACCGCTATGCAGCACAACACGAAGTAGATTATGCTCCCGAGACATAGTGGGACACGCACAAGCGCACCCTTGGTCCCTAGGCCATGGTTGAGGTCACCAGCTGCCAAGGCATACATGACAGCGCCAAATTTAACGTTGCCCAGCGAATAGTGGCAAACGTATGCCCAGTATAGACACCCGAGATCTGACTCTGAGCATACGTCGGAAACTCTAAAAGGAAAACACATTCGCCTAAGCTCTGCAGGGTCCAGGAATAGGTAACAAACCATGTCAGGACTCGATCCAGGGTACATATTGCATTTGGGGTTTGTAGCGCATGGGCTGTTGAAAAGATAGCACATAAACTGAGGTTCTGGGGCTCATAGACACAAACCTGGCGCCGTATATGCACCAAAAATGTGATCAAACTCGACTGCTCATACACTGTGTCAACGAGGGACATACCAAAAGAAATGCTATAGCACAATAATGCGTTCTTACAACCAAACTCTTCGGGACAGTACTACACTATTGAGATGAGAGCAACACTGTAACCCTCCACAAAGCATGCAAATTTAACTAAAATAGCATGCCCGGCTCTGCAGAGCCTAGTAGTACAAAATTCGTCATATTCGGGGGCAAATGCATCGAATCTGGAAGCCTGGGCTCTGCAGTGCCAACCTTAGTGCAACATGAGAAAATACATTAAAATTCAGTCACAAATACATAAAGAGACAAGCAGGGCACATCATTCATTGTTCCATGGCTGTTTGGGACTGCAAACGACAGGCCCAATCACATGAGGCCCTCACAACTCTAGCACAGTCACACTTAGGCCACGCAAACTGCCCACCTTCACGGAAGCATAGGTGGCAGACCAGCATCTTCGTCTGGTGCTGGTGCCAGCACCAGATGGGGGGGTCTGTGGGCTCATTTTGATGGTGTCTTATTGTAGGCACAAAAACAGGGCCTTTTTGGGGGGTCTCAAACACGTTTCTTTCATTTTCATCTATTGAACCCAGTTCCCATTTCCTGGATTGAAGGTGTGATATCGGAGGAAAAGCACATGTAGGGCTTATTGCACCATGTAAACAGGAAGCTGTAAAATCACGCTGTTCTGGACCCCCCCTCAACTGTGGACACGAACAAGCACGCTGACACAGTGTCTCTATTTCCACATTGGGAACTTCGAATCGTATGCTTTGTAATACACTAGTAGTATCATATGCACATACACAACCATACATAGGAGTGACCGTTCCGAAGTATATGCACAATTCACCTGTAAATTGTTGTACTGAAAGACAGGGCTGTTTACATGAAAAACCAGCTGAGCAGCTAGGGCCAGCACCAACACCTGGAAAAGGGCAATGAAGACAAGCAATTGGACAAAGAGTAGCTGGTGCCAGCACTTCCTGAGGAAAACAAAGAAATAGTAGGTGCAAACCAAGCAGAGGTATTGTGAGTGTTGTGTAACAACAAAACCAACGGACAAGTGCATGATTGTGCAAGACGAACACTGACAGCGCTGTAGTGCAAAGCACTGGACCAGTCTTTATGGGATCAAGAAACATGATTACTTCTTTGCTGCATCAGCCCTGTTGATCCGGGCAGTCCAATTGGTAAATCCAAGTCGTTTGGGTTTCACAGTGTCAGCAGTATCACCAGCGGCGCCTTCACTGTTGGACTTCTCCCCGCCGGTCACAGACTGCTGTGCCCCATTGCTCGTAGCCTTCCCTGGAGTTGCACGTTTCGAACTACTGCTCTCCTCATCCTGCTTCCGCTGGGCACCGGTTTTTTTGGGCTTCGGCTTTTGGGCCAACGGCTCTGCTTCATGCTCGGCCACTTCCTCTCCATCCTCATCCTCGTCCCCCTGTTGTACGTCCCCAAGCTTGCGGAATTTTCCCCTGCAATCAATGGGTACCCCACGGAGCATCTGATTTGTCACCCCGGTCCAGTCAATATTCGGCAGGCCATCAGCTTCCTTGCATCCGGCAACAGCATGTGTGACAAAGTCCTGAATTGCCGTATCCCCAAAGATACCAACCACCACATTGACAGGAATATGAAATCCAACTGTTAGGGCCCCGGGCAATGCGTGGGAGGAGGACAATAGCAGCAGCCAAATTTCTTGGTACACCACCATTTCACCAGCCAGTGTCAGCAAGTAACCAACAATCTCCACGGGCAGGTACCCCCCACTTGGGAAATCCGTCACAGTAATGTATCGAGGCACCTTAAAGGGGGGAAAAAAGCAATTCTTCAATGAAAGGAGCTGGCCCCAGCTGCAACGAGGTGAAACGACCATTTTGTTGTGATTTTTGAGCGCGTGTCCGAACAACCAGGGTCGCAGTGTGGTCTAGATACCTTTTGTGGCAGCGGATGTTTCGAGAGAAGATTCACTTCAGTACACCCCATAGTAAATTGTGGTGACTTCTTGTTGAGGTGGTACACTGATAGCTTAATAGCACAGAACCCCGTATCTTGGTGCTGTTCACGAAGACTGTCCTCAATGCCACGACAACCACCAGGCTCACCGGCAACAACAACAAGAACGCCACGCTGCAGCACTGTACTGACCAATGCATGGATGCCCAGGGTAAAGCCACGGGGGGGCTCAATGTACACCATTGTAAAACAGATACCAGCCACTGCTGCTGGGATGGCCGAGCCAATTGCAGCTGGCAGCACCAGTAGTTTTCCGTCCAAGTCCCCTTCCAACTGCAACACATTCATGTTCCAAGTGAAGTTCCGAGTGAAGGCCATGCAGTGACGTCAGTGAATCGCTTTGCAACCGGGGTAGCACACAGACCTGTGAATTCTCCTCAGTGGCACCCATGTGCAGGTCGACGGTGAAGAAATTGTCTTGATTCGCCTGGACGGTTGGTAACACTAGTGGTTTCGACAAAGATTCTCGCAGACCAACATAGCTGACATCCTTCCAAATCGGCGCACTGACAACGTATTTCCACGGTGGAAAAGGGTCCTCTTCTGTCCAACACCACGTGTATGTCTTGAAATACAAGTCACTTCGGCTTGCCAGGAGGGATTCACACTTTTCTCGTTCACCCAGTCCACCTTAGCAATCATAGTACAAACTTTGAGACCCCAGTGTTTGCAGGCACCAAAACGGCATTTCCGAACGATGGGTGCTGGCCCCAGCAACTCTCACAACAAATTGCAATCGAACAGCCACCGCAGATGCATCCTTATGGGAGGGCAAACATACGGCGAGATTCATGGATGAGATTGTTCTCACGATGACACAGATGCCAACTCCATAACCGATCCAGTTTCAATCGCTTTCCCATCTTCTTGAGCTGTGCTCCACCATTGGCCGTGTCAGCCATAAACTTGCAGATTGTCCGGAGATCGGGGGGCACCTGTCCTTCGAAGCAACGCATTTGATTCACAGTCATGCTATGACCGCGGGCCTCCAGCATCTGCAGTGCAAACGCTGCTTCACGTCCACAAGTACTCACCAACAGAGCCACAGGAGACCACTGCTTTATCATATTGGCCTACAAGGGGTACCACAGGATCCACACCGGGCAGCAGATGGCGGAGTACGTTGATAGGGCGATGAGACCACAAACAAACGGACGTGCTGACGGGCAGGCACACACCAGTGTGCCATCTTGAGCGCTGAATCCACCTTTCACCCACAAATGCGTCAAGTGCTCTCTGGCAGTCAATTTCCCCTCGGTATCCCTTTCGTATTCCAC
Source organism: Eutreptiella sp. 'Long Island Sound 2002' (assembly GCA_964036045.1). NCBI lineage: Eukaryota > Euglenozoa > Euglenophyceae > Eutreptiales > Eutreptiaceae > Eutreptiella > Eutreptiella sp. 'Long Island Sound 2002'. The sequence continues at coordinate 99,206,270 of OZ038383.1, forward strand.
CACCAGTCGCTGAACTCTCTCACACAAAGTTGGTGCTTGTGCTGTCTGGTTGGCTTGACTGATTCCTGCCGGGGACTCACGAATGGTCAACGGGGTCTCAGGCCGCACAACAGTCGCCAAGAAATGGGAACAACATCGGGGAGGGGGCAAGTTTCGCTTCTCCAGCTCCAGTTTCACGCGCCGAGCAGCCTCCACTATGTGCTGGCCAGACAGTATCCAGTAGATCCCACCTGATATTGCACCCGGTCACAAATGATCAAAGTCAACGGCAATTTTGGACAAGTGATGCTGGCACTAGCACCGACGAACGTTATTGGTAACCAAACAGCAAACTGTGCGCACAGAAGGCAGCATACTTCCATCACCCCATATTACAATCCGGATAAGGGTAGTCGGCGGGCGCTCCTTCAAGTCCTTGACCTTGTTCAGTACCTCATCCATAGACCACTTTCGTATCTGCCCAAACTGCATCTTCTCGTCCCATCGCAGTTTCTCCAAGGGTATTTCCACCTCCTTTTTTTCACAGTGGTCCGCGAGCTTGATCTTCAGTGCACTGTCTTTCTTGCCTCCTTTACCACCCGGCGCTGGAACTGGCTGTGATGCCGTCACATCCTGAGACTGGCTTAGGAATCCCCCGTTCGTTGACGGTGTCATTGGTAGAGGTGACATTGCACCAGCACCCTCAGCAGGGGTTGCATCTGACATTATGATGAAGAGTCTCATTTGAAGGGAATTGGTGTGGCAAATCGACAAAAATCGGTAACGGAACAGCAGTTTCAGCAGAAAATGGCGCAAATTGAGCGGTGTGTCAGTGGCTCTGTCCATACGAAGGGCAGCGCACATCGCAGTCAATTAATCCCCGACAGCGGCATCCGCTTCGCTACTACTGACATGGCACTGGTAAATTGCGCACTTGTTCCAAAGCCCTGGAAGGAGACGGCCGTCTCAAATGATCATGTTTCCGTGACTGGTCAGTACACGTGCCAGACTTTGATTCCATTGCATCCAGACCAAACAGACCGAACAGAAAACAATGCGCCAGACAACAGACAACGGTGTGTGTGCAATGTGCAGCGAGGAAAGCAGGAACAATAGGAGGGAATGCTGGCACCAGCTACTCATGCAGACAAGCGTAACCCTACCCTATAGTTAGGCAGGGGGGCGGGGGGTTATTCTTGGAACACTGCCCCCTCCTCCTCGTCACTAGGAGGCAAATTGAATTCGTCTTCCTCTTGAAGCAAAACCAAGGGGGGGGGGGGCATCACTCATGGTATCCACATCAACTACCAGATGCCCCAGGGAGCCAAGGGAATCAGCACTGGACACGGATATGTGGTCATCCTCTACCCCCACAAACCAATCTGGTGCATCAGCATCATCACCATCAGGGGCACCCTTACCCTTGCCCTTCCCCCCCCCTTTCCCGCGCCTGTTCCGTGTGCGGAACCGTTCCATTAGGCTAGTGAGCTGTGCCACCTCTGCAGGGTCTCTCCTAAAATTGCATTGATCCAAGTACCCAGTAACACCTTCCGGAGGGGACCGGTTGGATAATAATAACAGCACACTCCTACGAAAAACCTTTCGCAGAGCAGCCTCATTAACAGAATCAGGGATGGGCTTGGGAAACGTGTGTCCTTCAGGTAGAAGGCCAACAAAAGCAATGGTTTTAGCTGTAGCAAATGGGGAAAACAAAAGCTGGGGACTGGTACACCGGGCGATAAAGCGACGGAGGCGTGCTCGAAAAAGATCGCACAGACCAGTGCGTAGCTTGCCGCGAAGGGTTTTGGTGCCCATGCGCGGCTGTGGCATGCTGAGGAACAAGTCCATTAGAGCGGGTTGCGATAATGCAGTTGGATGGAGCTTGACCCGGGCGGAGAGCTGGGACGACAGGGCTTCACCAATCTCTTCAGCAAAGAGACAACCTAGGGTATTACTCATCCACTCCTGCCACACTGCAAGTGTGACACTCAAACTGCGAACGTATTCTGTTTTGGCGTCCCAATCGCCAGTAAGAAACAGATGTAGCAACAGGCTCCATTGCAAAACTCTGTGGGCTGCCTGACCAGTGCCTGGCTGTCACCCTGACCAGTTGCAGTTGCGTACCTGTACGCCTAACGCAAAAAGCGCAAGGACATAACTAAACAGCAAGGACTGCAGTCCTTGCAACCAACGGGTAGCTGTATCCACTTGAACTGATGAGAGAGATGCTGGTGCCAGCTGCAACCATTCCAATTTGCGTTGAATACGTACACGTACAAAGTTACGTACAAGTAGTAGTGCTGCTACCACTTTCTCAACGTGGAGCAACTTACGGTGGTGGTACACCATGGCACCCACTTGCAAATTACAGTTTTCCAAGGCAGCAAAGATAGGAAAGAAGGCCTGATATACCTCAAGGGCAGTGTGTTTGTAAGGGTGCCACGCACCGTACATACAAGGCAACATGGATAGATGCTCGTGGAAATTGTACTGCACATATGACTCCCCGTACAAAAAACGCAGTAAATAAAAATGTATTTTCATATCAATTATTAGGGGCATGGGGCGCCGGGTGTGCCGCTGTATGTCCTGGATCTCTTGTAGAATGTGTAGCAAATCAAGGATCCCACCGGTAGTCAAATCGGTCAACAACAGTGGCCGGAATTGTAGTGACCTAACGCTGTCCCGTTTAATATCGAGGGAAACACGAATAAACTCAGGCTCCGCATCAAGCGAAACCCGTGTAACATCGTTCAAGGAGCGAAGTGCAGTAGCATTGGAATGCACAGCTGAGTCCAGCTGTCCCAACACGGTTACCAAAGACGGATGCCCAGGGAAGGGACATAGGTCCGTAGTGTGCAACATTGCAAACACTGTCAGGTTCATGCTGGGATCGGGATGCTCTGGGTCAGTAGTAGACCTCTTCCACCACCAGTTATTAAACCACATAGCCATTTGGTGGTTTGACATGGACGACCACAGTTGTTGTGCAGCCGAGGTAGCCTTGGCAGTTAGTGGTACAGGGCGATTGGTAACAACACCACAGTTTGCTAAAACAGGGCGAACACCCTGTGTCAAAGGTTGACCTGTAAGTGTGTCTTTCCGTGATACCTTACTAGTTGGACGTGCAGCCTTGTGCAGGACAGACCATAGCATATATAACTGTTTCGTGAAAACGGACAACCAACGAGGCTTCCTATTTTGCTTACTTGCAACAACAATTTGAGGTACAGTCTTACGAGTACGACGGTTGCAGCGGACCTGTGCCAATAGGTGCACTAACATCAGAACCCCCGGCTCGCCAGCATGGGCATCACGTAATAAAGAAGAACCATTTGAATAATGTCCAGTGCGTAGTAGATGCCGAACAATGGAGTAGGAAAATTTCATTACAAAAGTCTGGTGATGCAAGTAAAAGACACGATGCACATGGTGGCAAAACAGAGCACACTCCCTATCCTTCAATGAGATGCACGTACCTTATGAAGATAAACATCGGTGGAATGGATATGGGAATGGTACTAACCAGGTTGCTCACTGAAGTTGGTGCTGGTGCCAGCACTCATAGTCCGGAACATCATCTCAGAGACTCGATTGCATTGAAAGGTGCTGGCACCAGCTACTTTGAGCCAAAGGGGGATTCGAGAAGACCATTTGAGTCAGCAGGTGCTGGCACCCGCACCTTTCTGCCAAAGAGAACCAAGGAAAGGTGAAATTGCTTGCAAAGGTGCTGGCCCCAGCTGCTTCAATGATAAACTTGATACCAAAGATACAAAGTAACAAGACATGTCCAATACGCCGTGACTATAGTAACGAACATGTGCACGATTGGATATCACCAACAAATGTAATTGCGGGACATCCCACAAGTACTTTTCGTCAAGGAAGGTGCTGGCCCCAGCTGCAATCATGGGAAACATACTTTTGAGATCAGCATTTTCAATCATCATGAAGTGGTAGTGTAGAAAGGGTGTTTTGAACCCCTAACTTCATCGGCCGCGAAAATACACGTTCAAAAAAGGGGAGTTTTTTACACTGCTCTTTTTGGGTATAGAACCGGGCAAAAGTGTGCCACGGGGCTGGGCAGTTTGCGTGGCCTAAGTCACACAGTTTGTGTCAGTGGTGGTATGTCTGGTATGGCTCAGCGACAATCATGATCCATCGGTACGTGGGGCCTCCAGTAACTTGCCGCTGCTCTTGTCGTTGCTCTTGGATAAGCCAACCTGGAAACCACGTTGCACAGTGGCCTAGAAGGGGAAAACCGATAAAGAACGCCAGAAGGAGCAGGAGAAGGCTGAGCGCGAGTTGAGGAAGCAAGAGGAGGCACCGGAGCGGCAACGTCAAAAAGAGGAGGGGGAGAAGGAGAAAAAGGCCAAAGGGGAGGAGCGAGCAAATCGCAAAAGGAAAGAAGAAGGGCATAAATTGGCAACGGCAGCCACTGCGGCATCCCCATCGCCCAAAAAAAGGGAAGTTGAGGGCCTCTGGTTTGGGAGTTTGCGGATGCGGAACCTCCTCGACTTCTAATTCGCTATTGTCCGTGTCACCTGCCTCGTCAGGGGACTCTTGCTGTAGGAACAGCGGGTCGCCTGTGCTTGCCCAGTGCATGACCCTCCGCCACTCAACATCCTCCTCCGTGTCCCCTTTCCGGACGCTTGTCTTCAGCAAGTTGACCACCTCAGCTTCATTGTAGGGACCATCAAATGATACACCCCATGGGCAATTGAACGGGACAGGCAAGTGACTGCAGCCCAGACTGATTAGGTTGGGGCGGTGGCCGCAGTGGCCACAGCCCTTTAGTGAACGACTTTTGTGTGAGGAAATGCGGCACGGCAGGGCCCAAACCATGGGTCTTCATAAGAAACAGAGTTGATTGCTCGAACAAATACGGTTCTCCTCTGCGTCCCAGATGGTAGACAGCCATGCCCAATGCTGCTAGGTATATATTTTCCTATCGCGAACGTAAGCGTTGTTCCACAGCGACCAAATCCCCATGGTGTCCATGAAAGGCGCCAAGTACCCCTTGAGGGAGCACACGCACGATCTGCGCATCAAGAATCCACCCTCGTTGCCGGGGGACTTCAAGAACGACGAGATAGTACCTCGGCATAGTGATCTCGTTGGGCATGCGGTCAGTGATCCGTGGTACGCCCAAATTTCTCCACATGGTGATCCCTTGCCGAAATTGACCGTTCCCACCTCGCCACTAGACACCTCAACAGCTGGGTTCCACACTGGTCTCACAAGCAGTCTTAGATGTGCATCGACATCTTCTTGATCGCTTAACCACAAACCTACCTTCAACAGCGCCCAGAGCGGTGGCCACGGCGTGCACCCGCTGTACTCCCAGGTCCCTTACCATGCACCAAAAATCGCCAAACGGTGAGCAAATTTCTTCGAGATGCGAGCCACTTCAATCTTAGTGCATTTGTGCACAGGAGCCATAGAGGAGAGCATGTTGCAACAGATTGAGCGATCCACCCAGTCACAGAAATCTGGCACAACGTAAATTTGCATTCCTTGGGATCCTGGGCTTTGTGGAGCCTAGTAGTCTCAAATTGGTAATATGACGGCTGAAATTGGTCAATGTGCTTGATCAGAGCCCAGCATGACCAAAGTGGTGAATTAGGGGGTGTCTAGGGGGGGGGGGGGTCCTCGAACATCATCAGGCAAGGTTGCACCAGTCAGCAGCAGTGAAGTTGCGGAAGTTCCAACAGGCACAGCGTCTCTGTAGATCCAATGAATTGGCATCCCATGGGATCCTGGGCTCTGCAGAGCCCAGTATTCTTAAATTGGTAATATAACATCTGAAATTGGTCAATGTGCTTGATCTGGGCTCCGCATAGGGTTCCTTGGACATCATCAGGCAAGATTGCACCATTCAACATCGGTGAAGTTGCGGAAGTTCCAACACGCACAACGTCTCTGTAGATCTTGTCAATCTGCATCCCATGGGATATTGACCTCTGCAGAGCCTAGCAAACTCAAATTGCTTGGTGTCAGACTGAATTTGGTCATTACACTTCATCTAGCCTCCCTCTCGCAGCGGCCCATTGAGTGGCAGTTGCATTACAATTTCTCGCAACAAAAGGCAGGGGGCTTACAAGGCAACAACATACGCCTTTAAGGGTGGATGCGCTCAACCAGCATATCGGGATGACCAAAGTGATACCACCATAGTTCCCCAGCGCGGAGCTCCTTTGCCAGCTTCTGGTACCGCACTTTTTGGCGATGCCATGTAGTTGCATATGCGCCCCGAATTTTTCGGGTTGCATTGCAGCGAAGCATCGCATTGCATAAAGCGCAATCACCTGCTTGTGTTCCACCATCTTGCCACAAGTGTCCGTGAAGATGGTATCACACGTCAGGGCCATATGGGCAGCTGGCCTCATTTGCTTGACGACTGTCTCCATGTTGCCGGATTTCGCAGTCAGCCCCGGCTCCACGATTGCCTCCGAGGTGAAGGTGACAACTGTCTTCTTACACTGTGTGTCCTCAGCCGCCAGTTGTAGGAAATTGTTCAACGGTTGGAGTACTGTTGCAGTAATAGTGCTCTCACGTCCACTGTGTTGCACCCTATTGTGTTTTCCCGCCAGTTTTCGCCTGATCATAACGGATGTAGTAAACTTGATGATGCGCACGTCAAAGTTGGTCATCCAATCCTCGACCTCCCCCATCCTTGCTGTCATATCCTTGCAAATTTCATCACACGCCGCAACGCCGTGTTGGCCTCCAATCAGCCACAGGGCTATCACTGAATACACCAGCATGACACATCAAACAAGGCAGGCAAAGTAGCACGTTACGTTGATCGAATTGCGACGCGACACTCCCATACCTTTGTCGTCCCAGACCAGAAGATACAGTCGGCCATCGGGGGAGTTTGCAAGTAGGTCCTGCTTTACCTATGCCGTGTGGTCCCAACCGATAAGCCGTGATTGCCAATACTCCATGCACCAGTCAATGTTCAATTCCTTGTGATGCACCTTCGTTCTCCTCACCTCCACCTAGTTCGCAATGGCCTGTACGCTTGTGGAGTCCTTGATGCTACCCATCTGTCTTGCGACACGGGACTTGTTCCCCACTTGCGAGGAGGATTGACTGGCCTGGCTGGCCCGAGCAACAATGCTGCCCTGTACAACGTCCTCTATGAAGGGCTCTAGTTGCCATGTGTCCACTTTCTCGGCTTGTGGTGCGTCCATTAGCCGGTGTCTCACTAGCGCTGCCATCCATGGCAATGTCGTTTGGTATGTCACACATGTCTTAAAAACACACAAACTTTACAGCACAAATCAGGTTGGTAAAAACAGCACAACAATCACACAGTGTGAAGCATCAATGATGCCAAATCGCAGATTTGGACAGCAAATTAGCTGAAACAAGGCATTCCATTCGGCACCCACAGGGGTTGAAATAGGCTAAATTGTCTTCAAAAAACCTAATCACTGCATAGACGTCTCAACTACAATGTCCATTGCACGCCAGTGGTCACATCATCAAACAGGCCCACCAAAACTTACCTCGTTGACACAGGTATAGAGTAACAGTAAAATTTGGCCTGTCCAAACGGTCCGCAACAGCAGAGCCAAACCTGCTTGTGGCATTTTACCTTCAGACATCGTAACACCGTACGTATTAGTGCAGCAGTGCTAGGCAACCCTCTTTGAGGGTCACACATGCAGACGCAGCCGGTGCACACTACAATACGAAAGCATCGACATGCGCGCACAGATCAAAGCATGGTGATGGCATGGTCCAGGCCCACCCCTAAGAAGATAATAGAAAATGACCAGATGGGGGTACATGTTGGGCACTGATGACAGGCTCGGCTTTGCAAGGCCCAGAGTAACAAGAACGAGTAATACAGCCCCTCAAAACTCAATGTCCCACAAAGCTGGGCTCTGCAGAGCCCATAAATTTGGCAGACAACAATAATAGGGGTGTACATAGCAAAATGCCTATTGGGTTGTCTTTGGGGGGGGTCTGCATTGCCACCCCCCTAGTGCTCAGTCTGAGTCTATCCAGGCAAATTCACGCAACTCCTCACCGTGCACAACAGCAGGGCCATCATAGAGGGCGCAAACATCTACAGCATCCCCTGCCCGGATTACAGGTAGACCATCCTCATGGGGGGGCACGCACATGATCAATGAACATTGCATTTGGCACTGGAGGAACAATGTCCATTGCAATTGGTATGAACCCTACTGTTTCTACAGCTTCCTGGGCCTCGCGGCGGTTCACAGGTGGCCTAAGGGCGATATGTTGCCGTATGCCATCCACATCATCATCGCGGAGCCCTTGTCCACCAGCTATGGGTATAAAGTCTGAAGTCGGAAGTCTCATTTGGCATGTCGTGTCGCACACCCGGATTAGAGCACATGCAAGGAAAAGTTTGATAAAAGTGCAGCCCCCCCCGCCCCAGACACACAGGAACTTCACTTCAGGAAAACGGTGATAACTGTGCAGCCCCCCCCCCCCCCCCCCAACACACGCCCAAATTTCTCCACATGGTGATCCCTTGCCGAAATTGACCGTTCCCACCTCTCCACTAGACACCTCAACAGCTGGGTTCTACACTGGTCTCACAAGCAGTCTTAGATGTGCATCGACATCTTCTTGATCGCTTAACCACAAACCTACCTTCAACAGCGCCCAGAGCGGTGGCCACGGCGTGCACCCGCCGTACTCCCAGGTCCCTTACCATGCACCAAAAAACGCCAAACGGTGAGCAAATTTCTTCGAGATGCGAGCCACTTCAATCTTAGTGCATTTGTGCACAAGAGCCATAGAGGAGAGCATGTTGCAACAGATTGAGCGATCCACCCAGTCACAGAAATCTGGCACAACGTAAATTTGCATTCCTTGGGATCCTGGGCTTTGTGGAGCCTAGTAGTCTCAAATTGGTAATATGACGGCTGAAATTGGTCAATGTGCTTGATCAGAGCCCAGCATGACCAAAGTGGTGAATTAGGGGGTGTCTAGGGGGGGGGGGGGTCCTCGAACATCATCAGGCAAGGTTGCACCAGTCAGCAGCAGTGAAGTTGCGGAAGTTCCAACAGGCACAGCGTCTCTGTAGATCCAATGAATTGGCATCCCATGGGATCCTGGGCTCTGCAGAGCCCAGTATTCTTAAATTGGTAATATAACATCTGAAATTGGTCAATGTGCTTGATCTGGGCTCCGCATAGGGTTCCTTGGACATCATCAGGCAAGATTGCACCATTCAACATCGGTGAAGTTGCGGAAGTTCCAACACGCACAACGTCTCTGTAGATCTTGTCAATCTGCATCCCATGGGATATTGACCTCTGCAGAGCCTAGCAAACTCAAATTGCTTGGTGTCAGACTGAATTTGGTCATTACACTTCATCTAGCCTCCCTCTCGCAGCGGCCCATTGAGTGGCAGTTGCATTACAATTTCTCGCAACAAAAGGCAGGGGGCTTACAAGGCAACAACATACGCCTTTAAGGGTGGATGCGCTCAACCAGCATATCGGGATGACCAAAGTGATACCACCATAGTTCCCCAGCGCGGAGCTCCTTTGCCAGCTTCTGGTACCGCACTTTTTGGCGATGCCATGTAGTTGCATATGCGCCCCCAATTTTTCGGGTTGCATTGCAGCGAAGCATCGCATTGCATAAAGCGCAATCACCTGCTTGTGTTCCACCATCTTGCCACAAGTGTCCGTGAAGATGGTATCACACGTCACGGCCATATGGGCAGCTGGCCTCATTTGCTTGACGACTGTCTCCATGTTGCCGGATTTCGCAGTCAGCCCCGGCTCCACGATTGCCTCCGAGGTGAAGGTGACAACTGTCTTCTTACACTGTGTGTCCTCAGCCGCCAGTTGTAGGAAATTGTTCAACGGTTGGAGTACTGTTGCAGTAATAGTGCTCTCACGTCCACTGTGTTGCACCCTATTGTGTTTTCCCGCCAGCTTTCGCCTGATCATAACGGATGTAGTAAACTTGATGATGCGCACGTCAAAGTTGGTCATCCAATCCTCGACCTCCCCCATCCTTGCTGTCATATCCTTGCAAATTTCATCACACGCCGCAACGCCGTGTTGGCCTCCAATCAGCCACAGGGCTATCACTGAATACACCAGCATGACACATCAAACAAGGCAGGCAAAGTAGCACGTTACGTTGATCGAATTGCGACGCGACACTCCCATACCTTTGTCGTCCCAGACCAGAAGATACAGTCGGCCATCGGGGGAGTTTGCAAGTAGGTCCTGCTTTACCTGTGCCGTGTGGTCCCAACCGATAAGCCGTGATTGCCAATACTCCATGCACCAGTCAATGTTCAATTCCTTGTGATGCACCTTCGTTCTCCTCACCTCCACCTAGTTTGCAATGGCCTGTACGCTTGTGGAGTCCTTGATGCTACCCATCTGTCTTGCGACACGGGACTTGTTCCCCACTTGCGAGGAGGATTGACTGGCCTGGCTGGCCCGAGCAACAATGCTGCCCTGTACAACGTCCTCTATGAAGGGCTCTAGTTGCCGTGTGTCCACTTTCTCGGCTTGTGGTGCGTCCATTAGCCGGTGTCTCACTAGCGCTGCCATCCATGGCAATGTCGTTTGGTATGTCACACATGTCTTAAAAACACACAAACTTTACAGCACAAATCAGGTTGGTAAAAACAGCACAACAATCACACAGTGTGAAGCATCAATGATGCCAAATCGCAGATTTGGACAGCAAATTAGCTGGAACAAGGCATTCCATTTGGCACCCACAGGGGTTGAAATAGGCTAAATTGTCTTCAAAAAACCTAATCACTGCATAGACGTCTCAACTACAATGTCCATTGCACGCCAGTGGTCACATCATCAAACAGGCCCACCAAAACTTACCTCGTTGACACAGGTATAGAGTAACAGTAAAATTTGGCCTGTCCAAACGGTCCGCAACAGCAGAGCCAAACCTGCTTGTGGCATTTTACCTTCAGACATCGTAACACCGTACGTATTAGTGCAGCAGTGCTAGGCAACCCTCTTTGAGGGTCACACATGCAGACGCAGCCGGTGCACACTACAATACGAAAGCATCGACATGCGCGCACAGATCAAAGCATGGTGATGGCATGGTCCAGGCCCACCCCTAAGAAGATAATAGAAAATGACCAGATGGGGGTACATGTTGGGCACTGATGACAGGCTCGGCTTTGCAAGGCCCAGAGTAACAAGAACGAGTAATACAGCCCCTCAAAACTCAATGTCCCACAAAGCTGGGCTCTGCAGAGCCCATAAATTTGGCAGACAACAATAATAGGGGTGTACATAGCAAAATGCCGATTGGGTTGTCTTGGGGGGGGGTCTGCATTGCCACCCCCCTAGTGCTCAGTCTGAGTCTATCCAGGCAAATTCACGCAACTCCTCACCGTGCACAACAGCAGGGCCATCATAGAGGGCGCAAACATCTGCAGCATCCCCTACCCGGATTACAGGTAGACCATCCTCATGGGGGGGCACGCACATGATCAATGAACATTGCATTTGGCACTGGAGGAACAATGTCCATTGCAATTGGTATGAACCCTACTGTTTCTACAGCTTCCCGGGCCTCGCGGCGGTTCACAGGTGGCCTAAGGGCGATATGTTGCCGTATGCCATCCACATCATCATCGCGGAGCCCTTGTCCACCAGCTATGGGTATAAAGTCTGAAGTCGGAAGTCTAATTTGGCATGTCGTGTCGCACACCCGGATTAGAGCACATGCAAGGAAAAGTTTGATAAAAGTGCAGCCCCCCCTGCCCCAGACACACAGGAACTTCACTTCAGGAAAACGGTGATAACAGTGCAGCCCCCCCCCCCTACACACGGCAGCTTCACTTCGGGGAAAGGGTGATAAAAGTGCAGTACCCCCCCCCCCCCGCCCCCACAGACACAGAGGAACTTCACTCCAGGAAAATGGTGGGTTGGAGAAAATATGGGGGGTTGGAATGGAAAATGTGGAAAAGGGAATTCTAGGAAAAGGTTGATACAAGGGTTCCCCCCCCCAAAAAAAACACAACCATTCGGTTCAAGAAAACGATGGCTTGGGAAAAATATGGGGGTGGAAAATGTGGAAACGGCAATTCTGGGAAAAGTGTGGTAAAAGCCTCCCCCCCTCCTTAGGCGGCTCAAGTTGCATGGTCAAAATCACACCTAATGCACCCAATTTGGACCATGCAAAAAAATATTTTTTCACAGGCTCTGGTTTTTTGAAAACAGAATCTTAGTCCAAAGAAAGTATCTTTCTTACCATTTGTGCCATTTCGTGCCTTTTTTCGGACAGCCGAAAACAAAAAAAAACTATAAAAAGAATAAATAAATCTTATGATTCTAGTGGAAAATGATGTGCTTTTAGCGGAAATTGGCCAAGAAATACATTTTGCGTTCCCCTTGTTTTTTGGATGAACATGGTCTGCAGAAAAAATGATTGCAACATTATTTTCTGTTCTGCATGTTCATTGCATACCTGGAAAAATGATTTATTGATCGAATTCTATGCGCGAGGCCTCGCGCAATCAAGACCAAGGATCATTAAAACAGAAGCATGGCGGATTAAATATCCATGCAAAACAAATGCAACATGTGGTTCAAGGGCTGCCCCATGCGCAAGGCCTCGCGCATAACTTACTAAACCAAAAACCTCACCCGATTCATTTTCCTTTGGAAAGACGGCTTTAGGGTCGAGTGGTCTTAGTACCCACCCCACGGTTTGATTTTTGATTTGCACTGCCTGAAAAAAGAGGTATAGGTTGTGACTTTCAAGTTCTGGGACTGCATTGCAGTCCTCATTGCGCGAGGCCTCGCGCAAAAAAAGGCCCAGAAAATATATTCTTTGTACCATTGTGATGGGTTCTCATCTGATAGCGCTTGTGCACAACCTTCACTAAAGCAACGAGTACCTAAATTGTCGTTGAGTCATTGAAATTTACCAGAAGCTTGCCCCCCCCGGAGGCGGAAAAACTCTTTTTGGGCTTGGTCAGCCCCTACGCTTGGCAGACTGCTTCCCCCAGGGCACCTTCTTTCTCCAGGTATCGAACATCATCTTGATAATTCGTGTCGTTTGCACTACATTGCATTTTACTCTCCAAAAAATCAGTTTTTTTGGCCCAAACAAACGCTCAAAAAAGTGCCACGCATGGCAAATTCATATTTTCTTTGCACATTTTACTTTGATCTATAGTCAACAACGGAAGGATCAATTTTTCTTCAGCCAAAGCTACAAGGGGGGTCCCTGTCCAGCTCAGCGCCATCTGTTGAGTGGACATGCTTCATGTGTTACCACTGATACTCTTTTTTTTGCTTGACACTCCCCATAAGTTGTGGCAGGTGTGCATCATGAGCAATGCTGAAGGATGCACCCTGTGCAACACCTCCAACGTATGTGCTCCTTTTGTTAGGAATGCAACAACATTTGAAATGATTTCTTGAGTCATCAATTAGATTTGCAAGGCTTGTTTAGTGCACTGAATGTCCGCCCGCGTAAACATATTGTACAATGTGATCAAGTCAAGGGTGCCTGTAATGTCACTCCAGTGTAGGCGCCTGCTTGATTCCTCAATTCTACCATCATTACCTGACTTTGGAGGGGCAATGGACTGCTCCTTGTGCGAGGCCTCGCGCAAGGAACAGTCCATTGCCCCAAAAAAAGCATTTTTTGGACCCATCAGGACCAAGAAAAGGCCAAAATTCCTTACATAAGCCCTCCCCCTAGAGACCCAAACCTCTTGGCAAATGCGGGGTTGGGGAAAATGTGGGAAAGGGAAAACCAAGGGAAATGGGAAAACGTTAGCCCTCCGCTCTAGGACCACAACACCGGACAAAAAATGAAAAATACAATTCATGCCGATGGTTGGTAATGAATGTATGAATGGACCAGCAGGGAAGGAGAAAATGGTTACCATGGGCATTGGCACAGCATTCATGCTGAAGCACAATACTACTGCAACCCCACCTATGTCATTCATCAATGAGTCCATCCACGTCATCCAGCGGCACCTGGGAACATGGTTGTGAGCTGCTGGGTGGTGCAGCAGAACGGGTAACATGATCTGTTGGGGGAACCCAATCAGAGTCCATTTGGGCTTGCAAAGGCAATGTCTGTTGCATAGCAATGTCTCGGGCTTGTCGCCGGTTCATGTTGTATGGCACCTTCACACCCATGGCACCCAAGCAATCACAAATGCGAGCGCGTGTCCAGTCAGGCAATGGGCCTACCTTTGCAGCACATACCACCTTGGCCTGTGCACGGGCCAAGGCACGCTTTGGGTCGGACTTTTGTGGTGCCACTGTTATTTCTTCATTGTTATTTTCAGCAGCCTGGTCTGCATCATCCACAACCTGCACCATTGCCTCACCACACGGTCTTGGATGTTTGACAAAGCACGTGTGGCAAACCAGACGTGTGTAGCATGAGATGCGCACAGACTGCCTGCACACTGCACAGTCCATGCCCCTTCGGAAAGTGAGGAACTCATGGTTGCCACCATGGTGAGCAGGATTACCATCCGGTTCAACCACAGTTTGTCCTCAGACGGGGCTTGTCGATCAGCCCGTTTGCGTGTTGGGCCTTGGCAAGCCAGTGGCACCTCCGACCCCCAAAAAGATGGCAAAATGTCACCATCGTCTGGCACTGCAGCCTCCTCCTCCAAGCATTGCAGCATGGCCGCTTCCACTGATGTACGTGGATCAATGCACCGCGAAACCCTATGCCGGGGACACACATCGAAGCGTACATTGGCTGCCGTGCTTGCGGGCTACCTGGACACCCTGCCCCTTCACCCACTGCCGCAAAGGTGGCAGATTACAATGCAAAGCCATGCACATGCTAAGGACATGTGTGTCCTCCATATCATGAATACTGCGAGTGAACCTCCCACACAACCAAATGGCAGGCTCAACAGCAGCCTCAGCAGGGCAATACGTGCGTAGCAATGACAAAACACGCCAAACATTCACCCATTTGAGATGCTCCCGCTCCGGCGTCAAGGCCTCCCACATCCGGGACATGGGGGTCTTGGCAAATGTTTGAACGACATGCTCCTTGAAGGATTTCCACTCTTCCAATGCACGAGCAGCATTAACATGCGCAGCTACAAGTTTAGCGTGGTGTGTGCCCATGAACTGCTTCGGCACATCCACTCCAAATGTGGCCCCATCAGCCGCTGGTAGAGCGAGCCAACGGCCATGGTCAAGCAACACAGCACACTCAAGAACACCGCGGGGGTCAATGGTCCCCTGTCCCTATCTTATGCCAGCAAGCAATGTGTTTATGACTGCACCTGCCTCTGTGGCTGGAAAAGGGGGGCTGTTTGTGCACCTATGGCCATCGGTATCAAGCTGGACCAATTCGATGCCATGCCATGCACCCGTCACAGTTTGCTCTTTGAATTGAGTCCACCCTGGCCCCTCCTCCCTCGCCACCTTTTCCACACGTGCCTGTAACATTTCGGTTGCTTTGGTCAGGTGGGCACCTGTTGGTGCATGCAACTGTGCAACATTGTTGAAGCTGCATGTGCCGTGTAGTATGTCTCCATATACCACTGCCCATGACAGCAAACTTGAATCATGGCAATCGTCCCACACATCCTCCTGTTTGGTGGTGAGGTGCGTTTTGGAATCCAAATGCCTCGCCACCCATGGCACATTGGCCAAGAACACCTTGTTGCGACGGGCATTTGCCTCAGACCGACGGATAAGGTGACTAGCAGGGATCAAACGCAACCCGCTACGTGTATCGGGTCTGCTGTGCTTTTGGACACACCTCTCGAGGTCCTTCCATTGGCGCGCATCGTTGTACAATGCACGTTGGCGACCCACAGCTGCCAGGTAGTCACCATGCACTTGGCCGGCAGCCTCCAAGGCATGACCTAGCTTGCGCTGAGCCACATGGCATGGCTCACCCAGGGGCGATAGCAAGCACAACGACTTCACAAGCATGGCAAACACGTTGTGCTCCATTGCCGACACATCAACAGCTTGTCGTGCAATGGCACCACGCACACCAAGGTTAGAGGCACCATCCACAGCAAAAGCCACAACCTTCTGGGCCCCCCGGGCACGGTCAGGCATCCGGGACAGCAGCACTGCCTCCACCTGTGCTGTCACCTCCTGTGCCTCCCCTGACGCCACATCCACCACACCAAGGAACAACTCACACATTCCGCCTAGCCCAGTGCATGGGAAGAGGAGCAATATGGCATACTGATTGATGCGATGCCTTTGCCGTTTAGATCCATCCAACAACAAGGCAATGAACAATGCCCTTTGCAAGGTCTCTGACACACCATCTTGCATAGCACCATGCATTGCAACCATGGCCTTGGCAACTATCCATCGACGAGAAGCATGATGGCCCGTTTCAGAAGTCAACGTGCAATGCAGAAGAATGCGTTCACTGATGGCACCGACGGATGTGAACATGCGGAGCCCAATGTATACCTCCACCAAGCGTGACAAAATGGCTGCCACCGCGTCGCTCATAGGTACACCTAGGCCCATGCCCTCACCCCTAATGAAGACAGTGCTGTTATGTGCCACATTGACTGCACACACAGAGGCACTAGGGCACAGTGACCGAAAAGGTTCCGCACAATGCACCCGAAAACTCTCCTCGGCGGCCAAGTGGTGGCGGCCAGGATTATCAACTTTCCTGCGGCTGCTAGTCGTGCCACGTGACACACCCAAGTGACCCTCCAGGACATCTTTACACCATGCCTTTGGTGCAGCCGTCATCATACGCATGCCTATGCCATATGTCCCATTCACAAAGGCTGTAGCAGCCTTCGGTGGCCGCTTCACCCCACGATAATCGGTTTGAGCAGCCCATGCACAACATATGCACATTACACCCCCTTCAACAGTGAACTGCAGCTGCCAATGCCCATCCACAAAGGCTTGCAATGTCTTTCGCCCTGCTGTTCGCTGCTTGGGGGCCGCCCCCATCATCACACGAAAAGCATTGCTCCGTGCTGCCGCCAATGCAGCAGATCGTGCTCTATCCTCTTCTATGGACCCGGCAACAGACCGGTGTGACATGCCCTGACCTGCATGCCTTTCATCCCACTCCTTCTCATGACGTGCCCGGAGATGAACCTGGTGGGCCTGCACACGGACCTGCAAATGTTGTTTCACCCGTACCCTTTGTTTTTGTACAAGCTTTGCCACAGCTTCGATAAACTCGGTGGGGGGCTGGGCATCCCCCACATTTGTGGTATATTCAGGCTCACCCGTTGGCAACGGCATGGCTGCTAACTGGGTGTTACTTCGCAGGCTCGGGGCATGCCCGTCGACGGTTGGTGCTGTAGACTGCGAGGGGGAGGGTTGTGCTTCCCTAATGTGGTTGGTAGACTCAGATTCACCCGTTGCCAGCGCCATGGCTGGCAACGGGGTGCTACGCGGCATGCTCTGGACATGCCTATCAACAGTGGTTGCTGCAGACTGAGAGGAGGCACCACCTACACCACGATTGCAGGCACCCATTTGTGAACCGCCTTGTGACAGACCCACCATCTCTGTGGGACTATGCTCATACAATAGGAATGTCACCTTTCGCGAATCGGCAAGGGGCCAGCCCCTGGTTACTGAGGTATCATCACACACCCACCACTCATTGCGAACTAAAATGTGAACAACAAAGGGCCCTTGCTCCCTGGTCGCTCCAATGTGTAGCACCATGGCCCGGAGGGACCAATGGTACCCGTTGACATCCACAAACTCATGATCCAGAGTCAAGCTGTGAAGCTGCTGATTGTGGACATGGAGTGGAGCCAACTTGTTGAACAGCAGTGACGATAGTACAATGGCCTCTTGGAGATCCCACCCATAGCCACATGGGGGGGGGGGGGGGGGGCGTTCAAAGGGGGGCCCAACGAGGAGCACCTCATTCCCTCCCTTATTCGCATCCGCACGCTTTGCCCCTGGTTAGTAACATGCAACACTTGGGCAGCCATTGCCAACTCCCCTCCAGCTTGGAAGACTTTCTTGTCACATACTGGGCACCGCTGCCACCATTGCTCATGAGACAAGCAATCAAACAAAGAACGAACACCAGCACCAACCAGCTTCGGTACCATGTGCTTCCAACACTCAGCCATCTCGGACTACTGCTTCCACTCAAACTTGGGAGCCTTCCTAACACATTGACACCGACCACTACACTGGCACACAATAACAGTTGGCTGCCCCTCCTCGGCCAACTGACGTGCAATGGTATGTGGATGGTACACAGCACCTGTCATACCTGCCACCATGTCACCCCAAAGTGTAGCCCACACCGCCCCATCATCTACGCACTCATCATGGAAAGCCTCCTGTCCGCAAGAGGCCAGCAGGAGGCATTGCAATGTTGTACCAAGCCAGCACCAATTGTGACTTGGGGGTTCGCCATGCCACATCGCCGTTGCCGTGCTCCACCTTGCTGACCGCCGCTAACCTGAAGGTAGGCGGAAGGCATGCGGGTGCAAGAACTCACGGTGCGATGGAGGCAACCTCTGCCATTCTCCATGGCGGTAAAGCACCACCAATCGCCTGTCCCCTTCCCATGGGCAAGTAGCATGCCATGCCCAAGTGCGGACCACTATAGGTTGCCTATCTGCACGGTACCTATGGCCCGCACCATTAATGCCATCGGGGCAATGCCTTCTCCCTGTGCCACGCGGTCAACTGCCGACGCCTCCCTCTTCCACCCAGATGTCACCACCCAAGTGCTGCCAAGTGGAGAACATTGCTGACCATGAGGTACTATCAAAACGATGTTGATGGGGATATGTCATTTCATTGCATGACAGCTGTATTGTAGTCCATGTGAACCACTGTGGCACCAACTCCCTTGCAATGTGGTTCACCATCAACAGAAGAGGGCCATACTCCTGTGTCCCATGCACAAGCCGTGACCGGCACACATCCCCCTTCCCTGTATGCCCTTTGCTACCACCGAGACCTAGCGGCAACCTTCACAAGGAGAACTGCCCAAACGTCTCTCTTGTGTACACCAGTGTCCCCATTATGCCATGCAAGACACACAAAGGTGCTACCTGCAAAGAGCGGTCATAGCTGGCGCCTCGGAAATGTCCTCCACCCCGGAATCCATCACGTTCGGCCTCACCAATGAGGATATCTTGGGTTGTACGGTACACTTTGGCTTGTGCCATACGCGGACTCCAAACTGCAGCAGACGTCACAGCAGTGTCAGTGCCAAACCTTGAACCTATGATGTTTGGTGTGTTTGTACGCAACAACACAACCTCCCCATTTATGTGGGTGGCCAGATGTCGAAAATGGTCTGGCATACCCCCCCAGCACCGCTCCTCCCATTTATCCTCTTCCAAGGCCCTACAAACACTTAGAGCACTCTCTTTCACCTCTATGCCACACCATAACCTGTACATTATGGTTTCCTGAACTCGCAGGTCCACAGCAGATAAGGGGGTTTGACTGCGGAGAGCATGGAGGCTCAGGGCAATTGCAAAAAAAGAAACATGCACCAGGGTTATAGTCATCAGGCGCCAAGCGTAATTGCAGTTGACGGATGGTAGGCAGATCCCTACCGGCCTTAGCCTTGCATGGATCCCAGTCAACCTTCTGGTTAGGATTGTCCACCTCAATTAGTGTAGCCAGG
The DNA here is from genome assembly GCA_964036045.1 of Eutreptiella sp. 'Long Island Sound 2002'. Lineage (NCBI taxonomy): Eukaryota > Euglenozoa > Euglenophyceae > Eutreptiales > Eutreptiaceae > Eutreptiella > Eutreptiella sp. 'Long Island Sound 2002'. The sequence goes on from OZ038383.1 coordinate 99,225,866, forward strand.
TCCTCCGCTAACCGCACACGCTTTGCAGCAGGCATGGGGTTTGGATCCCTAGGCATAGCTTTCTTGCCTGCGGGGGGGGTGTTGCTCAGCTGTGAGCCATCTATGCTGGACTAACTAGGTGCCATGACTGTGCATGTAGTCCCCAAACTGCTATGCATATTAGGGTACGACATGTCACTATCTTGCCCAGTTAACAATACCTGTGGTGGGCACTGTGCTAGCGGCACATGTGACCCTTGATCAGAGAGTGTCTCAACACCACAACCAGGGTGTGGGGTTAGGCACTCTCGTGCAAAACCAGGACCTGTGTTCTCCATTACGTCTCGGCCCGCGATCTCATCATCACCATGCACACCATCTGCAACGCTGGGTGCACCTTGGGGTCCACATCGCAACGCACAGGCTGGGACGTCGGACTCACTTGGATCACCTCTGCGGGGATCCTAGTCAGCAGTCATAGGAGTTAGGGGGGGCGGGTGCGGGGCTAGGCATTGCTGTGCATCACCAGGCATGCCACCTGTGCCTATGGCCTCCTTTGTGTCCCCTTCCTGCATCTGATCATCCTGGTGCACAGCACCTGCATCACTGGGTGTCCCTTTGTCACAAGGGACACCACGAGATGTACCTTGGGATCACAGTCGCAGCGCACGGGCTGGGACGTCGGACTCGCTTGGATAACCTCCGGGGGGATCCTGGTCAGGTGTCATGGGATCTAGGGGGGGGGGGGGTTGCACCCCAGCTTGAGCCATTGCTTCCAATGAAGTTCCATGGCCTCCTCACAAGCATCATCTGTCCATGCATTGTTCACTACAGGGACACCAGCATGGAGGTATCCCAAGTGGTTGCTGGGTGGCTGAGGGCTAAAAGGGGTGCACCTCAGTTCAGGTCGCTACTTTCTTGCATGGGGATCCGCATGGACTTTGCAAAGTGGCGTCCCACTGTATAGGCAGCCACCAGGCTGTCCTGTGACAGGGGCTCCCGCCGTTGCCCCCCCAAGCCCTGCATCGCAATGCGGACACACTGTGCAATTCCATGGCACGTTTGCATCGACGCTTGGTGAAACTGTTGCTGCCTAGGCAACCGCACCGTCACAGGAGCTGATTTGGGTGGGACGCTTGGTTGAGGTGCGGGACTGCAAGTAGAACTTGAACTTTCTGGCAACAACGAGCTTCGCCGCTTACCCCCGGATCCAAGGGACCCCTGTCCAGTCGGACCTGTGCCACCAGCTAGCAACAACGAGCTGTGCCAACCACCCCCGGATCCTGGGGTCCCCTTTCCATTCGAACCCGTGCCACCGGCCGGCAACAGTGAGTTCCGGCGGGGCCCAGGTGCCACCAAATCACTTGTGAATGGCTTTGCTGCACTTGCTGCACGTGGCCACAAATACAGCGATCGGCCCAAATTGTGTTTCCGTACTTTTTCCACACACATCTTCTCCACAGAGGGTGTGGAGTACTTGGTCTCCCCTCTCCAGAATGGCCATGAGTCCACGAGTGGCAAGGCATACAGATTGTTATTCCAAGCCGCCATCCATGCGACTCGGCGACGCTGATGGGGTGTCCAGAAATGGCCCCTCGTCGACCACTTGGCTTCCTACTTTGCTGCTCATACCGTTTTATGTGATCCCAGAGGTTAGAGGCTACCCTACCGTACGGTAATACACAACAACACCACCAGCCTCTCGTGTGCATTTTGTACTGCCCACTTGGGTGTACATCAGGCGGCACAGTGCAGCACATCCATGGGTATGGACGACATCCATGGCACATGTTGCCATGTGCCGTGCCACATTCGTATAATAGATGGCCTCTTGTTCAGGTGGCGCACTCCAACCTGCCTAGCCTAGGGCTAGACGGAAGCCCATTTTCATCTTAGCGGCCTCCATGGTGTCCCTCGGGGGCCATTCAGGATGCCGGGCCATCTGTAGGAGGCTGCCTCACAACTGTTAAAGGTTGTGGCTTCTTTCGTGGGCCATAACGTGCAGGTCGGTCGGCACTTGTTGGTGACCACAACTCAGGAGGGCAATCTGGACCCCGAAACTCGAAGTGGTGGGCCGCTTCCTCCTTGGGTTCTTGTGCAAGCCCACTTGATGCCAGTTGGTGGGCTGGGAGATGAACGAAGACCCGGGTCAAGGCGCAGCGGCCAGGGACCAAGGGCAAACTTCTGCGGTTCGGCGGCGTGCGGTGCTTGGCTCGGGTGATGTATGACGACCCTGGTCGAGGCGCGGCGGCCAGGCACCAAGGGCAAACTTCTGCGGCTCAAGGGCCAGCAGTAGGTGGGTTGAGAGACGACATATGACCCTGATCGCGGCACTGCGGCCACAGACCAACGGCCAACTCCTGCAGCTCAGTGGCTAACCGAGGAGAGGCATCTGGGTCGTAGACACTGAGGTCTAGACCACATATTACTTCTTCACCTGACTGGTGAAGTTGGTTACAGAAAGGTGGTAACGAATTCTGTGGGAAGTCGGAGCATGGGGCGCCGCAGAGGGGTTTAAACATTCCACGGAGGTATCAAATATTCTACGGAGGGGGTGAAATATTCCACGGAGGTATCAAATATTCCAGAGATGGGGTCAAACGTTCCATGGAGGTATGAAATATTCCACAGAGGGGGTTAAACATTCCACGGAGGTATCAAATATTCCACCAAGGGGGTTAAATAATTCACGGCGGTATCAAATACTCCACGGAGGGTGTTAAATTATTCACGGAGGTATCAAATATTCCACGAAGGGGGTTAAATAATTCACCGAGCTATGAAATATTCCATGGAGGGGGTTAAACATTCCACAAAGGTAGGAAATATTAAACGGAGGGGGTTAAACATTCTACGGAAGTACCAAATATTCCACGGAGGTGGTTAAACATTTCAAGGAGGTATGAAATATTCCACGGAGGGGGTTAAATAATTCACGGGGGTATCAAAGTATTCCACAGAGGGGGTTAAACAATTCACGCAGGTATCAAATATTCCACGTAGGGGGTCAAATAATTCACGGAGGAATCAAATATTCAACGGAGGGGGTTAAACATTCCACGGAGGTATGAAATATTCCGCGGAGGGGGTTAAACATTCCACGGAGGTATCAAATATTCTATGGGGAGGTTTAAATGTTTCACGGAGGTATCAAATATTCCAAAGAGGGGGTTAAATGTGTCACGGGGGTATCAAATGTTCCACAGAGGGGGTTAAACATTCCACGGACGTATGTAATGTTCCGCGGAGGGGGTTAAATAATTGACGGAGGTATGAAATATTCCACGGAGGGGTTAAATAATTCACGGAGGTATCAAATATTCCACGGAGGGGGTTAAATAATTCACGGAGGTATCAAATATTCCACGGAGGGGGTTAAACTCTCCACAGGGGTATGAAATATTCCACAGAGGGGGTTAACCATTCCACGGAGGTATCAAATATTCCACGGAGCGGGTTAAATAATTCACGGAGGTATCAAATATTCCACGGAGGGGGTTAAACTTTCCACGGAGGTATGAAATTTTGCACGGAGGGGGTTAAACATTCCACAGAGGGATCAAATATTCCACGGAGAAGGTTAAACATTGCACGGAGGTATCAAATATTCCACGGAGGGGGTTAAAGAAGTCACGGAGGTATCAAATACTCCACGGAGGGGGTCAAAAAATTCACCGAGGTATGAAATATTCCACAGAGGGGATAAATGTTCCATAGTTGTATGAAATATTCCACGGAGGGGGTTAAACATTCCACGGAGGAATCAAATATTCCACGGAGGGGGTTAAATATTTCACGGAGGTATCAAATATTCCACGGAGGGGGTGAAACATTCCACGGAGGTATGAACTATACCGGGGAGACGGTTAAATAATTAACGGAGGTATCAAATATTCCACGGAGGGGGTTAAATGATTCACGGAGGTATGAAATATTCCACGGAGGGGGTTAAACATTCCACAGGGGTACGAAATATTCCACGGAGGGGGTTAACCATTCCACGGAGGTATCAAATATTCCAGGGAGCGGGTTAAATAATTCACGGAGGTATCAAATATTCCATGGAGGGGGTTAAACTTTCCACTGAGGTATGAAATGTTCCACGGAGGGGGTTAAACATTCCACGGAGGGATCAAATATTTCACGGAGGGGGTTAAATGATTGACGGAGGTATGAAATATTCCACGAAGGGGGTTAAACATTCCACGGAGGTATGAAATATTACACAGAGCTGGTTAAATAATGCACGGAGGTATCAAATATTCCACGGAGGGGGTTAAACATTCCACGGAGGTATGAAATGTTCCAAGGAAGGGGTTAAACATTCCACGGAGGGATGAAATATTCCACGGAGGGGGTTAAACATTCCACGGAGGTATCAAATGTTCCATGGAGGGGGTTGAGGAATTCACGGAGGTATCAAATATTCCAGGGAGGGGGTTAAATAATTCACGGAGGTATCAAACATTCCACGTAGGGGGTTAAACATTCCACAGAGGTATGAAATATTCCACGGAGGGGATTAAACATTCCACGGAGGTATGAAATATTCCACGGAGGGGGTTAAGCATTCCACGGAGGTATCAAATATTCCACGGAGCAGGTTGAACAATTCACGGAGGTATCAAATATTCCACGGAGGGGAATAAATAATTCACGGAGGTATGAAATATTCCACAGAGGGGATTAAACGTTCCACAGAGGTATGAAATATTCCACGGAGGGGGTTAAACATTCCACGGAGGTATCAAATATTCCACGGAGCGGGTTAACCGATTCACGGAGGTATCAAGTATTCCACGGAGGGGGTTAAACATTCCACGGAGGTATGAAATATTCCACGGAGGGGGTTAAACATTCCATGGAGGGATCAAATATTCCACGGAAGGGGTTAAACATTCCACGGACGTAACAAAAATTTCATGGAGGGGGTTGAAGAATTCACCGAGGTATCAAATATTCCACGGAGGGGATGAAAAAATTCACGGAGGTATCAAATATTCCACGGAGGGGGTTAAAAAATTCAGGGAGGTATGAAATATTCCACAGAGGGGATTAAACGTTCCACAGAGGTATGAAATATTCCACGGAGGGGGTTAAGCATTCCACGGAGGTATCAAATATTCCACGGAGGGAGTTGAATATTTCACGGAGGTATCAAATATTCCAGGGTGGGGGTGAAACATTCCACGGAGGTCTGAAATACTTAGGCGTCACAAGTTGCCCAGCCCCCACCTGGTGCTATGGCCCACGGAAGTCCATGTTGTAATGAGGGGGAAAGTATGTGAAAAGGGGTGTTATTTTTTGGGTACCCAAACCCCCCTGGTGGCAACATGCAAAAACAAGGTGTGTATTTCAAATATATGCCATTATTTGCATTTCTGGAAACACACAGATTTTCAAAATAAAGACATTCAATCACCAAAATATAGTGTTGTTTTACATTTAGACCACTGCATTCCAGTGTGTGTGGGGGGGGGGGGGGCTGCCTATTTTTCTCTCCCCTTTGTTCGAGGTTGTTCACAGAACCCCCCTATACACCACAAATGAGGGAACCCCAAACATACCTTTCATTGAAGCACACAAAAAACTATCCCAAAGCATGTACTTGTATTTCCTATTTTAACCAACCTGGCCGAAATTTCGGCCAGCTCTTCGAAAAATGTCCAAACACATGGTCCTATTTGACAGACAGGCCTAAGCTGGCCGAAATTTCGGCCAGGTCCATCGAAACTCCGAATATGATCACTGAAATGGGTACCTAAGACAGTAGACATGAGCAAGGAACACAGGAGCAGTGACATTTGAACAGGGTGTGCAACATAATATACTCAATTACAAGCAAATACTTGCCACCTGACGAATCAAAGCAGACTTTTGCAGTGCCTATGGGGAAACACAATAATGAAAGGGCGAGGGGGGGTACTGGGCGGGGGGAAGCCGGGGGGGGTACTGGGGGGCCTCTGGCTCGGGGCTTCGGGGGTGGCTTTGGGGGCAAGGCAATTCCAGCAGGAGCAGCAGCAGCAGCAGCAGGCGGTGCACGGTTGGCAGCGCGAATAGAAGCATGTGCAGTACGCAACTCCCCTTGCTCGGCAGCAGTGCGGGCAGGTGCATTTGTCTGTAAAAAATCCTCAACACCCTCAGGAACCCCGGTACGCGCAACCAGATTTTGCATTGCATGCAACAGAACCACTTTTAAACGGTCTGTGGTGATTTGTGTCCTAGACATGGTACCGGGGAACGTCAAATCCTCAACTGCATCCAGTCTTCTCACCTCAACTTTATAGTCCGGAACGGGAACACAAATGGGCAGGCTCTGTGTATGGGTTGTCAAGATGAATTGTTTAAGATTGGCAGAGAACATTGCCACGGATCTCTCAGTCAGCACACCACGCAAAACTTTCTCTCCCGGTTGGACAGGGGGAAGTGTCAGAAATAAATCAGACGACTGTTGGACACTAGTACAGGCAGTGTTGCGGCGACACTGGGCTGAGAACCGACTCAGAAGTGCCTCACCCAGCTCCTCAGAGTGGATACACCCTAGGGAGGCGGAATGCCACTGACTCCAAAACAAAAGAGCAACAGCGGTGGTTTTCACATACTCCGTGGTTAACTGTTCTTCGGGCTTTAGGATGTTCAGCATGAGCAGTAGGGACATCTCAAGTGCCTGCTTAGCTACAATACCGGAACCTGCCCCCCGTCCCTCCCAGTTGCACTCACGAACCAAAGTCCCAATGCTGAAAGCAACTGGACAGTATGTGTACAGCAAAGCCTTAAGGGCTAATAACATACGCAAACCCTTGCGCTGAATGGGTGTCAAGTCCCGCTGGCTATCGAGCAGGGAAGTGACGCGCTCATCTAGTCTGCCTCTATTGGACGATGTGGCTAGCATGAGTCCAAGCAACGTCTTCTCCATATGGATGACCTTGACCTTGCGAGGGAGGATAGACCCAACCTGAAGGCTGTTCCCCTGCTCCAAAAACTTAATGAACGGCAGGAACGCCCTGTAGATCAATTCAACGCAATACTGATAGCTATGCCATACTCCGTACACCAAAGGAAAACCCAACAGTAATTGTGGTACATTCCAGGGAACATAAGCAGCACCATAACACAGCTTAAGTAGGGCAAAGTGTATTTTCATGTCCACAAGCAGCGGAACACAGTGTCTGGTGCGGTGTTCCACACATGACAAATCAACCACGAGTTGCAAAAGCTATTTGTGTGTGCCGGAGCGCAGCTCAGACAGGAAAAAGGGTCTCCAGTTGAGGGAACGAACATTTTTTCTGGCAATATCCAAAGGAGCACGAACCCAAACTCTCTGAATACCTTGGTTGGCAACATCAATACGATCAAACAATGCTGTATGTGAGCGAAAGATGTCATCAGCAACCTTTGGTACCCTGGCCTCAATTTCGGCCAGCTCTGGCAGACCCCGGTATGCAGGTAGGGCAGTAGTGTGCAAAACAGCAACAGCTGTACAGTTTAGGGTTAAGTCGGGTGAATGGGGATCAGCTCCCGACCTGTAACGCCTCAGGTTATCAAACCATATACAAACTTGCCTACGGTGCATGGTGTTCCACAAGTTGTGTGCTGCTAGTCCAGCACGATGGTGAATGGACTCCTGCTTAGTGTTACACTGACCAAGGACTCCTACCTTACGGCGTTGGCGGCAGGACATAATACCCCAGTTGTAACCAGACCCACAGTTAGAGTATGGGAGGGCCATACGACGCAGCAGGCAGTATAGGGCATGGAACTGTGACAAAAATGTCATGTACCAGCGTGGGGGCTTCTTCTCAGTGGCGGCGGCCTTCAACTGTGTCAGGGAGTGCCGGCTCCTGCGATTCTTCCGCAACAAGAGGCAGAATTGCAAAACCTTTTGCAGAGTCCCACCACGTAATGCATTTCGCAACAGCCCTTTGGCTGTAGTAGCAAAAGCACCAGTAACTGCAGCATGTACAACATTGACAGTAATAGCAGAAGACATTAATGCTGAGACAAGAAAACAGTTATGTAGGAGTGTATGGTGTAATACTCATGAACAACGGCAATTGCAAGTTGGCCGAAATTTCGGCCAGGTGTGTTCAAAGGGGAAATAATTGCTTAAATGTTCAAAAATAGGAAAAGCTGGCCGAAATTTCGGCCAGCCCACCCAAAAACCAGAATATAAGTGCTTGAATAGTGAACAGACCAAAAAGCTGGCCGAAATTTCGGCCAGCCCTAAGAAAAATGAAAATAATCATGCCTATTCACCAAGAAACCAAAAAGCTGGCCGAAATTTCGGCCAGAAGGGTCAAAAACTGCATATACACATAGTTGTTTGCAATGTTACCCAAAATCTGGCCGAAATTTGGGCCACCTTCAGAAAAACGTAAAATACAACACACTAGAAGACGGTGATACACAAGGCTAACACATCAACACGTATTTCAACGGGTGTCACACAGCTCTGCCAACAACTTTGGTCCCATACGTCAAATAACATACTCAAAGTAGAAATGTAGAATATTGTCAAATCGCGCGTATACGGGGTCCTAGAGGGTGGGCAACTTGTGACGCCTAAGAAATATTCCACGGAGGGGGTTAAACATTCCACGGAGGGATCAAATATTCCACGGAGGGGGTTAGACATTCCACGGAGGTATCAAATATTCGACGGAGGGGGTTAAATAATTCATGGAATAATCAAATATTCCACAGAGGGGGTTAAAGAAGTCACGGAGGTATGAAATATTCTATGGAGGGGCTGAAACATTCCACGGAGGTATCAAATATTCCACGGAGGGGGTTAAAAAATTCACGGAGGTATCAAATATTCTATGGAGGGGGTTAAAAAATTCACGGACGTATCAAATGTTCCAAAGAGGGGGTCAAATAATTCATGGAGGGATGAAATATTCCACGGAGGAGGTTAAACATTCGACAGAGGTGGAACATTTGATAGCCTCCATGGATTGTTTAGCGGCACTCTGGAACATTTGAGGGTCTGTGTGGAACATTGGAGGGTTTGTATGGATGGTTCTGGGTCTGCATGGAACATCATGGGTCACCCGGCGACATTTGAGGGTCTTTATGGACTGCTTGGGGTCTTTGTGCAATGGTTGCTTCTGTGGAACAATTCAGGGTGTTATGAAACAATTCAAGGGCTCCATGGACAACCCCCGTGCAAAATCCCATGACATGTAACCAGGATCCCCCTGTGGTGATCCAAGTGCCTGTGATGTCCTTGCCTTTGCGCAATGACTCGCACCCCTAGGATCTTTGACATACTATGTGGAATATTTAGGTGGTCCAAAGAACATTTGAGGGTTTCCGTGGAATATTTTGCACCTCCAAGGAACATTTGAAGGTTCCCGATAGAACAATTAAGCACCTCCGCGGAATGTTTAACCCCCTCCGTGGATTATTTGATACCTTCGTGGAATATTTAACCCCCTCCGTGGAATATTTGATACCTCCGTGCAATGTTTGACCCCCTCCGTGGAATATCTCGCACCCCTCACCACAAGGGTGCAATCAAGGTCTGTTCACCGGGACCTGAACGCCAGTTGATGCAGGCTTGTCTTTCACTGCAACCTACGAAGGACATACCCCTTCACACGATCCGGCAGTGCCTTCCAAGCACAGTGCATGGTAAGTCCATGGTGAACAGTCTGTGGGGAACACACATTGGCCCCCCCGACACACTCTCTCACCCCATGCAGCAAAGATGTGACATACACCCCCAAGGGTGTGCAGAAGTCATCCTGCATGAAGCTTACAACGTCCAGGTGCTTGTGGGCATCGTGCCACACACGCAGGGCCACAGTGCGGTAGGCAGCTGACTGGGGGGGGGGGGGGGTTGGGCATTCTTGAGAGGTTTGGTGATCAGAAACTGTACAAGCCTCTTCTCCCATTCCTGCAATTGGTCTGTGTGGCACACTCTCACCGACCCCTCAATATCATGCCACCCTGCCCAGTTTGTGTCCTCATCCTTGATGAGGATGTAGGAATCTGGGAGGGTCACCCCGAGGTGCATTGCTTTCACATCCCACGTTTCGATGCGCAACCGCAATTCCAACGTGTCAGCTCTCTTGTTGGCCATGATTTGCTCCCAATCCAACAATTGGTCACTATTGGGGGGGGGAGGGTCCTCAAGAGTCGTGTGCCTTTTGGTGCCTCGGCTGAGGCTTCCGAAGCCACTGCCCCACCACCCCCTCAGCGCCCCCCTTTAACTTGTAAATTACACCTGCCTCTGGTTTGGCAAGGGTAGGTTGTTGGTGCAGAACCCGTGGAAGCCGCACCATCTGTACTTCCTCCTGGGATGCTCCTTGTTGCAGTTGGTCGGCCATCACCCGCAACCCACTAAGCTAGCCAGCAGTGAGGGGGGGACTCACCCCATCCAAGAAAGGGCCCAAAGAGATGGAGCTCAGATTGGGCCCTGCTGGTTAGTGTGTTTCCCCGCACCACGTCCTTCATGATCCCCGGCTCCGAGGACACCATGAAGGCAAGGACGACGGGGGCCTGCAAACCATGGTACCGGTCCAAGGTGGCGATTACCTGCACACACACATATCCCTGCTCCCCATGAAAGCTGCGCCCTGCTTCACACACACAGTGCTGCAGCCATAGCATCTGTGCATAGTGTGTGGTGACGATTGCCACTGAGTGGGGGGGGTACGCATGTGCGGTTTGTGCATGCTCCAGAAAGTGCAGCACAAGCCACGCCTCGGCCCTGCTCTGGTTCCCTTGGCGGAGCATCTCGTCGTCCATGACGAGGGAGTCCCATGCTCTCATAATCTGGTACCTAAGGACCGGCACCCGCTCCTCTGACATCCCATACCGTGTCAGCTCACGTTTCCACTCCACATTATTTGTGCTGACTATGCGGGTGTGTTGACCTCCCAACACCGGCGGAGGTTATGCTGGAGAGGTAGGGGGGTACCAGCCCAATGATCCCCCCCCCTTTGGGCACTGTACATATCGTACATTGGGACCACTCCTCTTGGGCACTGTACATATCGTACATTGGGACCCTCCCCTTGGGCACTGTACATATCGTATTTGGGACCCTCCCCTTGGGCACTGTACATATTGTACATTGGGACCCCCCCCCCCCCCTTGGGCACTGTACATATCGTACATTGGTACCCTCCCCTTGGGCAATGTACATGGGACCTCCCGTGAAAAGTCAACGCACCACCATTGCCAATGGCAGGTCCATGCGGAACTTTTGGGTTCGGACACAGGCAGTACACCTTGTACGCTACAGAACGAACTGCAACACACTACTTGTGGCGAAGCGGTGTGAGTCACCATATTGCATTGGGGGTCCCTGGTCGATGTCCACATCTACGTTAGCAAAATGCTCTTTTTGTGGCCAAGAAATTTGGTTAGACGTCACCTGGCTGGTCTACGTTGCCAAAAGAGTGATGCCACTGTATGGGCGAAGTTGACCGGGATCCCCACAAAACATGCATTGTGCCCAAAGGCGGCCAAGTCGAGTCCCAGTGGGATGCTATGCCTCGAGGAGTCATCCACGAAGCTGAATGCAAACCGAGTTTGTGGCTTACCGGGGGGCCCCCCAAGCAGCAACCTTCGCCGTGTGGCAACCATCCCTGTTGCTGCAAAGAAAACAGGGCAGCTGTTGAGGGCACATACAAATTTGCCATTGCACTCCGGATGATTAGCCAGTGTCTCTTGGACTGTTGGCCGGTTGTACGCTCGCAAATCTGGGGGGGCTTGGCCCCTTGCATCACGTAGCCGCATCCAGGGCGCCGGATGATCTTTCAGAAATTAATGTGTGAAGGTAGGATCTTGTTCAGCCGACTGGATCACCCGCCGCATCAGGTTGTCAACCTGTGCATTTGTCGGGGCAGTGACTAAGATGCATGCCCGAGGGGGGTGGTCGTCAGGTGCCCCCCCACCCCCCTTTCTTGCCAGTGTGTACCAAATCTGGCTTCTTCGGATTCGAGGTGCATGGGTCAAAGTGCCCGTGCTGCCACATCGCTGCCTTGATGCAAGCCACCAGGGTCTCCGACTTCCCTGTGACGGCTCCACGAGTCATGGAGGAGACGATAGTACCCTCATCCAGACATTGCCGGACAGCCAAGGCTTGGGAGGGGTTCAGGTTATGATGCGCCACAAGGTGGCGTAGGATCTGCGAGTCCTCGGCAGGGAGGCTAGCAGCCACATGTGATTCTTGCCGAGTGGCATTGAGCAACGCGTTCCATGCCTTCCCCGTCCGTATCGCCTCACGCAACGAGCGAAACGCTGCCTCATCGGGCAGGAGGCAGCACCAATACTTGTGCTTCGGCACGATGGGCGGTTTGTTCGAACAAACTATGGTCACCATGTCGCCAGAGGGGCCATCACCATGCACCTTGCCAATGAAGTCCGGTGCCGGTGCAATGTCGTCGCCCAAGTCTCTCCGATCCATGTGGCATCCATGGATGAGATCCCCATCAGTCAGATGATAGTTGTGCCAAACTTCAATCTCAGCAACACATTCTGCTATGAGCACCATATTGCCATTCTTGTCCTCCTTCTGCCGATGTGCCTTCTCAAACCCCGGCCGCCGCGCCTCGACCTGGAAAACATGCCCAACACCAAACGCAAAGGCCCTGTACAAGGGAAAGGCCAAGGCCCTCCGCAAGGCAAAGGTGGAGGCCCTTCGCAAGGCAAAGGCCAAGGCCCTGCGCAAGGCAACGGCCAAGCCTCTTTGCAAGGCAAAGGCCAAGGCCCTCCGCAACGCAAAGGCCAAGGCCCTCAGCAAGGCAAAGGCCAAGCCCCTCCGCAAGGCAAAGGCCAAGCCCCTCCGCAGGGCAAAGGCAAAGGCCCTTCGCAGGGCAAAGGCCAAGCCCCTCTGCAAGGCAAAAGTCATGCCCCTCTACAAAGCAAAGGCGGAGGCCCTCCGCAAGGCAAAGGTCAAGGCCCTCCACACCACAGCCACCTCACGGCACCTTGCTCCCATGCCCACTTCCGGGCGGCGGTACACTTATGGACACTGTGCACAAGGGATGTCCTCTGGGTGTTGTGATCGGTCCAATGGGTGGTGAACCCTTCTATTGGGTTCGTGCCAATGTCGTAGTCCAATTCGGCAAGGGTTTCAGCAAAGGTCCGGGCCTTGTCTTTGGCTTGCGGAGGGCCTTGACCTTTGCCTTGCCCGCCGAAGAACCTTCCTGTGTTGTACCTTACGGGACCTCAAGGGTGTCATCATGAAACCATGCAAGGATCCCGATTTGTTTTGCGCAATATCGCACTGAGCGATATGGGCCGGGTATGGCCCTGGACGTATGGCGTGGACTACAACAACTTGACGGAATCTGGGTTCTTTTGCGCTGATGTCTGTGATTGCTAGGGTTGAAGGACACGGGGGAGAACAAAAGCATGGGTTTCCTTTTTCGCAAAACCAAAGAAGATGCAAGATTTTCCGTGATAGAAAGAGCGAAACAAAAACCCTTTTGAGGAGAAGCGAAACGAGGCACTGGGGTATCCAAAGGAAAACCCGGCTTCACGAGGAAGTAGTAGGGTATCTAAAGGAAAACCCGGCCACGGAGAGCTACAACGCCATGTGGTAGTCCACCAAGTCCACTACTACCCAAACTAGAAGACAAACCCTGTTACACAAACAAATCTCTACAACTTGCATTGTAGGTCCTAGTGAGTCTTGAGCCTGAGAGAGTCGCTTGCAGGAGAACATGACCTGCAGTCGAAGCATCAGCCGCAGTGGAGGCGCCAGCCGACGCCAAAGCACCAGCCGCAGTGGAGGTGCCAGATGAAGCCGAAGCGCCAGCTGCAGCACAAGTGCTAGCCGTAGCCGAAGTTCCCCCAAAAGCAGAAGCCGCAGCGACCTTGGTAAAGACTCAACAAGTCCCCCGGTTGACCTGGACGACTCCACCGCCGCCTAGGTGTTCGGAGCCGAGATCACAGAATACGAGGAGGTGGAAGGGGAGTCAGAGAAGAATAGCACTCGCCGTGGTATGTCCGAACGATCTCCCACACAGGTGGTATGGAAAAGGATCTGGCAAGGACCATATACAGAGAAACCACACCCCTATGCAGGCTGTGTTTTGCCATGCTTCCCATGTCTACATGCTTTGCTTTCCTTTGTGCTCTTTTGCGAGGTCGCATGGAAAAGCATTCGGAAAATACCACAAAATAGGGAAAACACTGCCCTCCCCCTACCTTGTGCATCACCATATGGAAAAGCGTGCCCCCCCTTCTCATATGTCATGTGTCATGTGTGCTACCATTTGTTTGATGTTCCCATAGTTACCATGACCCTTCTATTTGTCAACCCGAATTCTATCGGTACGATTTGTGTGACTGTAGGCAACATGTAGGTGTCATGTATCCACCTTTTCCCCATTGTGGTCCTCTTTGCAAGCCCTTCAGTGATGATGTTATTCAATTGTGCACCTTGTGGGGTGGCTCTGCCGATGTTGGGTTTGGGCTGTGCCACAAACCCCTGCACAGACCTTTTTCTTAGGCCCCGTTTCGTGTCGCCAAAGACTTTGAAAAACAGCACCGTTTTGTGCACTGAGAACCGTCCCTTGCAGATTCTTCGGCACATGAATGCACTGCACAGCATGTAGACGTTCAGGCATTTTGTGCGCTGAGAAGGCCCGGGCCACCACAACGGCCTGTGTGCCATGCCATCAGCAAGGAGAAAGATCCAGTCTCCATGGGAGCCTCTCCGTGCCTCAGAGCGGCAGCCACAAAATCCCATGGGCACCCACAGGGAGTCCCTGAGGGGTGCACACCACTCCCCACAGGGTGTATCCGACTTTAAGCTCCAAAAACAAGACATCTGAGAAGGGGTTTTGCTATGTGTCAAATTTTCCTTGTACCTATGTCCCTTCTGCGCTTATCTGTCCTTTGTTGTGCAGGTTCCTCTTGACACAAAGGGAAATGAAATCTTTCACCCCCCCCCCCTCTGTGAACCTGAAGTTGGAACTTTTTGGCTATCGTTTCAATGCAGAACACCCTTGAGGTGTTTAGGTTGTCTATGGTGTGGGCCTTGGCGCTTCTGACCTTATACCCCTTCAATGATGAGCATGCTGACTCCAGCTGAGAAGGGGATCTGACATGTTTGTTTCTGGAATCAGTTACAATTTGCTTGCTCCCACATGTGGCTGTGTATTGCATAGGAGTACACATAGGGCACTCTTTTATTTTCAACCTCCCGCTTGAGGTGAGTTAGTGAGTCTAGGGTCTAGACCGTCGCGTCTCTGACCAGGACATTTGAGTTGGGCCTGCCACAACACCCACGCGTTCATCTCCCACCAACTGCGGGCCGCCGAGCCGCAGGAATTTCCCCTTGGTCACAGGCCACGGCGCCCCGACGTGGGTCATCGTTCATCCCTCAACCCACCTACTGCGGGCCGCCGAGCCGCGGGAGTTCGCCCGCGGTCCCCGGCCACAGCGCCCCGACCAGAGTCGTCGTTCAACCCCCAACCCACCTACTGCAGGCCGCCGAGCCGCAGGAGTACGCCCTGGGTCCCCGGCCACAGCGCCCCGACCAGGGTCGTCGTTCATCCCCCAACCCACGTACTGCGGGCCGCCGAGCCGCAGGAGTTCGCCCTCGGTCTCCGGCCACAGCGCCCCGACCAAGATCGTCGTTCAACCCCCAACCCACCTACTGCAGGCCGCTGAGCCGCAAGAGTTGGCCCTTGGTCCCCGGCGACAGCGCCCCGAACAGGGTCGTCGTTCATCTCGCAACCCACCTACTGCGGGCCGCTGAGCCGCAGGAGTTGACCCTTCCTCCCCGGCCACAACGCCCCAACTAGGGTCGTCGTTCACATCCCAACCCACTCACTGTTGGCCACCGAGCCACAGAAGCTTTCCTGCAAATAAACAACAAACCGTGAGGGGGGCAAAGTGCAGCATGTTGCAAGCATGCTCGAAGGGTAAGTAAGAGGGTTGGGAAGAAAACATCACACAATGCCAAATCAAATTCAAAGTGAACTACAAAGCCCCTTCTCAGATGTATGTTGGTTGCACATGACATTGACAAACAAGGGTTTTCAAAATGGTTGTTTGCCATTGGAGGACATGGTGCGCATTTGGTTAGACATGACAGACTGCCTGATGGTGGCAAAAGCATAGAGGGATGTGTCCCTTTCCCCGGCTGCAAAGTTTGTTCCCTTTTCCAAAGCTCGGTACGCACAAAATGTGTCCTAAGAAAAAGGTCCTTGCAGGGGTCCTTACAGTGACCCACGCGTGAGGGAGCATTGTGTCATGCTGGACAATCCACAACGCACAATCCACATCCCATGAAACTTGGTGTGGGCAACGGACAGGCCTAGGCAACATATGTCAAGTTTCGTGCATCGTCATTGAAAGGGCTTGTGGTCAGCAATCTGTAATTGGATTGAAAAGCGAACATGTCAAAACCCCTTCTCAATTGTTGTCAACATGTTCATCACTGAAGGGGTATATGGTCATAGGCGCCAAGGCCTAGACCACAAACAACCAAAATACCTCGAGGATGTTCCGCATAATCAAATTGTCACCACATTCTGATTGGATGCAGAAACGAACATGTCAAAACCCCTTCTCAGTTGTTGTCATCATATTCATCACTGAAGGGGTATATGGTCGTGGGCGCCAAGGCCTAGACCACACACAACCAAAACACCTCGAGGATGTTGTGCATAATGAAATTGTGAGCACATTGTGATTGGATGCAAAAACAAACACGTCAAAACCCCTTCTCAGCTGTAGTCAGCATGTTCATCACTGAAGGGGTATATGGTCATGGGCGCCAAGGCCTAGACCACAAACAACCAAAACACCTTGAGGATGTTCTGCATAATCAAACTGTCAGCACATTCTGATTGGATGCAGAAACAAGCATGCCAAAAGCCTTCTTTGTTGTTGTCATCATATTCATCACTGAAGGGGTATATGGTCGTAGGCGCCAAGGGCAAGACCACACACAACCAAACCACCTCGAGAATGTTCGGCATAATCAAATTGTGAGCACACTCTGATCGGATGAAAAACAAACATGTCAAAACCCCTTCTCAGCTGTAATCAGCATGTTCATCACCGAATGGGTATATGGTCGTAGGCGCCAAGGCCTAGACCACAAAAGACAAAAACACCTCCGGGGGATTTTGCATAACCCAATTGAAACAACAGCAAAAACATTTAGACTGCAAGCAGTGAGAGGGGGGGGGGGTTTCCATTTCCCATATTTCCCCATTCTTGCCAGCATGCCCTCAATTTGCCGGTCTTAGACTACAGGTACTGAGAGAGGGGGGGGTTCCATTTCCCAGCTTTCCCCGTTCTTGCTAGTATGCCCTCAATTCCCCGGTGTTAGACTGCAGGTACTGAGAGGGGGGGGGGTTCCATTTTCCAGCTTTCCCCGTTCTTGCCAGTATGCCCTCAATTTCCCGGTCTCCTTTGGTGGGTGACGATGGGAGAAGTATGATATTGGGAGGGGGGCATTTTCCATGTGATAAGTTTCCCAGTTGGCCATTTTCCATAACAGAGTATGACATAGGGGGAGGGCATGTAAACGAGTGATGGAGCAAAAGTCTGCTCTCAGAGGGGGGGGGGGGGGCTAGCATCGAGGGAGGGGGGTTGGTGGTCGGGGGTGATGGTCCATAAAAGTCTGAAGTCTGAAGTCTGATAGCCCATTTGGTTAGTATACCCATAGCTGTTGTCCACCTACCAGGGTGCGCAGAAAGCGCTTTAGAATAGAATTCAAAAACCCAACAGCTAGCGTACCCCCGGTTCGCTTTTTGGGGAACGAGTACGTTGTCTCTCCTTCTGCCCCAACCACACTGACTGGACCCGAGGACCATCGCACAATGGGATGCTCCTCCCATCCTGCACCACGCAGCAGTGCCATGTTTGTAGTGGGACACTTAGTGCTTAGTTGCACTTGGGCTGGGCGCGCCGATAGGTCAGGGATAGTAGCCACGTGTGTACTTCAGCGCCGTGTGCGTCTACTTGTTGACCTTGCCGGTCCAGCTGCAGCGAAAATGGACTGTGTCCGCACCAGATGCTGTGCTGCGCAATTCTGTACAATACGCCATCGCACGACGACACGCCCGGTGCCGCCCATGTGGAGGAATGTTGCGAGGCCGTGCTCGCTAAATCGCGGGTACCGTGCAAGCAACGCCCCAACAAGCACCGGGCGGATGAGGCTGGTGCTCTTTTGTGCACAAAGCCCCCCGGTCAGCAAGCACGTGGAACGTAGTCCCTCTCCGAAAGTGTGTGTGTACAGGTGCGGGACAAGGTATGGGTCCGGATAATTAAGGACGGATTCCAGGCCCTGAGGGATGCGCAACCCCTCTAGCATGTTTAGGGCTGCTTGGTCGGCACATCCCTCACATAAGGTAACATTCTGCCGAAGTTGTTCCCGTATGTCGGGGGGGTTTGCAAGTAGGTCCTACTTTACCTCTGCCGTGTGGTCCCAATCAATAAGCCGTGATTGCCAATACTCCATGCACATGTCAATCTTAAATTCCTTGCGATGCACCTTCGTTCTCCTCACCTCCACGTAGTTTGCAATGGCATGCACGCCTGTGGAGTGCTTGATGCTACCCATCTTCCTTGCGACACGAGACTTGTCTCCCACTTGCGAGGCGCTTGACTGGCGTGGCTGGCCTCAGCAATAGTGCTGCCCTATACACCTTCCTCTATAAAAGCCTCTGGCTGCAGTGCGTCCACTTTTGCGGCTTCGGTGGTGTCCATCGCTGGTGTCTCACTAGCGCTGCCATCCATGGCAATGTCGTTTGGTATGTCACACATGTCTTGACAACACACAAACTTTATGGGTTAAGTCAGGTTGGTAAAAACAGCACAACAATCACACAGTTCAAAGCATCAATGATGGCAAATGGCAGATTTGGACAGCAAATGAGCCGGAACAAAGCATTCAATTCGGCACCCACAGGGGTTGAAATAGGCAAAATTGTCTTCAAAAAACCTAATCACTGCAGAGACGTCTCAAGTACAATGTCCACCGCACGACAATGGTCACAGTATCACACAGGCCCACCAAAACGTCCGTCGTTGACACAGGTATAGAGTAACAGTAGTAAAATTCGGCCTGTCCGAATGGTCTGCAACAGCAGAGCCAAACCTCCTTGTGGCAAATTACCTTCAGACATCGTATCAGTGCAGCAGTGCTAGGCAAACCTCTTCGAGGGTCACACACGCTATCACAGCCGGTGCACACTTCAATACGAAAGCATCGACATGTGCGCACAGATCAAAGCATAGTGATAGCATGGTCTAGGACTGGCCCACCCCTAAGAAAGGAACAGAAAATGACCACATGGGACCACATATTGGGCAATGATGACGAGCTGGGCTGTGCAGGCCCCAGAGTAACAAGAACGAGTAATACAACCCCTCAAAACTCAATGTCCGACAAAGCTGGGCTCCGCAGAGCCCAGGAATTCGGGGGACAGCAAAAATGGGGGTGTACATAGCAAAACGCCGATTGGGCTGTCTGGGGGGGGGGGTCTGCATTGCCACCCCCCTAGTGCTCAGTCTGAAACTATCAAGGCAAATTCACGCACCTCCTCACTGTGCACAACAGGAGGGCCATTAGAGAGGGCGCTAACATCTACAACATCCCTGGCCCGGATCACAAGTACACCATCCTCAGGGGTGGCACGCACATGATCAATGCACATTGCATTTGGCACTGGGGAAAAAATGTCCATTGCAATTGGTATGAATCCAAATGTTTCTACAGGTTCCCGGGCCTCGTGGCGGTTCACAGGTGGCCTAAGGGCGATATGTTGCCGTACGTGATGCTGGGCATTATCGCGGAGCCCTTGTCCACGAACCACGGTGCGCAGAAGGCGCTTTAGAATAGAATTCAAAAACCCAACAGCTAGCGTACCTCCGGTTCCCGTTTTGGGGAACACGTACGTTGTGTCTCTTTCGGCCTCAACCACACTGACTGGACCCGAGGACCATCGCACAGTGGGATGCTCCTCCCATCCTGCACCACGCATCAGTGCCCATACCTTGTCCCGCACCTCTACACACACACTTTCGGAGAGGGACTACGTTGCACGTGCCTACTGACGGCGGGGCATTGTGCAGAAAAGCTCACCAGCCACGTCCGATGTGTGCTTGTCGGGATGTTGCTTGCACCATGCCCGCAATTTAGCGAGCACGGCCTCACAACATTCCTCCACATGGGCGGCAGTGGGCGTGTCGTTGTGCGGTGGCGTATTGTACAGCAATGCATAGCATATGGTGCGGACATAGTCCATTTTCGCTGCTGCTGGACCGGCAAGGTCAACAAGTAGACGCACACAGCGCTGAAATACACACGTGGCTACCATACCTCACCTATCTGCGCGCCCAGCCCAAGTGCAACTACGCACTAAGTGTCCCACTACAAAGATGGCCAGGATAATTAGGGAGGGATTTCACGGCCCGGAGGATGCGCAACCCATCCCGTATGGTTAGGGTCGCTTCGTCGGCACATCGCTCACGGAAAGTAATTTGCCCTATGTCTGGGGCTGCGAGAAAGAGCGCACCGATAGTTTTCTCTATGACAATAAGTTTGGGGTGGTTATATATGCGCGCACCGGTTCCAAGCACCGGAGTGGTGATGTGCGAAAACAAAGCAAAGAATTTACGCCAGATGATATTGCAAACATGTTTGTAGGGGTGCCACACGCCGTGAATTAAGGAGATACCCCAGAACCAGTCCGGAAAATTCAAGTCCATGGTGGCTCTGGGGTACAAAAGGTTGAGCACCCGGCAGTGGATGTTGCAATGCGGTGGCACACAAACAATGGCCGCGTTGGCTAACTAATTTTTCCAAGGAGGCTTACTATGTATGGCTGGCTATGCGTTGCATGGCGTCGCCACAAGTGGCCGTCCCTAGTGGTGAGAGCACCATTGCTCTCATGCGGGAATACAACCGCAAGCTGGTGCACGCACATCTCACCAAGCCGTCCCGGTTCTCTTTTGCAAACCACAGGGCATTGCAGTTCGGTCAAGCGTAATGCGCGACCGCTTGTTAACACGTAGACCCGCAGAAAGCTGTACGAATTCCTCCGCCACACCAAGGCGCTAAGCCGACAACATCGTTTGGCGACCAGTGCGCCATTCTATCTTACAAAGAGACCGCCTGTAGTTGACATGCAACCCCATACAAACCGCTGCCATAGTGAGAAGACACTCCGGGTGGCGCAGAAGGAAAAGGCGGTAACCAAAGCAGGACACTAGCAATAGGCGTGGACAAGCACATACCGTGCACAGTGGGGATCCAATTCACACGTGACGTAAAAGAAGTACGGGCTTCCATTGCGCATAGCATGCACAGAAGACGTGAAATTAGGTTGTTCAAAAAGGCGGGGCTCTGTAGAGCCCGGCATCCGGAAATTGGTAATGGCGGGCCGTGTAATAGACGAAGGGGATGTAGGGAGCTGCGAGCAAGTAACTAAGAAAGAGGAAAAGTAGCATTTGGCGCAGGCTGGGCTCTGCAGAGCCTAGGGTCCCTAAAAGTGATAATCATGGGGTGAATAACACGAATATGGGAACTGGGCAAAATACTTAATGGATGCGAAGGTCACATAGTTTTCCGGTATTTGGCCGGTGGCGTATCAAGTAGTAATGACCACCGTGACCCATATTGACCATCTCTCTCTACTAGGATAGTAGCTGGTTGTGGGAACGTACATTGAGCGACATCGGGCGAAAATGCTACATGCACATGTGGCAACCGTGACTAACTCGGGGTTTGTTGGTTGTCCGCAACAGCGGCAACGGGCAACACGGAAGTGCGCCGCAGGGGCAGTGCAGGAGGGAAGTCCTTGGTGGTATCGCATAATAAGGCAGGGGCACTGGGGCACGAACTGAACGCCTACCACTATAGTTGATTAAAGTGCGACCCAATGCAGCGGGGGGGGGGGGTGCTTCTATGTGGTACAGGCACTGGTTCCAACAGGCTGTATTTTGACTACCCATCGGTGTGGTGTGCTTCCACAAGTGGTCAAAAAGACCATATGTGATGGCGATCTGAGTTGTGCCGATCAATCTATGTAAGTGTGGGTTGGTCGGCATCCTGGGGTGGAAGTGGCCGAGGAGGTGGGATACGGGGATGGGAAGACCACTCAACAAGGGGACACGATTTTGGATTTATTGCATCCGGGATCAATGAAGCCCGTTCCTCGCTGCGTGACGGAAAATGGGATCGGCATACCCGATCCCCTTCTTGCCATGTGACAAGGGGGTTGTGCATTGGGTTGCAATGCAAAACGGAACCGTGTGCGAAGCCCCCAGATGTATTGCACGAACCTTCGTGCCTCACCACCACTATTGTCCCTAAGCAACTCAATTGTCTTCGGCGTCAATGGGTCATTGAGGGAGGCCTTTTGTGGGGTTGGCTGGTCCTTTGGGACAAACTTTGGTGGCCGTGCTGGGGATGGGGGTGCTGACCCCGTAAACATAATCACCTCTTGCAAGGCGAGCGTAGCTGCACCACGTGGTGCTGTTTCTCCGGTCGATGGGACCGGCAACGGTATACAGGTCCTACAATGTCATCTCCTTCGGTATCCTGGTCGGCACCCGGTACATCCACGTCCGTACGTCTAACATGTGCAAAATCAGCCATGGCTGTTGTAAAAAGAAAATAGCAAGCTATATACTTAATATATGGTAGATATGACCAGATAGCAAATAAAACAACACTGTACAGTAAGCACAAAACTCAACTGCAATGGACTCCCTTGGTACCCGTATGAAAGGTAGTTTTGTTCATCATAAATCGTTTTATGAAATATGAACGCATTTTGCTCTTGCTATGCTACCCATGGGCCATTTTTTTTCGAAGCTTGGGCGGTTGGCTCGGTGAATTTTTTTTTTGTGGACCGGGGGTTTTTTGGAAGAATTGCCATTTTTTTTCTAGTTTTTGCAAATTATGAAAAAATCCTCCGCTGTTCATAATTCCATTCATAATTCCATTTATAATTCCATTCATAATTCGGAACTCGTTTTATGAACGCGCCAATCGTTTTATGAACGCGTTTATGAACGCGTTTTATGAACAGATGCACATGCACGCAAAAGATGCTCAATTTTCAATATGTCCTGTCCACTTCACTGCTTTTCCTTGTCCCTTGTGCTTGCTTGTTCTTGCCGCCCTAAACCTCAGGGCTGGGCCCGTCGGGTCCTCCCAAAGGGGGGCCGTGGCCTGGAGTTTGCCCCCATCCGGGGCCTGGTCGTGGGTTGGGGCAGGTGGTTGGGCTGCCGGTTGGGCCGAGGGGTGCGCTGAGGCATCTACCTCCATGGGGGCGGCCTTAGGGGCAGCTTTGGGCTTGGGCTGAGTGGCCTGCTTAGCCTCAGTCTTGGGTTCAGGCTTAGTTGGCTTGGGGGCCGGCTCAGCCGGCGGGTCATTGTCCGGTTTGGGGTTAGCCTTCTTTTTGGCCTTGGCGGCCTTCTTACCTGCAGATGCAGCCTTCTGCTACTCCCAATGGGTCACTGCTGCAGCATGAGAGGCAAACAACAGATGCCTCTCAACCCGAAACATCTCCTTTTCCCCTGGGTGTTCCACCCACACTCTCGCCCCCGCCCCCCCGACAACCGAGGATACAACCCCCGGGTATGAACCATCGGTGTAGGGCATATACACCTGTTCACCAAGCAGGGGGTGAGGTGCCTCCTCCCCCTCCAAAGAGGGGGGTTCCTCGCGCCGATGTTGGTGTTGCGGTTGCTTCCCCTTCACCGCCTTCCCATGTCCACGGTGGACTGCCTGCTCCGACGATCAGGTGCTGCCGGATTCGAAGCACTTGCCATTCAGGGTGGGGGAATTTAGGGTTGGGTGGGTTTGGGGGGGGGGGGGGCAGGGCAGGAAGTTCGGGTTTCACGGCGCGGGGGGGGGGGGGGGGGGCGGGCTTTCCTAGGGAGGTGCTGCAGGGGCTGCCGGGGCTAGGGGGCTCAACCAACAACTCGACAGCAGGATCTCCTCGTGAGCACACCCCTCCCACCCCAACTCACCCAGGCTAGCCAAGCACGGCGGATTCGCGGCCCAAGTGTCCGTTAGACGGCGGAAATTTTTTTCTACTCCCGCAGTCCGGGCAGGATAGAGCACCCCGTTGCGGGTTGAGGACGAGCAGCTGGTACAGAGCGGCGGACAGCGCGATGCGGAACTCGGCGTGCCCAGCCGGTAGCGGATGCAAACCTGTGTGACGTCCGCCGGGTTCACTTCAACGTCCATGACCTGTGACACTGCCGTTCATAAAATGTGTTCATAAAACAAGTTCATAAAACACGTTCATGGTTCATAAACTAGAAGTGAAGGGTCGCTGAATTATGAACGCCGAATTATGAACGAATTATGAACCAATTATGAACGCACATACCTCGAAATCCGGCTCTGGTCCGACGGTGCCCATGGCGCCCAGGGCGGTGTGGAAATGCGCAGCCGTGCTAGGAGGGGTGCCCTGGGGGGCAAATCTAGGGGCCGTGGTGCTGCTGGTGGCCAGGGCTGCCCGGCCAAGGGGCTTGATGGGGCGGGTGATGGTGAGGCCTTCGACGTCCCCCTCGTACGAGGCCTCCCGCCCCGGGTCATACATCCCCCCCAAACTGGATTCCCAATAGGGGATGCACTCGAACTTGCGCCCGAAGCGCTGCAGCTTCACCCTCTCCCTTTCCTCCCAGTCAAGGAAGCACAGCTCCCAATGGGAGCCCAGCATCAAGGCCCCCCGTGGGCTGGAAAAGATTTTGGCCTGCGTCAAATCCCCATCCCCGGGGATGGGGGACCGGGGATTTCTC
Organism: Eutreptiella sp. 'Long Island Sound 2002'; assembly: GCA_964036045.1. Taxonomy (NCBI): domain Eukaryota; phylum Euglenozoa; class Euglenophyceae; order Eutreptiales; family Eutreptiaceae; genus Eutreptiella; species Eutreptiella sp. 'Long Island Sound 2002'. The sequence goes on from OZ038383.1 coordinate 99,250,592, forward strand.
GGCAGGGGCTTCCATGCCCATGCCCCGCATGTGTGCCGCGACCCCCCCCCCCCCCCGGACCAATGTTGCGGATGCGGTGCCGTAAAAGGCGGCAAAATGCCCAGCGCAGGGTGATGTAAGCTACCTCGGGGCTCGCAAAAAGGGGGCATCAGGGGAGTACCCACTGTCCCGCGCTCCCTGCACCGAGCGGAGGGTCAACACATTGCGCCGGTTGGCGTGGCCAGGCATCATGCATGGCCGGCCTCCCCCCTCAACCTCGGGGTCACAACCGAAACCCCCCCCCCCATCCCCCTGTGTCCCCCTCCACGGCCACGACCGCAATCACGGCCTTCGGCTCCTCAATGTTGATCGCGGCCTCCTTCTCCTTCACCACCGTCCCCCCCCGCTGCCTCCTTCTTCTTCCTCTTTTCCTCCTTGTTCTTCTCCTTTTTCCTCTTCTTCTCCTCCTTCTTCTTCTCCTTCTTCCTCCTCTTCCTTTCCTGCTCCGACAAGTCTGTTGACTTCTCACTCGAGGAGTCGGCGGCGCGTTGTTAGGAGGCGGGATGAGCGGAGGGGGGTCGCCCGGACGAGTGGGCTGGAGGGAGCGGTGGAGCTTGAGGTGGAGGTGGGGGTGGACCTTGAGCTTGAGCTGGAGCTCGGGCTGCCAGCCGCTGCTCCTGTGGACGTGGGGGACACTGTTCATAAATCGTTCATAAAACCAGTTCATAGTTCATCAGTTCATAAATTGGGGCATAATTCATTTATGACGGCAAGTTCGGTTTTATGAACGCTAAATTATGAACGCAATATGAACACAAACAGCAGTAGACCAGAGGATCCTTAACGCAAAAAAAAGGTTGTTCCAAAACCCGGTATTTTCAAAAGAGCCCGCGGACAGTACATGCCTTCACCCCGGTGTTCCCAATTGTTCAACCCTGAGTGCCTAGCCCCAAATTTGTATAAGCACACAACCACATGATCCTAGCCCCACATGTGTTGCATGATAGCATCTGAACCGTACCTCACACCCAGCACATTTCAACATGAACAAGAGCAATGCTTTTTTCAATCAAATCCAGTGACGCAGCGTTCGACCACTCGAATGTTCCATCGCCGGTGGCACACCTGATAACAAACCCCCTGCAGCTGGTACAACCTCTAGAAGTGCACCCTGACACACTTCAGAAGCTCACCATTCCCCCCGCTGGAACTCAAGTCATGCTTGCTAGAAATGGCTTTGAACTCAACTTTAGTCCACTCATGCAATTTCCCCCCTCCATTGCCTTCAACACCGCCTCGTCCACATCATACGCAAACACCAGCTGCGCGGTAGGGTTAGAAGAGGTAGAAGGGACAGCTGATGGGTTACGAAGGTCAGAAGAGGAACTACTGGCAACTTCACTTGGGTGCTCCAAATCCTGATCCTCACTGTCTTCGTCCTCACCCTCCAACCCAACCCCATACACATCGCGAATGTCGGCGTGACGTGTTGCCCTCTTGGGGACAACCCACAAATATTGAAAGTCGAACTAAACCTCTGCCTGACCATCCTCTTCCAAAGAAATTGGCAAATCCTTGAAAGCAGCAAACCCAAGCAAACCACCATCTTCCACCTCAACCGCATGCCCTTGCTTCGGTTTGCGCGGGCGGAAAAAGGTCTTGCGCAGATCATCAAAAACCTCACAGGGCCCCCAATCCTCTGGTTCATCCCCATTACACCTTACCCACAATTTCTCACACATGCGCTCCGTGGTTTGGCCAAAGTATGTAGCCGTCACATAGCTAAACACTCCCTCACACGAACACGAGCTTGCCTCAACCCCATCCTCCACTGTAGCACTACCATCCCACTCAGTTTGCTTGGATCGTGTTTGCACGTCTTAAATCAAACTGCGAAGAAACTTCATCCGGCTACCCTTGATGAGGCTACTCTCTACGTCAACCACCCAACGATTCCTCCCACCCCCCTGGAATGACATGACGCATGGTGTGCAACAGCGGTGTGCACATCACGTTCATCAAACCCTAGACGGCGGCGATCCGTGCCCCCTTGGTCGCTTGAACTTTCTTGCTGGTGGCACAAACAACAGCAAAAACATGGCAAAAAAAGGCTGCCGTGAACTTGAAGAGGGGGTGCGAAAGTGCATCGAACAAGCCCTGGGCCTTCTCCCTCCGCCCCAATTCCGCCTCATGATTAATGTACTCGGGCAAGTGTTCTAGAACAGCAAGCAGATTCTCCAGCACAATATCCAGCTCGTGGAACATCGCTTCCACCCAACGCACACCAGTGCGGCGGAAGAAACAAAACTTCCCCCCTTTGCACCACAACCCCCGCATGCGCTTGGAGCTGGTCCTATGGAAGCAGGCCAAAAAGGACACCCGATCATCAAGTGCATCGTACCACACTTTGACCTTTCCCCTTGCAGAGCTGATAGCTCGCATCACGCAATGTGCTGCATCTTTCACCCAAGCAACGTGTTCCTTACGTCCTTTCTCCCTGATAGCCATCCCCATCGCTTCAGAGCGGGGGGCAAAACCAGAATTGGCCAACTTGTGGGTAAGGTGGCTACATAACCCCTGCCGTGTGGGGGATCCCCTCCACTTCAGAGCGGGGGGCAAAATCAGAAGTGGCCCACTTGTGGGCAAGGTGGCTACGTAACCCCTGCCGCCTCGGGGATCCCCACCGCTTCCTACCGGGGGGCTAGATTAGAAGTGGCCCATTTATGGGCAAGGTGGCTACGTAACCCTTGCCGCCTCGGGGATCCCTGCCGCTTCAGAGCGGGGGGCAGAATCAGAAGTGGTGCCCAAAAAAGGGGGGAATTGCTACGTAACTCGTGCTTTCTCGGCGATCCCCAAAAGGGGGGGATAGACATGGCCCACGTTGGGCCGGGGCAAAAAGGCCACTAGGGGCGGTCCTTAAGGGGTGTTCCCGAAACGCAGCAGCAACATGTCGGCACGAAGGGCGTGGGACAACCAGAAGCGGCGAGTACAAAGTGCGTAGCAACGTTCGCAGCCCCACAACCGCTTGCAACGTGGGCTCCTCTTCGTCGTATGCAAGCAGCGACGCAATTTGCTCCCAGGCCCAGAACAGGTTGTGGGCCTACTCCCCGTCAAGTGCGTTGTGCGCCCCCAACCAAACGCCACACCGGTTGCGGTATAGAATTTTCTGCAACTTGAGGGGGATGATTTCCCACCTAGGCCTCCAGGAAGGCCACGAAATGCCTCCCGAAAGCCATGCAACAGTGCAAAATGACCAAAAATACGCGGTTTCTGGCTATGACCAGCAGCGGCTCGCTGGTGCATCTTGCCGCATCCAAACTTTTGCGGGTCACCTTTTACGGACCATGATTGTTGTCCTCCGTGCAGCTACGCGATTCCATCGCTTGGCTGTGTTGTCCCGCATGGCCTCCGTGAAAATACTCCCCACTTGGGGAGCCACGCTGATGCCTAGCAGCCGCCGGAGCCACGGCTAGTCCCCACCAAGGGGGACTGCTGCCGGCACCCAGCTAGTCCCACCAGTAAAGTTTTTTATGCAGGACCTGTGTTCATAAAAGGTGTTCATAATTCGTGTTCATAAAACACGTTCATAATTCATTAATCAGCATTCTATGACGGCGGTTTTGGAATTATGTACGCGCGAATGATGCACAATCTATGAACACGAAAATACAGACCACAAACTTGAAGCATTTGAGCCCAAATTTGGCCCAAGGCAATCATATCCTTGTCCCCCGCGACGGCCATGCCAATGACCCATAGGAAGGCGGTTGTGCGCGCCTTTACCCCATGGCTCAATAGCCCCACCAATAGCTGCGACCAACTGCCACCGGCGCAAGGATACCCGTCACCCCGCACCACAAAGGTGAGGGGGCGGGTCCAGTCAATAGAATGGCACGGGGCTGGCCGGGATTGCACGTATTGTGCCCACGACCGTAGGGGCCAACAGCGACCAGACGACGGGGGGTTGGCACGTTCCACCGGGGGGGGTCAATGACTCCCACGTTGCGTCAAATTAGTCCCGTGTGGGGATGCGCCGTGGGAAGGGCACCCGGTGCGGGCGGTGTAGGCGTCGCCCCGGCGGGTGATGTACTCAGATAACACGCGGATGCCGGACCGGGGTGCACCCAACTCCAAAAAGAACCCTATCAATTAGGGTGCGGGAAAGAGGTCCTCCGCATACATACGGATGGAGTGCACCTTTGTTTTGTGGACCGCCGGGAGGGGAGTGTGGTCCATTGCCTCCGTGAAACGGGCCCGGATGACGAGGGACGATTACATCCATTGGGCCAACAGGTCGGAACACTTGCTGTCCCGAAGACTGGGGGCACCATTGAGCGGAACAAACATCATGTTTAGCTCCGTGAAGAAGGAGCAAGGGTAAGACTTAACAAAAAATGTGGACAAAGAAGTGTTCATAAAAGCTGTTCATAATTTGTGGTTCATATATGAATCGTTCATATATGAAAAATGAATTATGAACAATACTACTTTTCATACAGGTACCTGGGGCTAGGGTATATTGCACACAATGTGTCCTGAAACTCTAATAGAATGAGACACGCCACAACAATAGAAACATCAATTCACCATGCTCCAACTACACTTGCGTGCAAGCAGTCTGAGGCTTGTTTTATAGTACTTCTCAACGGCTGCTAAATGTGATACTTACACAATACCACGGTGGCACCATTATACATCACGATACAAGAGCAATGCAGCGGAAAAGCATAGAAGAATATAACAACAGAGAACATGTAGAAGAAGTTTCAAAGTGTCATAGTGCTATTATATCACAAAAAAGGTGTCTAAATGGGACATTTTTAAGATTTGGGCTCTGCACAGCCCAGGCAACAGAGAAACCATACCCAGCACCCCTTAAGTACCAAAGATATGAATGCTGGGGTCTGCACAGTCCAGGTTGGTGGAAAGACCTAATATAGGCGTGATTTTGGCACTTCGATCCAGATGATGCGGTGCTTGGTGTGGCATGTGTCTTTGATCATTGCCCACTAGTCATGTATGCAGCAGCTGTATCCTTGATTCGTATTTCCTGCTAACCGAATCAGGGACAATGTTTAGGGTGACTATGTTAGAACGTCGGAAAAGGTATACCACTTCACCCAGCGCCACGTCGCCTGGGCACTTGACCACTTTATACACGAGCCAATCGTTGTAACGGGGATGGGCACAAAGAGAACAACTTGTAGCCCGGGCTCTGCAGAGCCCAAAGAGTTGAAATGTGTAATATTGGGCCTAAAATGACTTACACAACTGATCAGGATTCCGCAGAGCCCAGCCTGATGCAGTCATGCAAACTTACACCCCTGTTTTACCACATGCGAAAAACAACCGATCACCCCTTTTTTTCGCTAAAACGATAGGGGACACTATGGGCCTCCTAAGACTACCTAGTTCAGTCTTCTCGTCACACAACGCTTCACGCAAGGACCTGCGTATGTCAGCACGCAAAGGGTTCCGCGAGAATTTTGCCTTCTGCAAATTTTGCCATGTAGGTTGACCAGTCCCCAGCCGGTACCTGGCTACCTTGCGGACTGTCGCACCCAGGGCCCGATACCTCTCACCCCGATTGAGTGGGTTAAGGAGTGTATGCATAGTCGCCTCAGTTCTTGCATTACAATGGGACATTAAAGGAGTTTCACTGTTGACAATGAAACAGTGCAACGTGAGGCAGTGGACCAATGAAAGAATGAATGTGAGTATGCCGCAGGATGCTGACATGCATACGTTGGGTGTCGTGGATCTCTCAATTGCCTAGGCAAAATACATGACTCCGGACCTGATACAGGCACTTCCAATTTCTGAGCAGGAGACTTTATTCGTGTTGATTGTGGACCCTGGACTAGTCAGGCGGTTGACGAACTCGAAATAGTACGGCCATGGTAGCATAGCATTTTCGTTGAGGGCAGTATGACTGAAACACTTCTTCTCGTCAAATGCCGCAACATCCTCGGTGAACTTGTCGCCAACATCAATTATCATCCCATTGAACCGTGCCAGCCGCGTCGGAATCCTCAAAGAAGACGAAGTATTGCGGAGCTGAAGTAGGACTGGCCCAGTGGTTGGTCTAAGCAATGGGTACTCCGCTTTGTGTGCTGCGTTCAAGCTCTTCCACTGCATGCTCGTACTGGCAAAGCCGATGAAAGTGGCACAAACGGTCCCCATTACAGGGGTTATGACAGCAATAACCAAGGAACAGCGGCTTGAGTTGCGGGGAAGTGGACTTATATTTCACCACGAATTACCATTGGGCAACCAGGTTGCCCTTGCACAAGAGCAGATCCACCAAGTAATGACACAAGGATGCTATGAGACATGGCAAACCAGTTTTGCAAGAGCCCGTACAGCAAGAATCCAGATGGACCACGGGGCATCTCCTTGTCATGATGCACTGTCGTCGCTGTCCTCACCAGCCTGTTGGTGAGATTGTCGTACGCTGGCTGGCCTTCTGCAAAAAAAATTGACACCACGGGTTAAGTTTTTAATGTTGTGCAGGACCCGGGATCGGATCGACTACCCCTTGTTCTTCTTTGTTGCCCGTTGGATATTTGCCGGGGCAACCCCAAGAATTCATCATTGCAACCCTACGGGTTATGGGACATCAATGTCACCAAGACGGCAGGACGGGGAGATGTGTTGGTTCGGTTATTGCAAGACAATCCTGGTAACCGGAACCTGGTGCACGTATTACTTTGTGACACGAACATATGGCGGAGGGTTGCGAAGGTTGTGTACAATAGGGAGCATGCTACTCCCCTAGTACGCGGTGCGCTCCGTGACATAGCCCTGTCTATGTGATTTGGTACGCATACAAGGCCGCCCAACCCTTGCTCAACGCCAACACCTTCGCCCCGTCGATCGCCCCAGCCACGGCGGCCTCCTGCGAGTCCCGCTTCCACCTCTGCCCTCGTGGCCGAGGCAGCCAAAGGCACGTGGCATACGTGACCTAACGCCCACAAGCCCACGCTGCGCCGCAGCCTTGAGCGCTTGGTCCAACTGGTGGGCGACAAGTATGCGTGTGTCTACTTTATACAGGGTCTTTTCACCTTCGTTTACCTGCCTGGAATATGATTGCTTCTTACCGGATTTAACTGCCACCCGGCTGTACCAATACCCCCCTCTCATTGTCCTGGAGAGGCTCATTATTTCGTGCTACCTTCTGTATCCCGCACTGCAGTCTCAATTCGACCGTTTCTTCCGCAGTTTCACTGTTGATAGTCGAATTTTCCCTATGGAAGGAGCGCTGGGAGGCCCCGCGGGAATTATTGCAGGCTTATATTTCTGTTGTCTTGCAATTAGAGATAATGGTGCGTGACTGCTCCTGGAGACATCGGGCCTCTGGCAATGGTGTTGCAGCAAGGCAAGGTTTTAGAATGCAGCTTGTTCCTGCTACGCAAGAGCAAGCTGACACGTTGTGACGGCAACTATAAAAACACGATCCGCATTGCTCTCATTCAGTGGAGTCCCTTCCATGATGCATTACCAGGTGCTACACAAGTTGAAGAGAAAGCGGAATCTATGTTGTCTCGTCTTGTGAAAGCATCTAAGCACAATCCGGTGAGATCACGCCAGCCGGTCGTGGGCAGGGCCCGACCTCAAAGGGGGGCTGGGTACCCCCCCTCCCCTTCCACCGACCCCAAAGTGGTTGTTCAAAACAATGCGTTTTGTGGGCGCCTTAGGAACCGGAGATTTCTTTTTAGGCATACGGCAGGGGCCAATTTCTTTGTTCCACCCTATGTGTCTGTTCTCAAAATACTCAGCAATTTGGGGAGAATTTCAAAACAGCTGAAAAGCACAAAAAAGGATTTTGACCCCGACCCGGCCTTTGGGTCGGACCTTGGCTGATGGGAGGTTGAGCTGATGGACAATTATTTTTGAAATTTTTTTCACCCGACTTGCGCATATTCAAAATGATCAGTGTGTCATGCGATTCATTTTGAGGTATGTATGTTGGGATACCCACCGACCCCCCCCCCCCCGGCAGATGACCGCCGGACCCGCCGGACCCCAAGGTTTGGGTCAACCAGGGGGCGGGGAGCCTCCCCGCCCCCCACAGCCCCCAAAAAAGTTGCACACCCCTCAGGGTCACGCATTGGCCAGCGGCGGCTTCTTGGGTGAGATGGAGGATAATCCTGAGGCCTCTTGTGTAGCAGGTACCAACGTTTGGCCGGACAATTTCAAGTTGCCACGTGCCCTCATGGTTTGAACAACCTTGGTTGAGTCAGGGTATATCCTACTGCATCAAAGCCTTCACACTCTCTTTTACCTCTCTGGCAAGGAGTCTCACAAGGCAGACCGCCGGGCTCTGTCCTGTAGCTGATCAGATGATCCAACACCAGGAGCAGCCCCGTGGTCGTGGCTACACTACCCTTTTTTTGTGACGATGCAGGAACACCCGCACGCCTACGTGGCATGCTGCCACGTGATGGTCCGGCGTTGGGACTGCCCATCTTGGAAACCGTACCCAAAAAACGCAAAGGAGCAGGTGGCGTTGGTGCCCAAAATGGGTCTCAACCAGACTCCGGAAATGATGCCCACGTTGATGCCGTGGCATTGGGTGACAATGAGTTGTGCTATGTTGCTTCTAAAAGCGATGGCGATAACTGTATCTTAGTTGGGTAGGGCTTGTAATGCTCCGGAACAAAGATGTATATAGTGGCTAATGGACGTGACATACTGCTAATGGTTGCGGTTCCACATTGAGTCAAGTACCGCGGGTTTGATGATGCCTGTGTGTCCACTGCAATTGCCATCAGCACGGGGGAGAGGGATGCACTTTCATTGTCAACTATGAAGTGTGAAACACAAGGTGAAGCAGGCCTGAATGTTATCACAGCACGATTGTGCAATGGTGAGTAGTTCATAATGACACGAATAGCATACGATCACAGAGCACTTTCGATGTTAACAGTGAAATCCTTGGGAAACAAGGGTCCTAAATGGGGGACGGTGCATACACAGACCGGCATCAGGTGCAACGTTCTGCGCGCCTGATACATGCTGTTTGTGGCTTCCCTCCCGCCTGCCTGTTGTGGGTATGTTGTCCATGTACCGCGCATTCAAAAGGTATCAGCACAATATCACTCACAACAACATTCCACCACTTCAAGAGTAGTTTGCGCCTTTATTGTGCATCCCTTGGCAGAAGGAAACAGTGCAAGTAAGTGATAAGCAGGTCTCACGATGTTGCAGCCCCAAGGTACACAATGTCGGTTTCAGAACCTGCTGGTTGCTCTGACTCTTGCGTTCAACAACAAACTCAGAAATTCGAAAATAGCTAGAATAGGGTGAACCCAATATTTGGCATGATAGTGACAAACGAAAACTAGTGCCCTCTTCATAGCCAAAGACACATACCGCTTTGATCCAAATGGCCTACAACACACTTTGACTGTTGACTGTGAAACACCGTTCCAAAAGGTCCGTCATACAGGAAATGTCATGGTGTTTTGAGCTACATTTCTCCTACTTGTGGCTCCTCCTTGCTCTCTACAGGATCCAGTAAAATGCAGGACCACCTTGACCCGCATGTGGAGCCCGAGCGCCCAGACCAGGCAGCCGGCCACACAATGGAATCTGGTGAAGTGCCTGCAGATGACTCCTGTGTAAGTGGCGTTGATGGTCAAAAACAAGAAGATGACAAACGGGAGCGCAGCTCTGCCGGTGACGCAGATGCTAATGGTGAGGAAAGAGGTGTGGCTCAGGAGGAGGAGGAGAGTTGTGAGGAAGAAGAGAAGTCAGAGGAGGAAGATGAGCAGGATGACCTCACCAAAATAAAAACGCCACCGTGCATCTTGGAGGGTGGAGACATAGAGGCTCAGCACGTCAAACAATACATCATCGCAAGGAAATATGTTCATGTTAGCAAGCTGATCTTGGATGAGGAGCTGAAGTACGGTCGGTCAGGACGAGTACAGCGCCCTTGCCAAGCAAGACTCCGTCGCAGTGTCGCCCACCAAGGTCGGATCGAAGAGGTCCACGGTTATCTGCAACATCTCTGACCACTTCCCAAATCTAACTAGCATCAGGCGTTGCGCACTTCTGGTGGGTCCTCTTCACAATTTTAGCACACCGTTGCACAAAAGCAACATCCACCTCAAAGAAAATAGTCTTACGGAATTCCCTCTTGGCCCTTTGATGCAAGACGGCGGCAAGGCGGCAAATTGGCCCTGGTGTGTCTTCACGAAGTATAACACCATGGATGAATCGCATTTCTTGGGGTACATCACTTTCAGCTACATCTTGACCCCCCTGCTGAATTGGTGATGTTAGTGCGAGCGAGACTTCCGGGCAACAGCTGCATGTCTCGTGCAGATAGGGGGCACACAACAGGAGACTTTCACTATCAACAGCGAAACGATCGGTATAGGACAGGAGACCTCAACTGTCAACAGTGAAACGGTCGATAAAAAAGCCTGCACTGGTTGGGGCATATACCTCCTCTGTTTAGGAGTGCCATACAAGGAGTATATAAACATTGACACCACGGTATGTGACAACCAAATGTGCACTGCAAGGGCCGTGTTTCGGCTGAGTTTCACAGTCAAAAGTGAAACTACCTCTGTGTTGCTCCCCAGCATACCAAGGACGTCAATGAGTGGAGGGACTCCGGGGCCATCTCCACAAGAGTCAAAGGTGGTCCTCCCCTCAGAAAGCACTCCACCAGTGGGTCTCCCTCTTGGTACATTTCAACCCGGTCCAGGACGTGGTACAGCGCCGAGCACAAGTCTGGTAGACTGAATGGGGAGGCACCGCTGTCAGTCCTAATGCCCTGTGAGGCGTCAAAGGCTGATCACATACATACATAACAAGCAGACATCAACCAGTGGTTTCACGGTTGACAGTGGAAATTAGTTGTGAGAATGTGTTGGCTAGCACAATAACTGACTGGAAGAACTTGTGGAGAGGATGAAAAACAAAATTTGGGACTAAGAGGAAGAGGCTGCAACTGGTTTCAGTGTTGACAGTGAACGTCCTGGTGATCTAGTGCTGTGCATTCCTCCCACCGGAAAGGCAGTTGGACAATAGAGTGAATGCATGTACATTGGGGGGGGGGGGCACAACGTCAAAGAGATCGTCATATGGCACCCAACTGTCCCCCCATGCACCACATCCACAGGGTAGCCACAAGGACATAACGGGTCTGGTGCAACTCTATTGATGCCTCCAAGTCGGGGTGGGGTGCTTTTCCTACAACCATGGCTACAAATCTGGTGTCTCACTACATGGTCAACTATAGACTACAAAACATGTCTAAAAAGTACCGGTTTGGTAGTACTACTGGTGTACCCCCCGTGCGACGGAGCACTTGCCCTGCCTAATTGGGGGGCCATATATTGGTGTGGTATGCCACAGGTTGGCTAGGATGGGGGATCTAGTGGGAATCGAAGCCACGCCACAGTGGTACGAGATTAGGGTGATAACCATTGAAACCGACGACGATCTATCCATATTTCCGGTTTCCGTTTTTTACAGGCCTCGTCAAAAAACAAAATTCACTGTACCTGCTTTCCCCGTTTACCCACGAACACTACGGTGTGGGAAAAAGTTTCACTGTCGACAGTGAAAGTGCTTTACGCCTGTTGCCGTTTTCTTGGTACACACACACACACCACGGTATCACAACAAGTTTCACTGTCAAAAGTGGAACCATTTCTGGTCATCGAGTTCTTGCAGCTATGTGCTCCAGTCCTCAACACTATGTCGTATGCTCGTGAGCAAGGCAGACTTTCCCTGCTGACAGTGACAGTACCCTGCACTATTAAGCACGCTTAGGTGCTCATGTATTCGATCCCACCCAAAAAAAAACCACCACTACCATCCCAAGGGTGGTATGCAGACAGGCGTAAGGGTTTGCGTATGGCCCAGAGTGTAGTACAGCACGGTCTTTGCCCCAGGGTTTCGGGTACCACAAGAGGAACCCCCAAAACAGTGTTGGTTTAAAATTGGTGTTTACGGAAATATAATGATTTTTTGCGGGTTTGTGATGATTTCTCTGCAACAGCGAAACTGCCTATCCCGGGTGGAGGCCAACACCTTCTGATGTCCCCCGTACTGCCGAGCTGCTAGAACACCTCGCTAGAACGCTGCCATAACGCCACAAAAAAATGTTCACAGCCCCCGAGGATCCTTGCAATGGCTGCATATACATGTACATAGACAAACACACCATGCAGTAACACCACGCGGCATGCAGCAAAGTCTCTAGGCAACACAGAGAATGCTACACCACACGCCAACACACACATACACCTCACCAAACGAATCAACAAATCCTACCAAGCCACAACCAAGGCACCAACTAACCAACCAACCGGCGCGCCACCCAAACTCGGTAGCCCACAAATCAACCAACCAACAACCAACCAACCCCAGAACGAACAGCCAATAAACCAAAAACCCAGGTGGACTGCACAGAACGGGGGGGGGGGGGGGTATAACCTGGGCGGAGGGGGTGCAACACACACCGCAGCCTCACACAACACAACGCATCCCTGACCGTAGGTGCTGTACAACAAGCAAATTAGCACCAGGCGCCACACCACAAAATGGAAAAAGGGGGCGGTGGTAAAGGCCCGCCACTCAGGAGCTGTTAGTGCGGACCCCCCCGGCCACACACACACACAAACTTCACATCTAATGTTGTGTGTGGTGTTATGCCTATGCATATGCCAAATTGTGTGTGTGTGTGTGTGTGTGTGCGCGGGTGCGTGGCAGCACATATGCCAATGCGTGCCAATGAAGTATGTTGGTTTCTATGAGTGTATGTGTCATGGACGCCCGCCCCCCTCTTTGGTGCCCCTTACATGCCAAACATGTGTGAATCCTTTTGTTCTGGTTTCGTTCTAGGCTAGAATTTCTAGCGAGCGCGCTAGATCAGCACTAGAACGTCGCTACAACACGTTTTTATTGTCTTCAGTTTGAGCTCAAAAATGTGTTATGCTGAAAAATGAGATTTGAACCCCCTAGTGTGGTCCCAATGGAGCAAATTGCACCATTGATATCACCAACATCCCACACCCATGGTTCTGTTAAACCCCCGCCTTTTTCCTTGCGGCCTCCTCTAGCCCTGCTATGCTAGAACGAAATTGGGTGTTCTAGCGCGTACCTAGCGGGGGAGAACCCTTGATGATTGCGCACAGCCCATGTTTTCGAACCCCTTTCTGGTCCACCTTGGCCACGTCGCAACCATCACATCGGGCGTGAGAGAACTCTAGTGTGATGGCCCATTGCTGCTCGTCACCCCACTTTGCAAATATCTACATGTCCTTGGTTAGCACACACATTCTCGGGACCATCACACGTAAAAAAAATACAATATCAACGCCTAACGGTTTCGGGTGGTTGTAGAAGATAGACAACTCATGTGGGGCCTTGAAGGAAGGGCAACGGCCATGATGGGCTTAGACGGCGTAGGCATAACGTATTGTCGTTATTCTGCTGGAATAGCAGCTAACTTCTAATGGCGATCTGGGAACACCATCACCACCAAATCAAATCAAGACCTTGGCGAAGTGGTGGTTGCCACACCCTTTGCTAACTGCAAGAGGTGAATTTGGTGCTCCAACTTTGTGTGATCGTGCCTCACACACATAGGTATAATCCATCACAATTGGCGCCAAATCTAAAGCAGCACAGTGGAATGTGGTTTCCGCTGATTTCGTGCATGCTCGCTTGCTGCTTGTTGGTTGCTTGTTGATGCTACCACCATACACATTGAAAAGGGGTTAAGGGCACGTGGCCCACCGCAACTCCAGGGACGGGGCCCATTTGGGCCCGTTTCCTAGACCCCTCACCCCCTCTAAATAGGCTCCAAGGGCCGGACCCACCACAAGCAAGGTGTGGCGCTTGTAATTGTTGAAACACGTGGCTTTACACATAAATTGGGAAATGCGGCTCACGACCAATTTTCTAATTGGTCTTGGAAAAAAAAGCCGTCCCTTTGAGCATGCTTTCAAGATGCGCCCTACCCTAATTTACACTAGCTCAAGGGGCCCCCTTCCTAAAGTTCCAATGGACCGCGCGACAAGACAAAGAATGGTTCCCCCAGGTGACCCTAACATACCGTGTTACCCTCGACATGATTGAATATTAGAACGGAGCTACCAAGGCAGCGTATTGCAGTTACGGGCCTGCATAAAGATGCAGGATGAGAGAGATTAGCCGTGATTTCCGCCACCTCCCCCCCTTGTATGGCTTCTCAACCCTTCCTCGCTCTGTTCGCTTCCTAGGCAGACATGAAACCTACCACTCTACTAGTAGCCCAATCATAGCCGCACCACCACCTTGGGGGTGTGAAACTACCCTTTCTCTGGTACCTTACTGAAAGGTGGTTTGGTGGCCCCAGGGCCAACCCTGTTTTGGTAACAAAATGTCACGAATATGCCCCGACCCAAAGTCGGTTTTTATGTTTCACAAGAACCCTTCCAAAACTGCATCAACCCGCGTACTTGTTTTATTGCTGGCAGTCCAACGCGTCTGAAAATGGTGGAAACTAGGAATGTGGGACAAAATGCTAGGCTAAAGAGGCGCTGTTCAAAGGCAAAAGAACACAACCCAGCACGTTTACCTGTACGGCAACAGTGGAAGAGGGGCAAGCAAAGCATTGTATCCCCATGAAAAGGAGACAAAGCTGCAATGTTTATACCATTGTGTTAACAAGCCTGTGGAGGTTCTCACTTGGTTGAAAAAATAAATGCATCGAAGACCAAACCCGCAAAAACATGCATCGTATCCCCAAGTGTTTGCACGAGTGCTGTACGGTGAAGTGAAAGCGATACAGTGCTCAAAAGTGCACCCCATATGGTGAAGCAAACCGGAAGTGTAGTATTGCCGCAGGCAGTAGAAGTGACCAGCACAACACGTGCACAGTGTCATGAGCTTGGCAGGTCTAGATCATGGCGGGCAGTGTGTGTGCAGGGATGCCGCAAACAAGGCGACACATATTGTATGGACACACACTCTCTCTATTATTTACTGCGGTAGAACTCAGGTGTGACTGTGAATCGGAATACAAAGCTGATTATGAATGAGTGTACAACAGCAATACACCTCACACCCACGGCACAACCCCAACATAGTCACAAGTAGCAACGGGTATCCTCGGGAGGGTTTGTTGCCCACACTAGAACACCAGCATCCAGCAGACACTAAGACTATTTCTTCTTCCCCCTAACCCCAAGGCTTCTCCAAAAACGTCTGCATGTCCTGTGCAGCAGGGATCTTGGGTATCTAGGGTAGCTGCAGAGCTAGAACTAGTGGAGCGCGCGGCCGGGCCCGCATGTCCATCCTCCTGGGTGTTCATGGCAAGCCTTGGTCTCTTCACTCCCAGGCCTTCCATTGAACATCTGTATTGACGGATGTGGCCTCTAGAACAGGAGTAGACTAGGAGACACGGGCAGACGGCTTCGATGAGGGATTGGCCTTGGTCTGGGATGCCTTGCTGCGGAGAGCACTAGCAGCAGCAACCCCAGTGGTCTCCTACCAAGCATTCTCATCCACGGCAGATAGGGGAAAGGGGGGCTCGAGTGGGGATACTAGTTGCAATGATGCACTGGTCTTTTTCGTGGCTGCCGTCAACGTGCTGCAGGTCTTGGCATCCTGCTTTGCCTCCTGCATGGCCTCCTGCTTTATCACCTCCTTGTCCACTTCCCTTGGTTGCATGGCGATCTCCTGAATGCGCTTGTTTAGTGCCTTCACCGTAGCGGGGGTCACCGGGGTCCCATTGGCGTACAACCACAACTCACCTTCAAAGTTAGGAGGCTGTGTATGCTGTGTGGTTGTCACCTCTTGCAACGGCACCTTCTGCATGCTTTTGGGTGGCAAGCCGGTGCAATGCCGGAATCATATTGTCCACTGCACTGAGTATTGTAGGAGGGCCGGAATAATCCTCAAAATCTGGCGCGCAGCGCGGCACGATGCGGGAAACACCAACAACATGGGCTGTGCCGAATCAATTGGCACAGTATCCGGCTCAAGGCCGTGCTCTACATTCATAGACCACCCGCGCCAGCACTTCAAAAACAAATCGGGTCATACCTAACTTCCTGTGCGGTGGAGCCGGTGGTAGTGTTGAATGGCAAACCCCGAAATTTCGGTTTCGTTTTGAACACCTCAAGAGTGCAATTGCTAACTACGTGGGCGTATCAACCGGGTGCACTTTGCTTTGCAGTGGTCCAAGACCTGAGCAGTGACTTCCGGCCATGGAACCTGCTAGACCAAAATCTATCAACCCTCCAAACTGACTATGGCACCATGGGACACGGGGATTGCTATTTTTTCTTCTACAGGTGGCTAGGGGTAGGGCCAGGGGTACTAAGCTAGTAGAAGCTGTTTTATTTTATAAACATTTTTATTGTCCAAGGTGGGCTTGCCAAGTTGGCTAACAGGTAGTAGCAAGCAGCTGCAAAAGACACCACTAGGAACCAGCAGCGGCCAAGAAGCACCAATAGCGGCCAACAAGCACGAACAGCAAGCAAGCACGCGTGAAATGCGCAAAGAATTGGAAGCCTTCCGGTATACTTCGAATTGAGGTGAAATCGTGGGGAATGAAAACTAGATACATACCTATGCGTGTGAAGTACGATAACACACAACGTGAGCAAGAAAACGAATCGTGGCGGTCGGGAAGGCACTGTCAGTGCTTGACATGGTTTCACAAAGGCCATCGAATCTATGTAAGGCATGTTTTAGTCACTCTTTTTGCATATTTCTTCGAGTTCCTGATGTAATCTATTTTGAGCCATCTTGGACCCATACGAGCCCATACAAGCTCCCAAAAAGTCCCTAAATCGGCGATTTGGGAGTCAAAATGCAGTACAGGGGGTTCATGGGAATTACTGATGGAGGGGTGATATGGGAGGGGTGCAGAAAGAGTGCTTGTGGTGGGGGATCTCTTGAACAACAGGAGCCATTTGGACACATGGGGGTGCATAAAGCTCTACAAAAGCCTTGAAGTGGGCAATTTTGGGATTAACAGTGCGGCAAAGGGGGGTCTAGGGGGAATGCGAGCGGAGGGGTGCAATAGGAGTGCAGGGCCGCATCACTGGAGAGCGACCAAGGAGGGTTTCGATGGCAATTTAAGGGGGCTAGTGGCGCAAATCGTGCTAGTGTCCCTCGGTATGCATCGTTATTTAGCCTATAGCTGGCATTTCCTCCCTTGCTAACTCAGTCCCGTTATTTAGTTTTAGGGTCACCGAGGTGGTGGAACCAATATGGGTTTTATAACCCTATTTAATGACAAGTGGCGGAACCGGGATTCCAAATCCGTCACAAATTGTTTCAAAAACCCTTTTTGGGGCAGTTTGGGTTCCTAGGATGCCCATGGAGGGGTCCTTTGCTTTGGGACCGAGCCACATGGAGCACAGAAGCCTTTGGTCGCTGTCTAGTGTGTTTTGCACCCAAGTAGCAGCTTCTATGACCTCTTTTTTGGGCCTAGCATGGCGCAAAATCAAAGGAATAGTTGCTAAACAATGTGCTATGCGGAGATGAACTATAGCAGCTAGATGACCTGTAACAACGCTCTGATCGGGTTCGGAACACATCTGGCCCTGTGCCAAAAATGATTTCAAAGCAAACACGACGACACCTCTTGGGTGTGGTGCTGGCAAGCCGGTAGTAGCATCCATTTGGCCTATGTTGTGTTTGACTGCCATCGATTGCATCGAACACCCGTGTGGTGATAAATAATAATGAAGGGTCTCATTTCCCACGTATTTGCATGCTATCAATACCCTCAAATGCTCTATTGGCACCACTGATGTGCACACCGCACATGCTAGGGTCGTGTTATGTGGGTCACTTGTGGGTTCAAAGTTGGCGAACAATGATTTTTTTCAAGGCCGCGCCTAGACCACTCGGGGTGCTCCCGACAAAATCCATGTCATTCAAAAACAACACTTTCCCGTGGACCCCCGCCCCCTTTACACACGGACAATCCTAAAATTGCCGATTTCAAGGGCTTTTGGGAAGTTGGATGGGCTAATATGAGTCCAAAACGGCTCTAAACATCCTTAAATTACTTGTGTGGGCACCCTTTTGTGAAGATTGATAATGAAGGGAATGACTTCCAACCCATTTCTGTCGAGACAACAACCTCCAATGCCCCTTTGAAGTGGTACAGCAGGCACATTGCATGTGCTCGGATGAGGTCACCGGGGTCTTTGGTTGTTTGGCTGTGATTGATTGTTTTGGGGACCCTTCGAGCGATAAATCATGATGAAAGGGATCACTTGCAACATATTTCCATGTTGTCAACACCCTTCAACACCCTATGGGCAACACCAGCGTGCGTGCATGGCAAACCTGTTAGGGTGCCAGTATAGTGGTCACTCGGGGTTCCCAAAGTGGTCGAAAGTGACTTTTTACAAAGTTTCTTCTGGATCACTGGGGGTGCTCAAACAAGTGGTCGAAGGCCCTTTTAAGCCATGTTTGCGCCATAATAGCCCATGCACGTCCCCAAATGCCCTTGAAATGGGCAATTTTAGGACGGGCAGTGCGTACAAGGTGTGTGTGTGTGTGTGTGTGTGTGTGTTTGAAGGCCATGGATTGTATTAGACACCATTGCTATGATAGATATTAATGATGGGGATCATGTCAAACTCCTTTTTTTGCGGGGCCAAAAACTTATAATGCCCCATTGGAGTGGTGCGGCACGCACAGTGCATGTGTTAGGTTATGATTACATTGGTGGTTTGTAGGAAAAAAGGTGATCCACAAGGATTTTTTTCCAAAGAGTGGTCTAATGCTAACTTGAGCCATCTTGGACCCATATGGGCCCATTTAAGCACAAACAACCCTTGATTTGGGAAATTGTGGGACTTGCCATGCAATGCATTGGGGCTCCTCTTGCACCACGCCCCTATCACCCCCTTGCCTACATTTCCCGTGTACCCCCTTTGTGCTACAATGTCGGTCCCAAAATTGGCCATTTCACAGCTTTGCTAGAGCTTCCATGGGCTCAGTCTAGTCCATGGGTCTAAGATGGATGTGCTCGCTCTAGAGGCATGCCCCCGAGCCCCCCCCCCCCCCCAAACATACATAGGATGCTAGGAGGGCATGTCTCTCGAGCAATCGAAGGACAAGACTGCTGGCTAGGACGTGACTCCAAGGGAGCCTCCCCGCCCCCAGCGTCTACGGACCTCAAAATTGGATAGGGTCAATATACCCCCCCCCCCTGAACGCTCTACAACCCTTTACATGGTTCAACACCCCTGTCAGTCACATCACGCTCGGCAGCCGCCGTTGTGGAGCAAAGCAAACAAGGAAGGGTTTGGTGGTTATAGGTGGTTTTGGGGGTGTATAGTTACCGCGGAAATGGTAACTTAGTCCCGGGCCTAAAATGCCGTTTTGGCAAAATAGTCTTTCGGCATTTTGCACAGAAAACAACTATGAAATACACAAAAAAAAAGTGTTCCATGGCGCCCATTGCACCATTTCCTATTTCTCACAATTGGACATGGGGTGACTCAACCACTGCGTCTAACTATGTCTACTGTGTGTTCACAGGGGGTTTTGGGGGAGGGGGGGGTATTCTCCACATGGTTATCTACAGCCACATGGGTACATGTGTTGCGGATGGGTAAATGGGTACATGTGTTGTGTGTGCAACAGCGGAACGATGTTGCACACCCATTCTAAGCCCATTACAGAAGGAAACCTTGTGCTTCGGGGGCGTTAAAAAGCCAGTACCTGTCTGGAGTGCATCTATCTTTTCATTACTCTACGTTTTAGTATATTGGTCACCAGTTTGTGTGTTACCATGGCGTGCACCACATGGGTGCCCAGTTTCTACTTGGTAGCCCTTCAGGTTGTTTTCTGGTTTCAGTGTGTCTTTTCACTGCTGGCAGTAGAGCTATTCAACTACAACACATAGTAGTCAATACATATGGTAGGACCGCAAAACTATGGGCCATACTCCTAATGTATCCCGTAGTAATCGGGTATATGCCTCTTTGGTGGGGAAGTGTGTGGTGGTGCGATTTGCACCGGATGACCATGTGGTGATGACACCAGGCATTGAACCAGTGCCCCCAATTTGAAGATCCGCTACGCATACCGACTGCACTAGACGTGTCGGTACTAAAATTTTCGGTTTCAATTCTTTATTCGGTTTTTGGTCGAAAATAATTGGTTTCTTTGTGCATCCCATGCAACAGGTGCAAGGGTTGGGGAACCCGTGTCCTCTGTACAGTCGATGTATAGTACCACGCCCGATGTTTCCTTGCATTTGTATCTCCTCTTTCCCCGCACTGGAATTCTCGCGATGTTTCTACTGCTGGCAGTAAAACTGTTCGCCATCTCCACCAAATCAAACAATGTGGTTGGTTGTTATACTACTACACCCATCGATTCCTCCATGGTGCCTACTACCATGTTGATGCCACTGCCTTGGTATGCCATTCATAGCCCTTGTGCTCCACTACTTTCGTGTGCTGGTATGTTGAACTGCACCTCTAACGGCATGAGGATGTGTGCCATTAGGCCTATGCCACATACATATGTTTGCTCACTAGTGTACAGGCAACGTGTTCCTTGGTACATGTGTCACGCCTTCCATGTTCCTGTCCTGTTTGGTCACCAGGGAAACATGTACCCAGGTAGTTTGATTTGTGATATAGTTATACTGCTAGCAGCAAAACACACTGCAATGGATTGTGTCCCAACACCGGCTATGGTAGAAGACGGAGATCTCATTTTGTGCCAATTGGGCCACGAACTGAGTTCGGGTGCAAACCCGGTAGCAATGATGCAGTGTGTTTGTTCATCAAATCTATGGACATCCTAGCCACCCAAGCTTCCCCCAAAAGGGCATTTTGGGCGATTATTGATGCGAGTGGTTACCATAAAAAAAATTGGGTTTCGAAAACTTTGATTTTTCAGCCGTCCAGAGGGAAAATTTGCAGCAGCAGGTTGTGCACTAGCCCATGCACACATGTAAGTCATTACTGGTGGTAACAGTGTTTGTCCGTCTTTCACACAAGCCTAGACCTGCCCAAGGAAAACTAGAGATTGCAAAAATCCTTTTGTATCCTAGTAGGCATATGGTGTCACAACATCCTTGCACACCTCACAGTGGGTACCACGGGTCAGTAAGGTCGCCAACAGGCACCAACAGTCCCCCAGAAAAATTTGCTGTGCTGCGGCATGCTTCAAGCCGTTGGTGGGGGTAACCTAATTTTCCAAAAAGCTTCAAAGGTGGCAAACCGCTCCATCAACAACAAACCCTGGGTGTCTGTACAACATAGGTACTGCCCAATGCCTTCTCCAATTGGCCACTGCAAACAGTCTGTGGTACTCCTGGTTGTCTCCTTGTTGCTCTTGGGTTGTGTTGTCCCCTCGGCAGTGGGCTCAACAGTAGACATCAGAAGACAAAGTGAAGATAACAAGGGACTGTCAAAGCACAACACCACAAGAAAGAAAAAAAAGAGGGGAAATAGGTCAGCCTGGACCTTTGCTGTCTCTGCCTGTAGGACATCGTGTTGACAGCTCTGAGAATTGAATCAGGGACCTGTATACCACAGCCACTGCATCTATCCACTAGAGTAACATCATTCTCTACTGCACGGGTGCTTAAAGATGGTATCAATATTTTGGTCTGAGCCGAATTTTAAGTGTGCTGCGGCATGCTGCGGCATGCTGTGGCATGCTTCAAAACCCCCGCCAACAGGCCCCAAAATCAGGTGCTGCGGCATGCTGCGGCATTCTGCGGCATGCTGCGGCATGCTTCAACCGTTGGTACCTGGTCGCCAAAAATGCCGCCATAGCAAAAACAACTGAAAACTGCATAAACTGCATTGGCACTCGTCCCACTCTGCCCCACATCATGGAGTCGGGACCCAAAAATACTTTTTTGGCTCAAAATCGGGAAAAACCAAAAGATTCATGATTTTTGACCCAAATAAAGGGGGGGGGTTCGTTTTTTCGACATTTTTGACCCCCAGCCCACCCCACCCTCAAAAACGCAAAAAGTAGTTTTTAAGTGGGCAGGGGGGGTTGGGCCCGGACCCAAAACGCATTGGAGGGCCCGGACCCAAAACGCATTGGAGGATGCTGTTACAATGGACAAAATAATGATTTCGCAACGGGTCAAACAAGCAATTCAACCCCTCGAGGCAGGGTATGCGAATAGGCCCCAAAGGGGGGGGGGTATGTGGCGTTTTGCAGGCTGACCTGGCTTTGATCTAACAACCTCTGCCAGGTGATTTCGGCCAAATCTGAAGCACCAGAACAGAGGTCTGATTTTTGCCCGGGCACCATTGCTTGCTGCTTGCTGCTGCTGTTGCTTGCTGCCAAAGCTGGTAGGTCCACCCCAGACACTAAGGAGGGTTATAAAACCAAACCTGGTTCCACCAGCTCAGCAACCCTAACCCTAACCCCAATTAAGACTGAATAGCTGGTGGTCGAAAGGACACTGTGCGTTGTATAATGAGCTGTACGTAACCTACATGCCACATGGAGGACACCCTTGTAGAACCACTGAAAGACACAAGTGAAGGACGTAGTGCGCCAATGGTACCCCCCAATATGGGGAGGGGGTGGGTGGGGGGCATGGCATTGGGGCCCCTGGGCTCGGGCGTAGTGCAGAGGAATACCGCACAGCAGCCTCATCGGTGCGGCGCTGGGCCTCTTCTGCTGCGACCTGATACATGACCTTCACCTGCTCCTTCCGAGCCCGCCTCTTGTCCTCTGCGTCAAAATGGAGCCCAGACAACATCTGCAACATGGTGCAAATACCACAACCATGCCCCAGCCGCCCTTCAGCGAGCTTCTGAATGGCAGTGCACATAATAACGGCATAGAGGGTGTAGGGCGACTTGGGGGGGGGGGGTTGGAGTGCTGGACGGGGCATGCCTGGAGGGTAAGGGGATTTCCCAGGGTGGGAGGGGGCATGTGGTGGGGGGGGGGGTTCAGGGGGTAGGGGAGGGGGACGGGGAATATAAGGATGGACGGAGGCGTCAGCATTTGAAGGCATCTCCCAAGGACACAGGTGATGGGGCTGACTGCTCACTCACCCTGTTAGCAAGTGCCTGTGGAACTGGGCCATTTCATTGCCTCCGGCAATTGCACCTCGCAGAGAATTTACTCCAAGAGATGACACCCCCCCCCCCACACCCAACACCCAAAAAGGGTAAATAACACATAAATAGTGCGCAAAACATGCTTTACATAGCTTGGATGGTCATTGTGAGGGGTCACGATATAAAACAATAAGTTTTGGAAACTTCGTTTGAGCTGCCCAAGGTGAAAAAATGCACAAGCAGGTTGTGCACCAATCTCTCCGAATACATCCCCCCCAAACACACCCAATACCCGAAAAAACACATAAATACGGGCTAAAACATGCTTTGCCTGGCTAGGGTGGTCATTGTGAGTGGCCACCATATCAAAAAATTAAATTTCGCAAAATTGGATTTTTGAGCTGCCCAAGGCGAAAAACTTGATAAGCAGGTTGTGTTTCAGCCTATGCACACATGTAAGCCATTATTGGTGGAAATAGTGATTTTGCGTCTTTCACACAGGCCTTGACCGGCCCTAGGCTAAGCTAGAGACTGCAAAAAGCGTCCTTTTGTATGCTAGTAGGCATATGCTGTCACGACATCCCCACTTGCACACCTTAGAGTGGGCACCACGCGGTCAGTAAGTTGGCCAAAAACGCCAACAAAGAAAAAACGACTAAAACCTCAAGGCCATTTTCAGTGGAAACCATCCTTTCCCGTCTTTCACACGAACCATAACCAGCCCTAGGCAAGGCTAGAGGCTGCAAAAAACGTCCTTTTGGATCCTAGTAATTGTATATTGTGACTACATCCCCAATTGTACCCCTCGTAGTGGGTACAACAGAGTCACTAAGGTCGCCAACAACGCTGACATAGCAAAAACGACTAAAACTGCATCAACTGCATCAGCGCTCGTCACACTCCACTTCATACAAACCCTGTGGCGAGGGCCCAAAAACACCTTTCGGCTCAAAAACGTAAAAAATCAAAAGATTCATGATTTTTGACGGAAAGAAAGGGGCTGTCGATTTTTCGACATTTTTGACCCCCCACCCCAACCCCGCTCGAAAAATTGGGTTTCAAGTGGGGTGGGGGGGAGGGGTTTGGGGGGCCGGGGGGTCCCGGACCAAAACCTCATTGGGGGATGTGTTTATTGGACAAAGCACTGATTTTACAATGGGTCAAACAAACAATTCAACCCCTTGAGGTAGGGTGTGCGAATAGGCCCGAAAAGGGTGGGTATGTGGCATTTTCTCCAAAATGTAGGCCTGCCCGGCTTTGCAACCTCTACGAGGTGATTTCCCACATGCCACTTTGGAGCTTAGCATGAAAAGCATTCTGCTATGGGGAAATGTGTACAAGATGGTTGAACCCCCCCCCCCCCCCCCCACACACACCTGTCCAAGCAATAGTAAATGACCAAAAATTGACGGAACCAATGGGTGGCATTCCTTGGACAAGGGTGTTGCTTACGCGTTACACTGTGCGTAGTGCATGTGGAAAGACACGGTGTACTATTTTGGAAACGAAGGGGTAGAATATGCGACATAAGCCATCATGCCCCAATCAGCTTCCTTGACACAAAACATGAACGCCATGCATCGCAAAACCAAGTTATCACACAACACACATAGCACACACTAAGACCAATTGAAAAATTCACCACCAAAATCCAAGGTGCAAAAATTGACGGAGCGATCGAAAATTGAAGGAGCCATTGCCTAGTGTTGCTAGGACGTAGGTGTTGCTTGGCCATAAATCGAAGATGGTCGTCACCCTCCAGAACCACTCTGGCATTCTCAACAGTGGCACAGGTATCAACGCGGCGTAGCTGCAACACACATTGATCCAAGCGTCCAATGCTCTTGATTAACGTACCACCCTTCCGTCTACGCGGTTCGCTCACCTCCGCATTATATTGCATAACCCACGACAGCGGTGTTGCTTGGACAAAGGGCAGGGGGGGCGGGGGTTGGCACAAGGCCTCGGTATCTGATTGCTTGACTTTGGCGGCGCCTATTGGCCTCTCGCCATTGCGCCTTTTGACCTTCTGTGGGCCGGAACGTCTTTGGGTTGTGTCAACGGAGCCCTTATATGACTTGTCCTGTTTGCCTACTCCAAGGCCGGCTGTCCCGCAGACAGGCTGTTGCCCGTGCCGTTCACCACCTGTCTCGAGATGCACACTCCGAGTCCGTGCTGGAATTGCCGGCTCCGGCATTGACTGGTGCGCGCTGGGGTGTGCATCTGCAGGTCAAGTTTCCTGACAGGGGCTTGTAACAACCACAATGATTCTTTCCCATTTTTCCTGGCTACCCTTCCGTCTACATACCCTTCCGTCCACCCAAGGCGTGATCGCAGGGACAAGTGACAGGGTGGGAGAAGAGCAGCATATGCGGGGAGAGTTTAGAGGAAGCCCACATCAAAGTAAGGAAAAGGCCACGGAAATAAAAGAAGCATCGGAGGGAAGGGAACAAGACAACGAAAAGCAGCCAAGGAAGGCAGGCTGAGCAGCAAGGGAAACCATGGTAGGCGCAGGATCACATGGCACAGTTGGGGACCTAGAGGTGGGCCACAGAGTGGCGGTGGTCGTAATGAAACAAGGGGACCCGGAGGGGTGTAGGGGAATAATTGAAGAAGTGGAGGACGGAAAGGGCCAAGTACTGCTATGGGAGGAGAGAGGTGAGTAGGGCTGAACAAACATAAACTGACGTGGAGGTCGAGCCGGTCACAGTCCTGCCGCCGGATTTTGCAGAGGTCGGTCTGCAGGCCCGGTTAGGGGTCACACCCGGGGCAACCACGGAGGAAGTCAAATAAACACTTCAGGTGCCCATATCCTTTCCTCCGGTACCCACGCATAGCCTGCCACTACCTGCACCAGGTAGACTCCATGTGGTCCTAGGAGGTGCATTTGTGTTCCTCCATTCGAGTAGTCTCCTATCCACCCCCGTCTCCTCTTTTCCCTCCCAATGCGGTCCCCGTGAAGCCGGAGTAGGTCTGTTGTGTACCACCTGAATTTCTCTCCGAAAAGCATTGGACTAGTCATATTTGTGTTGTATCTCTATGGTGGCGGCGCGCCTATTGGCTGCGGCTCCGCCCGTCCTCTCTTTCGTGCTCCCCGCGGCCACGAGCTCCACGTCTGCCCCTTGGTAACCTCTATCTTCTTCTCCGCCCTGTTGCTGGGCCCGCTGTGGGGTCTCCCCGTGCGGCTCATTTGTCCGCAAAAATTTGATATGAAGCATGTCGCGTTGAACTGAAAGTTTGTGTAGTGTGGTTGTGGGGTTGGTTGGTTGTTCCCTCCCTGCCCTGCTAGTGTCCCGCTACTCCTCTATTTTTCATATGCTGAGTTTGACCGCTTGAACAATTGTAATGCTTTGTCCTCATTGTTCTTGTTTTTGTCTGCGTGGAGTTTGAGTACCATCTTCTTGTACGCCGCCGTGGGGGAAGGGATACGATTCACAACGGACAACTCAGTGAGACTCATGGCCGAACTAAACCACGTAAAAATCATAGCAGTAGAATTGGGTTTGAGAACCTATGAACACTAACTCACACAACAATACGGAAGACCACACACCACAACAAACACACACGGGCATGGAGATGTGGGAGAGACGAGAGAGTGGCATGGCACTGATGTTGGCGGCGACCGAACCACACGTGATTCGGCAACTGAGGGTTATGGGTCACGGATGGCGGACGCAGCCCCGTCAGGACTCGGAGATTCAGAGTGATTTGGTTGCCACTGCTGAACTACACACCACAACAACCACTCAGGGGCAAAGAGAGGTGGGGGAAGCCAGAGAGTGGGAGGGCACTGATGTTGGAAGCGACCAAACAACAAGCGATCCGGCAACTGAGGAAGAGGGTCACCGATGGCGGACGTAGCCCCGTCAGGACTCGAAGATTGAGAGTGATTTGGCTGCTTGTGCCACTGGAAACCACATCACCAGCAGCAGCGCTGACCGCACTCAAAATGGACCCCCCCCCCCCAACATCACACCCCAGCGACTACCCCTACCGTTCTGCCAACGCCGCACCAACACCGACACCAACGATGGTGGACCGCGTTCACCCATGCGACAACAATAGAGGGCAGCCCAAGACAACAGACAACAACCTAGAAAAGACGCCCGGGGCCCCGCGGACCCTAGTTGATGAGCCAATAGACTTTTTACAGGGGAGGGGGGGGGAGGCTGCGGACTCCTCCATCTCCCCAACCGCGGGGACGCGTACGAATGGGTACAAGCCCCGGTCCACAACCCTTTGATTCACGGCAGGCGCTACGTGCATGGTCTACCACTGCCGCGCCAGCTAAGGCCAGTGTGCGAGCAATCAACATGCAACTACACCCAGGACACAGTGGGATGTGTGGGGCAGCAATGGCCAAACAAACCCACACCAAGCAGACCGACACCAACAAGGAGCCCCCTTGAGCTAGGATCTCCCTCCTCAAGGGGAAAAGCAGGGGCAGGGTGCGACGAACCCACTCCCACTCCCCCTCCCCCGCCCCCTCCTCTACCCCCTTCCTACAGCAACTCGCTCAGCTACCACCCAATGCCCCCTGGGGCAGAAAGAATGGATAGGGAAGGGGAAGAAACTCGGCAGGGGCCAACGGATGAACAAAGGGAGGTAATAGGACACGCCAGACTGCGCTCGCCGAAAACGGTGCAGAGTGCAAAAGGAGAAAAAGGAAAACCGGGAAAGAATCAGTGTGGTTCTTACAAGCCTTTGTCAGGAAAATGGACCAGCAGATGCACACCCCAGCGCGCACTAGTTTTTGACCTTCTATCGGCCGGAACGTCTTTTGGTTCTGTCAACGGAGCCCTTGGATGACTTGTCCTGTTTGACTACTCCAG
The DNA here is from genome assembly GCA_964036045.1 of Eutreptiella sp. 'Long Island Sound 2002'. NCBI lineage: Eukaryota > Euglenozoa > Euglenophyceae > Eutreptiales > Eutreptiaceae > Eutreptiella > Eutreptiella sp. 'Long Island Sound 2002'. The sequence goes on from OZ038383.1 coordinate 99,278,442, forward strand.
GGCCGGCTGTCCCCAAGACAGGCTGTTGCCCGTGCCGTCACTAGCTGCATCGAGATGCACACTTTGAGTCGATGCTGGGTTTGCCGACTCCGGCCGCCATAGGAAAACAATCAGATACTGAGGCCTTGTGCCAAACCCCCCGATGCCACGCAGGACCTGAATACCCCAACAACCGGGAACTGAAGGCAACGGAGGGTCGGGACGAGATTTAGGACCAACTAAGGGAAAGGGGGAAGGACAAAGGCAGGGGTGGGGGGGGCAGACCGGCACTATGCCCCAGCCCACCTCAGCGCCCAATATCCAACTGCCCAGGTCCAACTTGAAGGCGAGGAAGACAGATGGCATGTCAGACGACATCCACGACAAGTGAGAAGGTATACAGCCGTGGAGCCCATCAACAAAACTGGAACTCCACAAAAGACCGGGAGTGGTGCAGGGGATGCCCCACCCGGAGGGCCACCAAAGGGGCCCCTACACCAGCGGTGACACACTGGGACTGCATAGGAGAATGGGCTTGGTGCAAGGGATGCCGCACCCGGAGGGCCACCGAACGGGCCCCTGCACCAGCGGTGTCACCCTAGGAGTGCACACGAGAATGGGATTGGTGCACGGGGTGAGGGCCACCAAACGGGCCCCTGCACCACCAGTGCCGTTGCCGGTAATCAGTGAGGCGCGGGGGACACCGCACCCTGAGGGCCACCAAAGGGTCCCCTGTCACGGTAGTGCCGCCCGTACAGTTTAACGTAACACCCAAAAGGGCCACCAATAGGGCCCCTACCGCACGAGCCACTCAGTGTTTGGGATGGTGGAGAGGAGGAAGGGAGCAGGAACCACCGACAAAACTAGGGGGGATGAAACCAAGGACCGCGAAGCGACCACGGAGCGGCAAACAACATAGGGGAGCACACGCCACCCGGGTCAACCATAACGGAGCGCACGCCACCCGCGGGACACACGTCACCCGACAACATGAATTTGTGCACCATGCACACGTGAAACCAGAGGGGAAGGGGGCACAAGCCCCACAGAAGGAACAACTGGCCGGGGATGGACCGGCAGACCACGGGTGACAGGATGGTGGGTAGCACGCACGAAGAAACGGCATCACACGATAGGAACCACAACGGAAATCATCGGAGGAGAGTGTGCAGACAAAACCATCAAAAGAGGAGACATGCCACCACATCCGCGGTCTGCCAAACACTGGTCACCGCTAACGGAGACGCTGCACAGCTCGGCAGAGAAGACAGTGAAACGAAGAGAGCACTAGGAGAACAACAGTGAGGTGTGCGTCGGGAGAACCTCTGGCAAAGGAAAGTTAGACGGGCAAGGAAGAAGGGAACCAAGAGAAGAGGAGCAGAGACTGCATGGAGGAACATGTAAAAGGAGGAAGGACGCAGAGGGCACACAACAAATAGGGACAAAGGGGAAGAGACGTCACGAGAGAGTCAGCCGAATAGTTTATTCGTGGCACAAGCACGTCGGGGTGCCACTGCAACAAAGAGGGGCAGATGGACAGATACAATGGACTTGGGAACAATACGACAATTATGGTAGGAGAGTTTGGCCAAAAGGACCAAGGGACAAGAAACTAAGGGCCATCTGGTCCGGGATCGGGCAGGAACATTGGAGGTGGAAAACCAATGGAGCAATTTACGAGGTACCGAGGTGGAGGGAGGAGCGAGTTCCAGAGGCATACATGTTGTACTACAAACCCACAAGGAAGGGGTATGCAAGGGTCGCATACAATGGACACTTGGACAGGTTTAGGAAAAGGTGGAACAAGAGGTGGCAGGAGGGGGACCTGGTAACAAGGGTATTGAGGACCAGTGACTCCATCTACGATTGGATACTTTGGCAAGTGAAGCGGTTCCAAGGAAGGTGGAGAGGCCACCAACACTTCTGAAGGAGGGCGAGCATGAAAGAGGGGTTCTGGGCCACACAGGTAGAAACGTGCTAGCCCAAGGGGTTGAACGAAGGCACCACAAGAGGGGAACATGCAACAGGGGCGAGGAAAGACTTGGCGTATAGGAGACACACATTCCACACGGCACACAGAGAGGGATTGGGACTGCGGTGGAAGGAGGTAAGCGAAGAGGTACGAGAACTTAGAGAGAAGGAGACCACGGTCCAAGCCTTGGTCGGAGGTATCCGCATGGGGAGAGGAAACAGTGGCTACAGATCATATATGGGGACCAACTGGTGGGCCAATACACGGAGGAGTTGGAATGAGCTTTAAGAATTACGGTCAACACCGACGAGAATCACAAGAGGAAGCCGGAAGGGGACTGCATAAAGTTAGTAGTCACCCACAGGGCTTGATGAGTGGTCAGAATCAAGGACATAGTGGGAGACCTAGAAGTGTAGGAGAGGCAACCACCGAAGGATTTGGTGGTGTGTGAAAAGAATTTAACATGATTGCTGAGCTACACACAAGTTGACAAGGAGGAGGACTTGAAAGAGGACCAAATGCATGCATTGAGGAGATGCGACCAAAAGAACGGCCATTTCAAGGAGGAGGAGCAACAATGGGAGCAGAGCTGCACGTGCTTCAAACACGTGAAATACCCAGACTAGCAGCATGTCTGGAGGGGCCACGGGGTGACTACACAAGCAGACTACTATAACAGCCCACTCGTGGAGGCTGTAGGGAAGAAGGATAGAAATTCAAAGAACAGGGGGCAAAGTGGACAGTTTTAGAGGCGCCGGTGGAAGGACTGGTAGAGTACATGGAGTGGAAGGTAAGGAAGGGAGAGGGCAATAGGAACAGCTACAAGGAATGGGTAGAGGCCGTGCGACAGAAAGTGCGATGGCAATTGGACATAGAAGTCCACACGGTGCCAACGGGGAAAGAGGGGGCACGGAAGATCAAAGAACTTGAGGAGGCGCTTGTATTTGTGAAGGAAGATAGAGGGCCACACAACTGGGTGGCAGTAAGAGAGCAGCTGTACAAGTATATATACAAGGTGTACAAGCACGGAAGGGGACAACATGTGCAGGGGGAAGGCTTCAAAGTGACGGAAGAAGAGGAGAAAAACATCCTGGACAAGCACGAAGAGTTACATATGGACAACTTGTTGGCAGTCAATAGGCGGTTGCCATATGGTTATGGCATTTGTAAGGCGAAGAACGGAGACCCCAGATGGATTAGTGGGGCCAGGAAACAAAATGCAGCACATGAAGGCAAACCATAGGCCAATATAGTGGGAGTGGGGGAGGCGTTGGTGCAAGCACTATAACAAGTGTGCACGACGCTGAAGAAGAAGTATGTACAGTGGCGGAGACTGGTAAGGCGAAAACGCCTATAGTGGAAAAACAGCATAGAGGAGTTCCTCCGACCAATAAGGTATGTGGAAAGGTTGGTGGCAGAGCGCAAAGTCTCGGCGCAGGTGGAAGATTTCGTGGGCATGTACCCCCACATGGATCAAAAGTATGTACTGAAACATGCCTCGGAATCCACTGAAGAGGCGTGGAGCTGGGAGGAGCAATGGGAGAAGGAGGGACAAGAAAGAGGGGAGAACGAGGAACGGAGAGTAGGGCCACACGGATGGCTCTATGGGGAACAAGGAGTGGTAGGGGAGAGCTGGAGCAAACAACAGGTCTTGAACATGGTACAGTGGGTGCTACATAATGGGTATATTAGGCAAGGAGGGAGAATATATAACCAAATAGGAGGGTCCGGGATGGGACTGAAGTGTGCGGCCTTTCTAGCCAACTTAGCTTGCTACGGGACGGAGAAGAGGTATGCGGAGCACGAGGGCAGAAACGCGGAGGAGGTGGAACACAATTACCAGTATGTTGATAACATAATCACCCTCACATGATCTATACCATCAGAGTAAGAGTCAGATGTTACCGTGGTGCTCGTCCTTCATCCTGCATATTTGAGTACCAGGAAATACCAAGAAATTTACCTACAATATATTCATAATTACCTGCAAAAATTGCGTGTCGTCTTCCCCGGAATCTGCCTTGCGGCGGTGCTTGCTGCCAGTCCAATAAAAACGTACCCATAGCCTACACGAACTGCAGGTAAATTCACACGCACATTTCACGGGTCATCCTGCAAGCAAAGCCTACACGAAATGCAGGTAATTTTACAAGCACATTTGACGGGTCATCGTGAAGGCAAAGCCTACACGAACTGCGGGTATTTTTAGAGGCACCTTTGACCGTTCATCTTGAAGGCAAAGCCTACGCGAACTGCAGGTAATCTTACAAGCACATTTGACGGGTCATCCTGAAGGCAAAGCCTACACGAACTGCGGGTAATTTTACAGGCACATTTGACGGGTCATTCCGACGGCAAAGCGTACATGAACTGTAGGCAAACCGAGAAAACATGGAGGACAGTTCAAGGCTGTCAAAAACAACAAAAAAACGGGAAACAAGGGTGTCGGGCACCTCCGAACAGTTGGGTATGCGGCCCAGGTGTTATCCAACAGTTCGCACCGCCCCTGATTGGCATCAGGGTCACATCGGCTTAGGTATGTGTGGCCATGGGTACCACACACCGCAAGGGGAGGGTCCTTGCGGCGGCCCTACCTCCCATACGCAACAAAACAAATCTGCTGTTGTTGTCCATCAATCTTGCAATGCAAACTCCTCCAGTTCTGACGGCATTTGCACAACTGGAGACAGATCGGACCACCGTGCCTCATCCCAGTCAATTACAAATGCAATGTCTTCACCATCACTGGTGTTCACTGATTCAGTGCTTTTTCCACTGCTACTGCTACTATTGCGGCTGCTACTGCTACTGCTACTACTAAGACTACTCCTACTGCTACTACTACTGCTACTGGAATTGGACCCAATAGCAACTTTGGGTGTGGGCCTTTGTGTAGGCATTGAGGGCAGGTCCTCACTCCCGCCTGCGTCAGAATCAATGGCACTGGCCTCCTCCGTATATACTGTGCCCTTCAAAGCCACACGGCACTTGCGAGCAGGGCTTGTGTGTCGCCTCCAAAGGTCTGCTTCTGATGCAGCCTGGCTGAACTTGGTATCACATGCGATGGGTGGCTTACGGCTGCTGCTACTGATGTCCACCGCTTCCTTTTTTCTCTCCTTATTAGAGAAAAAGACGCGATTTGGTGTGCACGGGACCAAGAGCCAACGTTGAAACGTGGTGATATCAAATGGCTTCCAGTGCCGTGTGTGGCTGAGTGCCTGTGCACACTGCCCGCATACACAGCAGATGTCACTATGTCCTTTCACACCTGGCCGTCCGAACTTCAAATTGTGGGTACTCTCGTCCATGTACAATGTGGCCTCTGGTATGGCCATCCACAGCGTCAGTACATGCACCATGCCCTCCCGCCATGCTGTGCCCGCTCCAAAAATACATGGCTCCAGGATGATTGGTCGACGTTCCGGTCGCCATAAGCGACCTTGACGCCGAGTTGCACTTGTGTGCACTAGCTTCATATACAATTCATGCGTCAGACACTCACGAATGCTGTCATCAGGGACTGTGGAGGCTACCCGAGCAAAGGTCTGCACATGCATACAATAAGGCTGCCACATGGCATAGTGCCAGAGCAGCAAAGTGGAAGGGTAAAGGCAACTGCATCCCCAAAACGACCGTTGCTATCAGCTCACGTGACTCGCACCCTGTGAGACTCAATCCTGATGTAAGCTGTTGACGGGCTTCTGCCCGTGCCTGTTGCGCATTGTCAGCCACAGCGTATCTTTTTGCCACCCTCGAAAGCAACCCCATAAATGTAACCTGCTGGGGGCCATCCGTGGCTCGTGCACAGATTCCAAAAAAACGGGACACAATATCCTTTAGGTTGTTAAGGATGGGCTGCACAAACTGCATGTTCTCTATATGTTACCGTGGTGCTCGTCCTTCATCCTACATATTTGGGTACATTAAAACCAGGAAATTTACCTACAATATTTTCAAAATTACCTGCCAAAATTGCGTGTCGTTTTCCCCGGAATCTGCCTTGCGGCGGTGCTTGCTGCCATTCCAGTAAAAACGTACCCATAGCCTACACGCACTGCAGGTAATCTTACAAGCACATTTGATGGGGCATCCTAAAGGCCAAGCCTACACGAACTGCAGGTAATTTTACAGGCACATTTGACGGGTCATCTTGCAGGCAAAGCCTCTACGAACTGCGGGTAAACCGAGAAATATGTATGACAGTTCAAGGCTGTCAAAAACAACAAAAAAAAGCAAGAAACAAGGGTGTCGGGCACCTCCGAACAGTTTGGTATGCGGCCCACGTGTTATCCAACAGTTCGCACCGCCCCTGATTGGCATCAGGGTCACATCGGCTTGGGTATGTGTGGCCATGGGTACCGCACACCGCAAGGGGTGGGTCCTTGCGGCGGCCCTACATCCAGCAAGCAACCAAACAAATCTGTTGTTGTTGTCCATCAATCTTGCAATTCAAACTCCTCCAGTTCGGACAGCATTTGGACAGATGGAGACAAATCGGACCACCTTGCCTCATCCAAGTCAATTACAAATGCAACGTCTTCACCATCACTGGTGTTCACTGATTCAGTGCTTGTTCCACTGCTACTGCTACTACTGCTGCTGCTGTTGCTGCTGCTACTACTATTACTACTCCTACTGCTACTACTACTGCTACTGGAATTGGACCCAATAGTAACTTTGGGTGTGGTCCTTTGTGTAGGCATTGAGGGCAGGACCTCACTGCTGCCTACATCAGAATCACTGGCACTGCCCTCCTCCGTATATACTGTGCCCTCCAAAGCCATGCGGCACTTGCCAACAGTGTTTCTGTGTCGCCTCCAAAGGTCTGCATCTGATGCAGCTTGGCTGAACTTGGTATCACATGCGATGGGTGGCTTACGGCTGCTGCTATTGATGTCCACAGCTCCCTTCTTTCTCTCCTTACTAGACAAAAAGATGCAAATTGGTGTGCACGGGACCAAAAGCCAACATTGAAACGTGGTGATATCAAATGGCTTCCAGTGCCATGTGTGGCTCAGTGCCTGTGCACACTGCCCACATACACAGCAGATGTCACTATGTCCTTTCACACCTGGCCGTCCCAACTTCAAACTGTGGGTAGTCTCGTCCATGTACAATGTGGCCTCTAGTATGATGCATTCCCAACATCAGTACATGCACCATGCCCTCCCGCCATGCTGTGCCCGCTCCAAGAATACATGGCTCCAGGATGATGGGCCTACGTTCCGGTCGCCTTAAGCGACCTTGACGCCGAGACAAAATCCCCCGAACGTGTGATGGTCAGGCATATTCGTTGCAAGTGGAAATAATACTTATGAGGAAGAGTGGCCGGATGGTCTGCATAGTGGATTCAATGGTTCTCTACAGCTGAAACCTTGTTTTGACGAGTGGCCGGATGGTCTACATAGTGGATTCAAGGGTGCTCTACTCAAACCTTGTTTTGACGAGTGGCCGGATGGTTACAGTGGATTCAATGGTTCGCTACAGCTCAAACCTTGTTTTGACGACTGGCCGGATGGTGCGCACAGTCGATTGAATGGTTCTCTACAGCCCAAACGTTGTTTTGACGAGTGGCCGGATGGTCGGCACAGTCGTTATGCCCATTCTCTACCGCTCAAATCTTGTTTTGACGAGTGGCAGGATGGTCTGCACACTGCATTCAATGGTTCTGTAGAGCTCAAACGCTGTTTTGACGAGTGGCCGGATGGTCTTCACACTGGATACGATGGCTCGCTATAGCCCAAACCTTGTTTTGACGAGTGGCCAGACGGTCTGCACAATGGATTCAATGGTTCTCTATAGCCGAAACCTTGTTTCGGCGAGTGGCCGCATGGTCTGCACAGTGGATATGACGTTGCTTCACACCCTAAAACTCGTTTTGACAAGTGGGGGGATGGTCTACGTAGTGGACTTGAGGTTGCTTGACAAGCTACCGACACACAGCAAAAGCACAGGTACACGGCCCGCTAAACAAAAGCTGCGACTTTGCAAAAGTGAATGGTCTGTTCGATTTCGCATTCCCAATATATCAATTCTCGAGCGCTCCACGAAAACATGGCTCACCCTGACCCTGAACACATCGAAGGGCTGTTGGGCCTGGTAACTGGGAAAATGTACTACCGTACAAAAAACTCAAGCACTGTATGAAAACAAACGTCACCTTGCATTGCAATCAGAGGAGAGCTGCTTACATATTATAGACCCAAACTACCCCAGTTAAGGACACGGCCTCAGTAGTATGTTTCGCACGCGTGGCTTGTTTGGCACAAATGGCACGCTTGGCTGCCGGCATAAGTGCTACAGGCACGCTTACCTGGGGCAGGGGCGGTAGCAGAGCTGCGGGTGGCGCAAGTGCGCGCTTTGGCCCCTACTGGGCGGTCTCCAGCGGACAGACTAGACCCATCGGCAGTGATCCTAAGGGTGCGGGGCTTAGAAAAATCGGCAGTGGGTGGGCGGAAAACCTCTGCCACCTCACCACCTGAAAACACCCATGACTTGGGCCTACGGGAGTGTCCCAACACATGGTCAAGGATCGTCCGACCATCAACAACCCTAATAGCAGGGCCATCGGAATTGGCCACATGGGAAGAACCTTTGCAGCTCCAACGAGCCCATGCTGACACCGCTTCCTCCTCCTCACCCTTGCAGAGGTACACGAACAATGGAATGGCCGTTCCTGCAGACAGGGGAGAGTATCCCTTGTCCTTAGCCGCCACTACCTCAGTGAGGCGCTGGACCATGTCTGCGTGCCAGGACCCGTTGCGCTTAGGTGCAGCACTCACCACCCAAGACAAAGTGGCTGCTACAAGATTGCGGCAGCGCTGTGAAGGCACCTTGAAAGATGCAGGCGGTTCATGCAGAATGTTGTCCCCGTCTTTAATTGGGGTATCAAAAAAGTACCGCAATGTTGTACCGGCTACATACGTGCAATTGGATGCATATGACACACTGGGATGCGTCACCCTATGGATACTCGAGCCTTCAGGCTTGAAGGCGTCACAGAACGTTGCAACAGCAGGATGCCCATTAATGCCAACCACGAACGCGTCCAGTTTCTGGCCGGCGGGTTTGCGGCTCTGCCCACCACACACGGGAAGATAGTTCTTCATGGGGGCCGTGGGGGCCACCCTAGGGCTCAAGGCCACCACAAAGGCATGGCGCCCCATAGGCCCCGTGGCGGAAAACGCCCTAGGCAAGATGGAGGCAAGCCCGCCACGACGCCGCGCGCGCCCCTTCTTGGATCATCTGGAAAAAGATGTGGACTTGCCCTTGCGCTGCGCAATACTGCTGGTCCAAACTGCAAAAGCCCAGGCGCTCTTCGTGGCCTGCAGTAGCTTCTCCGTTTCTCGCTTGCTTTCAGTGGCCTTGCCACGTGCTGCCTGCTCGGCCTAAGCCGTACCTTTTCGTCCTGAACCAAACTTTGTCAACACATTTTGCTCCTCTTTTTCAAAAGCCGCAACCGCGTTGCACTCAGCTCGTCGCGCCAACGCGTATCCGTGTCTTGCAAACTCACACGGACCCTTGCGGAGAGACGACTCAAGGTCCCAAGTCATTATCTCCCAACACCGTAGCTTTGCGAAGCCACCCTCTTTCTTCCCTTCGTTGATGGGTGCCTTCGAGCGTGGAGGGAACTGCACCGGTCGAGGCAAGCGTCAGAGGGGTAGATACAAGTTCAGCACGACTCATCCATCGGTAGCCCGTGGCATCCCAGCGCCATCCACCATGATGTGCCTGATCGCGAAATTCCTGTGTAGGGTCTTGGGCCGAAGCTGCTTGGATACTCATGGTCAGAAAAAGCACGGACAGACTGCACAAAAGCAGAACGCGGCAAAACACGTCAAACAGGAATAGCTGCTCATACTGAAAAGATGTGCCATGTACACAAAAGAAACGCAGATGTGCGGAACGCAAAAAAAAGGGGGGTGCACTCCGAATTGCGCATGCAATGCACTCAAAAAGACAACAACACAGAAATAGGACAGCTCCCGAACTACCTTAGCATTACGCGTCATTCTCTGGTCGCGCATCTTGACTACCTCGAACAAGCCAATTCGCATTCCGCGTATGATTTGGCGAGGGGCACCGGTGCGTTCTTTAGGCCGTGGGGAGCAAGGAACGTGGATATCCCACCCAATGAGTTACAGTCCTCTGCGAGTGGTGCTACGGACGTATCTACTTGCTCCTTAAGACCCAGTACACGTTTCCATGGACGACGTGGAATATCGTCCGCGCGTCGCAACCGCTGCTCTTGCCGCCAGGCGGCGTGTGCACTCCTTCTAAGCAGACCGTATCTGCATCCAGAATTGAGGCAGTGATGTCATCACTGAAAGTGTCGTTAATCAGAAACCGCACCGTTCCCGCACGTGCACATTGCGTTGGTTCAACCACTATCAGTATCGGAGGATATTGAATCAGACGATGTTTCTTCGCATCCGGTTCATCTAATTTGCAGGCCCTCTTAGTCCAGTCCTTCACCGTTTCATGAGTCCACAGCATAGTGGTAGCATAGGGCTCCACCATTACTGTTTGCAGGAATTTAAACATCTCTTTCCTGTCATGTACAGCAGGTGTGTCGGTCTCTACCACTCGCATGCGGACCTCCGCTGGCGCTGACGCGAATTGCATGTGCCTCCACACCATGCCAGTGCCTATGCCATGCCCGGAGGGGTCATTTCTGCCTCGTGCCTGCGCATGCACTTAGCTCCTGCATTGCGCACTTTTTGTTGACTACGCGCTCCAAGGTTGTGTAACGCTTCCCAGGCCAATATTGTGATGGAAGGATGGTGTGGAGAAAGGTCGCTCTGTCCTCAGCATTTATGAAACACAGGGGCTTCGGCTGGAAGCATAGGTCCGCAAGCGTGCTCAAAATATCAGACTGCAGATTAGTTCCTGCATCTTCCTCGTTAATAGTATCGGCATCTACCCCTACTTTGATATGGGGAAGCACACAGGAAGCGTTAGACTGGGCCATGTTCAAAAGATCCTGGACACTATGTACAGCAAGAATAAAACAGATTGAGTGCGTGAACAACGTACCTGCTCATAGATCATCACACATCATCGCACATCGTACACCTGCTGCATGTAGGTGCAAACCAATGAACCGAACAATGAACCAGCTGTCCATAAAGAAGCACAAGGAAACAGACAACCTTCAACTACTAGCAGCTGCCGAAGGCGGCACAATCACGCGAGTGTAGGGCTTTGGGCTCTTGCGGGGACGAGACGGCCCATTCCTATGTGGTCCTGTACATGGTCTTTGCTGTTCGGGGGGTTCACCATGTCCAGGCCCGTATATTCCAATTGAGGTTCTTGCTGCAAGTGCCAATCTGGACCTCGTTTTTCAGACATTCAATATATAGTACATTGCAGAGACCCCAAGGCAATGAACGGAGGCTGTCACAGCAAAGTCAAAAGCGGCTGCACACGAGAGTGGGAAAAATCTTTTTGAAAAGAAAATCACACGACTATCGACCATGCCCCAGACATGCCACCTGAATCCGTGCGGCGCTCATCCCCACTGGCTTCCCAGGGGTTAGTCGCACCGCCGGGACCCCACGGATTCAAGTTTTAGGGAAGGTGGGAGTGGGGCGGTGGCATGCCAAAACAATTAAAAACAGTTGCCTACTTTATGCGCCACCACTGGTAGGGGTGGGGGTATTTGGGGGTGGGGGAGTGGGATATCAGCATTGCTATGTTCCGAAAACATTTTAAGCCCGGGCAACAGAGAAAACAATGGTGCGTGAGCAGTGGTGGCGCTTTGTTTTTTTTCCAAATGGGGCATGCCGGACGGCAGAAAACCATGTATTGTAGTTTATAGAAGCAGTGGGATGAGGACTTCTTTAGAAAAATTCATGGTAATTGCAAAAAGTGCCCGTGAATTTACAACCACATTTGACGGGTCATCGTGAAGGCAAAGCCTACACAAACTGCAGGTAATTTTGTAAGCACATTTGACGGGTCATGCTGAAGGCAAAGCCTACACGAACTGCAGGTAATTTTACAGGCACAGTTGACGGGTCATCTTGAAGGCAAAGCCTACACGAACTCCACGTAAGTTTACACGCATTATGGCAAGGAACGTCCAGAAACTTACAGGTGCAGGTTCGCGGCAACGAGCATGCATAATCGCCGGTTTGTAACGTGTGCAAATGCACTTGGGGTACACAAATGATTTTCAAACCTACGGAGGCAAGAAAGCATGGTATGAAAATTATGTAGGACGAGCACTACAATGACGTGTGTACCAGCTGAAAAGAACAATGAAAAAGCCGCCGGACAACAATGGACACTTAGTCTGCATACGGGCGGACCTGTGATGGGAGGAAGACGACGAGGGCAAAATCATTCTCCACGTGGGTTCATTTCAGGGAAGGGAGCTACCCAATCACCATCAGAAGCTACCCAGTGCGAGAGAGTGTCATTCTAGACATCCAAGGACTTGAGGTGCTGACAAGACAATATGTGTAGGCCATCAGACTTTGCTCCACAAAGGGGAGGTGCAAAGAGGCCGTACAAAAGCCCACGGCACCGGCAATGAGGAGAGGCTACGGCACGAGGGGAGAAAAACAAACATTCAGAGAGTTCCTGAGGCTGTGGTGGGGGCACACGAGGTGGCCATGGGTGAGATGGACGGATTGTTTGGGAGGATGACTAAGTAGGTGAGGACGGAAGTGCAGAAGGAGAAGGTGAAGACCAGAAGATGTTGGGATGGGTGGGACTGCGTGAAAACGAAATGTCCCATGCGCACACACCCAAAGTCCAAGTGATGAAAACTTGGGAGCAATCTCGCGGGACTCAGCGCCACAACGACAACCACAAACGGACAACCCACTGCGAGCTAGACAACAAGCACCAAAGTTGGGTAGCAGAGGACAAAGAAATGGAGGGGTTGTTACACAACTTGGAACAACTATGGGCCTGGCACGAAGCAGTGGTGAAAGTGGACCGGAGAGGGAAAAAAACAAGATAAGTCATAAGAAACAGAGGTAGGAGCAGGACCGGGAGCGGTGGAGGAGAGGAGCAAGCGACGGAACCGAGGAGGAGAAGAAAACGTCGAGAGAACGGGCAACAGTGCACGAAAAAGAGAGGGGAATGAAGGGGGACACCCAGTGGCAGGAGAGGTAGAAAAAGACAAAGGGGAGGAACGGACAAGACGAGAGGAGAAGCGGCAAGAATCTACACGATAAACAAAAGAAGACCAAGGAGCGAGCACAGCACGAGAATCGCTGTCTAAGGAGCACCCTGACGACCACATGGACAATGATCAAGACAATCAACGAGAAACAGAACAAGGGAGAAATGAGAACGCCCAGCAAAGCCCAAGAGACAATGGAGGGCGCAGACAGCAAGAGAACCAGAAGAACCAAGGCCATTCGCAATGGGACAAGGAGGATGGAGCAGAGCAAGCACGGACAAGACACACGACCCGTGAAAACAGAATCGGCCCAAAGGGGGCTGCAGGAAACAAGAGAGGACGAGAAACAGTGTAGAGTGTAAATGCACAAGGACCTCCTGTGCCAGTGGACCATGGCAGTCACAGCCCAAGCAGCACAGGGAAACGGAACCACGGGGCCATGGGGTTATTGTGGGGGGGGGGGGGGGGCAAAACAGCCACAGCCCTAGGGTTGGAAGGACTCATAATTCCCCCGCATGAGCGGCAAGCAAAAGCAGGGTCCGTGGTTGGACAGAGGGAACTACATGGGGCAATTAAGTGGGGAAGGGACATGGGAGGTTGCTCGGTGCGGTGGGTGCACACACACCCAAATCACGTGCCACTGCTCTCGGCACAAGACGTTTGTTCCACAAACACGCTGGGCATACTCTTGAGGTCTATCCTCGCAGAGGGAAGGGCGCCAATAGCCATAGTCCAGACTTGGATCAGTAGAGGGGGCTGTGGGGTGGTCAGCGCCCTGAAAGCCTACACGCTAACCCACTAGGTACAAGAGGCAACAGCAAGGTGTGGAGCAAGGGCACGAAGGGCACCGGGGGTCACCCATGACTACTAGCGACACGTGGAGAGAGTGTGGGACGATGACCAACCACATCCAGTTACCAGGGAACAACCTCAAGTGAGGATCGTCATCACCGTGCATGGAGCCAAGTGTCAAATGGTGGGACACAATAAATGGTGGATGCAAGAAGGGGGAGGAACACAGCAAGGGACAAGAGAAGGTATAGAGGACGGGGACCACTGTTGGAGGGCAGCAGGGTGCCCCAACAGTTAGGGTACAGAGGAACCACTCCCTAAGCACTTTCCAAGCCTGGTCTGCCGTGTACCCTGCACACTACAAATGCATCCAATGTCCATGGCCACACTGCACCGCCCCTTGGCCCCTCTGCACTGGTATGTTGCACAGCCCACACACGTGCTTGGGCCCGACACATCGTGCCTTCCCTTTCTATTTGTGGAACCAGTGCTCTGGTCCCAGGGTTGTGCCCATCCCTCCTAACCGGTGCGAAAATGGTTGGAGGAGGTAAACAAGCAACGCCAAAGGTGGCGCGTGAAAAATTGGAAAATGCACAACCAAAATCCAAGGTGCCAGAATTGACAGAGCGATCGAAAATTGAAGGAGCCATTGCCTGGTGTTGCTAGGACGTAGGTGTTGCTTGGCCATAAATCGAAGATGGTCGTCACCCTCCAGAACCACTCTGGCATTCTCAACAGTACCACATGTATCAACGCGGTGTAGCCGCAACACAAATTGATCCAAGGGTCCAGCAAGGCGCCATTTGGCGCCACCACCTATCGTGGTTTGTGTCCATAATATACCTTTGACATTTTTGTGTTCAGCACGTCAAAAATGCTGTTGAGTACCGTGCCACCCTTCTGTCTACGCCGTTTGCTCACCTCCGCATTATATTGCGCAACCCACGACAGCGGTGGTGCTTGGACAAAGGGCACGGGAGCCATGAGCAACGGATACTAGGCTCGCATACGCCCCCGTGTCACAGGCGCATGGTCATCACCACATAGTTCAGTGTTCTTCTTGCTGCACTGCAGCGCAGACCCGTTTTGTACCACTCCAGGTGGCTGCTGACTGTGCTTTGGCCTTGGCCATCTATACATTGAGGTCAGCTCACACCCACCACCCTCCCACAGTGCCGGCTAGTCTCTAACCCTTGCTCTGCGGGTCCTGCTCTTGCTACACCTGTCTTGCCCTTGCTCTCTGGCACGTGAAAACGTGTCCTATTTGAACTCCGGGGGCGCAAAGGCGTCTTTGCGTTTCACCACCAGACCGTTCTGCTTGCCACTTCAACAGGTGCTTTGCTGTACTGTTGTGCGGACCTTTTCAGTACCACTCCATGTGTGTGCTGGCCGCCCACATTTCCAGGTCAGCTCACACCCACCACCCTCCCGTGGGCCGCACTCTCCCTGCCCCTGTCGTGCTCCGGCTTTCTGACACGTAATGACGTGCCATGCCCGTGTCATGCCCGTGCTCTGGGGGCGCAAAGGCGTGCCAATGTTTCATCACCGGGCTTTTCGGCTCTTTGCTGCAATGGCTGCCCACACATCCTGGTCAGCTCGAACCCACCATCCTCCCACAGTGGCGGTTAGTACTCGACTCTTGCTCTGCGGGTCTCTCTCCCCCTCTCTCCCTCTCTCTCTACCCTGCCCTCTCTACCTTGCCCTCTCTCTCTCTCTCTCTCTCTCTCCTTTTCTCTGACCCTCCTCCCACTGCGTCCCACTCTCTCTGTCTTTCGCATAAAGGGGTTTTCGGGATGTTCGGTGGATCTCTATCCCCCCCGGGGTTCGAACCATCCTCCACACGACAGAAGAGGTGCGGTATACCCACTGAGCTACGATGAGGTGTATTCTGCATTGTTGTTCCCACTTGTCCTACTCCCCCCTGCATGTAATCCCCTGTCAGGCATATCGCTGTTCGCATGGGGGTGTGCTCAGCAGCGTGTAGAGGAATCGCACAACGTCTCCGGATATCAGGTCCGCCTGCCTAAAGAGCGTTCTTTGGAACAGCCTTAAGAGGTCAGCTCGGCCCGCCAGCCACACATGCATGCAGTCTCCATTTCTGCTCACAGAGGAGGGCACCGCTCTGTGTCCCTCAGCCGTCGGACAGTGGAGGAGCGCCTCCCACTGGAACGGGTGCCACTTGCCTGCACTTTTGGGCCGCCACTGGACCTGCATGTTCGTAAGGGCTTGAGGCTTGAGGGTCCAGTAGATTTGAACCATCACTGAGTAGAGCTCTTGGTTGCTCATCACCACTGGCTCTCCATGATTGTCCACAATTTCACAGTGCATCCTGGTGCTGTGTGGTTGGTCCAGTTGGAGCCAGATCTGCTGATTGCGGGCCCAGGCCATTGTGGTTAGCTCGGCATCGACTGCCCTCAGCCCGTCGTTCGCAATGGCGTCCAGCTGGCTCGGTGCTTGCACCTTGAAACGCTGACGTTCTTGTTGGGGCTTGACCTTCTTTGGGGCTGGCTGGATTCGTGTGTAGGGGCCATGTCGCTGCTGACGTGGTCCCTGCTTCTTCCATGGCCTCCCCGGCGGCATTACGCCCGGGAACTCTTCCGCGGCGGGACGCGGGGCTCTAGCCTGTGTTTAGCCGTTGCCGTTGTCACGCCTGTGTGCTGCTGCACGCCGCGACACGACGCGGCTCTCGTGCCAAAAAGCTCCTGCATCAGAACGCAGTTTTCGGACATGCTGGCATTGTTGGGCTTGAAACCTGTGAGATTGCCGCATCGGAGTGCAGGGGTTACAGGCTCTGCTGTTAACGACCCTGTCCAGAGTTCCTGCTTTTCCTGAGCTTTCGCCTCTTACGCTGCCGCCTGGTGTCGCTCACATCCGTGCTGAAGGACAGTGTTTCTCCTGCAGACAGTTCATTCAACAAGCCTCCCATTTGTGTGTGTCCCGCCCCTATACCCTCACTACTCGAACTGCTCGAGTTGCATGATTCCACTCCACGTGGTGCTGGTTCCCCGGAAGCTTCCCTTGTCACCTCATCACTATCCATGGGTACCATACCCAGGGATGACCAGAGTGCTTTGGTGTCATCTGACTCGGATCCTGATGCCGAATGTGGTTGTCCATCCCGTGGACCTCCAATGCTGAGCCCTGCCGGTCACTCCCAGCTGCAGGTACTGTGAGTCGGTGAGGATTGCCAGTTTTGGCACCCAAAACCCCTGTAGGGCTTCCAGTGCTGCCCAAAGCTCCGCTCCGTTGTTTGTTTGCCTGTGGCGTGTCGGTACATAGCCACAGAAATGCACTTCAGGCCCTTGCTCGTCTTCCGCTGCGAATACGCCAAAGCCACCTGCCCTGCGCATGTCCTTGTGGCTCAGTCTTTGTGATGACCCGTCCGTGTACACAATCCTTCAACCCTTCGCAACCAGTTCTGCAATCAGGTCTTGTACTCCTTGAAGCACGGGCACGGGGGGGGGGGGGGTGGCATAGGGCCTCGGTATCTGATTGCTTGACTTTGGCGGCGCCTATTGGCCTCTCGCCACTGCGCATTCTAACCTTCGGTGGGCCGGAACGTCGTTTGCTTGTGTCAATGGGGCCCTTGGATGACTTGTCCTGTTTGACTGTCCAAGGCCGGCTGTCCCGCAGACAGGCTGTTGCCCGTGCCGTTCACCAGCTGTATCGAGATGCACACTGTGAGTCCATGCTGGGTTTGCCAGCTCCGGCATTGACTGGTGCGCGCTGGGGTGTGCATCTGCAGATCCAATTTCCTAACAGGGGCTTGTAACAACCACATTCTTTCCCATTTTTCCTTTCCTTCTTCTCCTTCTGCGCTTTGGACCGTTTTCGGCGAGCGCAGTCTAACGTGTCCTATTGCCTCCCTTTGTTCATCCCTTTCACCCTACTTAGTCCCCCCTCCTCCATTCTTTCTGCCATGGGGGGCATTGGGTGGCGGCTGAGCGTGTTGCTGTAAGAAGGGGTAGAGGAGGAGGCGGGGAGTGGGGGTGGGAGTGGGTACTCCTCCATCTCCCCAACCGCGGGGACGTGTACGAATGGGTGCAAGCCCCGGTCCACAACCCTTTGATTCACGGCAGGCGCTATGTGCATGGTCTACCACTACCGCGCCAGCTAAGGCCATTGTGCCAGCAAACAAGATGCAACTACGCCGAGGACAGAGTGAGATATGTGGGGCAACAGAAGCAAGTGGCCGAAACCACCCACACCAAGCACACCAACACCAACAAGGAGCCCCCTTGAGCTAGGATCTCCGTGAGTTAGTGTTCATATGTTCTCAAACCCAGTTCTGCTGCTATGATGTTCGTGTGGTTTAGTTGGGCCATGAGTCTCACTGAGTCGTCCATTGTGAAGTGTATCCCTTCTCCCACGATAAACACTTCAAGTGCCCATATCCTTTCCTCCGGTACCCACACACAGCCTGCCACTACCTGCACCAAGTAGACTCCATGTGGTCCCAGAATACATTTGTGTTCCTGCATTTGGGTAGTCTCTTGTCCACCCACGTCTGCTCTTTTCCCTCCCAATGCGGTCCCCGTGTAGCTGGATTAAGTCTGCTATGTATCACCTGAATTTCTCGTGCAAAAAAAGCAGTGGTCTAGTCATATTTGTGTTGTATCTCTATGGTGGCGGCGCGCCTATTGGCTGCGGCTCCGCCCGTCGATTTTTTGCTGCTCCCCGCGGCCACGAGCTCCACGTGTGTTCTGCCCCTTGGCACCCTCTATCCTATTCTCGCTCTGTTGCTGGGCATGTTGTGGGGTCTCCCTGTGCGACTCATTTTGTCCGCAAAAATTCGATCTGAAGTATGTTGGGTTGAGCTGAAAGTTTGTGTAGTGTGGTTGTGGAGTTCGTTGGTTGTTCCCTCCCTGCCCTGCTGGTGTCCCGCTACTCCTCCAGTTTTCATATGGTGAGTTCAACCGCTTGAACAACTGTAATGCTTTCTCCTCGTTGTTCTTGTTTTTGTCTGCGTGGAGTTTGAGTTCCATCTTCTTGTACACCACCTTGACTTCCTCCGTGGTTGCCCCGGGTGTGACCCCTAACTGGGCCTGCAGACCGACCTCTGCAAAATCCGGCGGCAGGACTTCGACCGGCTCCACCTCCACGTCAGTTTATGTTTGTTCACCCGTACTCACCTCTCTCCTCCCACCAGCACTACTTGGGCCTTTCCATCCTCCACTTCTTCAATTATTCCGCTACACCCCTCCAGGTCCCCTTGTTTCATTCCGACCAGCTGCACTCCCTGGCCCACCTCTAAGTCCCCCACTGTGCCCTGTGCCACAACTGCGGTGTTGCTTGGACAAAGGGGGGGGGGGGGGGGGATTACACATGGCGCAAATTGTTCGAACGGGATGCAAACTGCAAGCAACCCATGTCCCTGCTGATTGGCAATGAAATGCAAAGCACATTCTGAACAGCCTTGTGACCTTGCGTGCAATATCACAGGCACTTTTTTTTTTTTGCAAGCCAGGCAGCACCGGAATTCCCAAGCACATTTGGACGAAAGTGAGGACGAACCATTCTATGTGATCTCGCAACCGCTTTTTCCGCGCTTCATACGCCAACAAGTGCCAAGCTGCTGTTGCACATGGGCCGGGCTGAAAGGTTTCAGGACAATTGCGAGAAGGGTTTTCATCCGCGCTGGCTCTGGAGCTGTAGTGTGTAACACGGGGGGGGGGGCGACTACAACCGGTCCTGATGCGACATACCCCCCAGCTATCTGTCAAAACTCGGGGGGGGGGGGGGGGGGGGGGGGGGCAGTTGGGGCGGGTCCAGCCGGGGGTCGGGGGGGGGTCCTGCCGGGGGTCGGGGGGGGGGTGTTCCTGCCGGGGGTCAGGGGGGGGTCTGGCCGGGGGTCAGGGGGGGCGTCCAGCCAGGGGTGAAGGGGGGGGGGTTAGGGTTAGGGTTAGGGTTAAGGTTAGGGTTAGGGTTAGCCCTAGGGTTAGGGTCACCGAGCTGGTGGAACCAGTCTTGGTTTTATAACCCTTTTTAGGGTCTAGGGTGGACCTACCAGGTTTAGCAGCAGCAGCAGCAAGCAGCAAGCAGCAGCAAGCAGCACGCGCGAAATGGGGAAAAATCAAAACTCCGTCCTGGTGCTTCGGATTCGGCTGAAATTTTGGTGGATGATACCTATGGGTGTGAGGGACAACCACACAAAGTATGAGCCAGAAACCCAACGGTGGCGGCCGGGAACGGGTGTCGCAAGTGGCGGACCTCAGTTTCAAAAACTGCAGTTTAGGGCCAAAAACAGCCATTTTTGGGCCAAAACAGCCCTAGGACCCATTCAAAACGGCCAAACAAAGGGAAAGTGTGGGTACACTCCATGTGCGGCTTGACTTTCCCATGTCTACGAGCCCTTTGCGGCCCTCTAACTCCACCATATGTCCCGGAAACCGCCCAAAAAGGCCCCCAGAAGGCCCAAATTTTGTGCAGATTGGCGGGCGACAGCCACAAACCAAGAGCAGGCCATATCTTTGGCTACATGGCTGAAAATGCGATTCCGAGGGCACCTAGTCCACCCGCAACCGCCCACGTTTTGTGGTTTCCACGCCTCAGAATTGCCCAAACGGACACCTAGACCCCAATACCTAGGCCCACTAGGCTGCGGCAAGCTGCAAGCGCAAGCCCAAACAGGTGGGTGCCCAAATGGGTCAATATGGTCCAATGGGGCAGAAAAATGACTTTTCTCAAAAATGATCCTAGACCATGTGTGATGCTAAAGCAAGTGTTTTTGGACTGTTTTGAGCTTGTGGTGGCCCATTTTGGTCCTCCGAAAATCCCAAAATGCCTTGAAGATGCGCTGTTTTGGGACCAAAAATGGGTCAAAAATGGGTCAAAAACGCATTTTTCCAAAACTCATCCCACACCATTTGGGGTGCACAAACGGGTGAAATGAGCCCATTTTGAGCCCACTTTGGGGCATTTTGGCCCCTCACAAGTCCACAAGAGCCTTGAAAGTGGGCCTTGTGGTGAAGGGGATCACTTGCAAGCTGATTCCACTTTGTCAACGGCCTTCAATGTGTGACTCATTGGTGTCCCTCACCATTCATATCTAATGTTCCTTCCCCCACCAGCTCGGTCCCAATATTCAGTCTTGATTAGGGTTAGGGCCAGTCTTGGTTTTATAACCCTTTTTAGGGTCTAGGGTGGACCTACCAGGTTTAGCAGCAGCAGCAGCAAGCAGCAAGCAGCAGCAAGCAGCACGCGCGAAATGGGGAAAAATCAAAACTCCGTCCTGGTGCTTCGGATTCGGCTGAAATTTTGGTGGATGATACCTATGGGTGTGAGGGACAACCACACAAAGTATGAGCCAGAAACCCAACGGTGGCGGCCGGGAACGGGTGTCGCAAGTGGCGGACCTCAGTTTCAAAAACTGCAGTTTAGGGCCAAAAACAGCCATTTTTGGGCCAAAACAGCCCTAGAACCCATTCAAAACGGCCAAACAAAGGGAAAGTGTGGGTACACTCCATGTGCGGCTTGACTTTCCCATGTCTACGAGCCCTTTGCGGCCCTCTAACTCCACCATATGTCCCGGAAACCGCCCAAAAAGGCCCCCAGAAGGCCCAAATTTTGTGCAGATTGGCGGGCGACAGCCACAAACCAAGAGCAGGCCATATCTTTGGCTACATGGCTGAAAATGCGATTCCGAGGGCACCTAGTCCACCCGCAACCGCCCACGTTTTGTGGTTTCCACGCCCCAGAATTGCCCAAACGGACACCTAGACCCCAATACCTAGGCCCACTAGGCTGCGGCAAGCTGCAAGCGCAAGCCCAAACAGGTGGGTGCCCAAATGGGTCAATATGGTCCAATGGGGCAGAAAAATGACTTTTCTCAAAAATGATCCTAGACCATGTGTGATGCTAAAGCAAGTGTTTTTGGACTGTTTTGAGCTTGTGGTGGCCCATTTTGGTCCTCCGAAAATCCCAAAATGCCTTGAAGATGCGCTGTTTTGGGACCAAAAATGGGTCAAAAATGGGTCAAAAACGCATTTTTCCAAAACTCATCCCACACCATTTGGGGTGCACAAACGGGTGAAATGAGCCCATTTTGAGCCCACTTTGGGGCATTTTGGCCCCTCACAAGTCCACAAGAGCCTTGAAAGTGGGCCTTGTGGTGAAGGGGATCACTTGCAAGCTGATTCCACTTTGTCAACGGCCTTCAATGTGCGACTCATTGGTGTCCCTCACCATTCATATCTAATGTTCCTTCCCCCACCAGCTCGGTCCCAATATTCAGTCTTGATTAGGGTTAGGGCTAGGGTTGCTGTTAGGGTCTGCAGCCCTCCTGTAGCCCTCCTTCAGGTCAAAATTTTTTCTTGTTGTTTTAACACAAATATGAATTCTCTACAAAATTTTGAGTATTTTGAGTATAAACACATAGTATGAAAAAAAAATTGGCGCCTTTGGCGCCGGACAGTTTTCTCTAGGGACACTTGTCGGTGGCCGACCCGGCACCACTATCTTTCAAACCCCGGGGGGGGGGGGGGGGGGCTGGGGGGTGTCGCATACAAGCCCGGCCGCTCCCCCGTGGTGTGTAAGAGGAGGGGAGCATCGGCTTGGGTACGCCAGTCAGAGGTCAACGCTCTTTTCAAGCCCAGCCAAGGCCAAGGCGAATGGTCCCGAGCAAATTGCGGACGCAAACGAGGATGCAACATTGCATGCAGGATTGTAATTGTAAGCACTTTTCCGGCACAGAACGCGCTGCAAGCTCGCGGTTGTGCTTCATGTCGTGCCTGCCCAGGGAATCCGGGTCACACCATCGACCCACGGCTGGTGGGGATCAGATAACCATCTGCCACAATCTGCAGCACACCTCAGTCACTGCCAGTCTCTGCTGCAGCAGACTCCGCTCTGCTTCCAAAACAAGCTCCTCTCGCGCGGCGGATTCATGTCGCAGCATGACATCCTTCAAGGCCTCCAGCCTGCGCAGAGGCGCGGAGGCACAGGGGGTGCAGAGGCACAAAGGGAATGGGGGTCAAACTGGGGTTGCACTATTCGCAAAACCCCGCTGCAACGACCCAATGGGGGGCCGGAAAACCAGCGCGTCTTTGCGTGCGCACGCACGGCACCTGCTTTCGAGGCGCATGTTTTGTGTTTTACGGCGCCAGCGCCACAAAAAAAAAAGAGGGAGGACCCTGGGTTTATTACATTCCCTCTTCCTCGACGCTTGGACTTCAAAACCTTGTAAATGTTGATGCAAACGTGACCTGAGAATGCCCATCACTAATGTGCCTGGGAAACCGCACAATGGCCCCATTACGCCACTACTACCATGGCCCCACTATTGCAAGGAACATGCGAGGGCCCGGCACCACCACTGCCCAGACAATCTCCTTTGCCTGAGAGAGCCGCATGGGGCCCCAGACCGCGCGGATCATTGCCATGCCCCACAGCGGGTGGGGGGTGGGGAAGTGGGGGGTGGTCTTGGCAGCTTTTGGTGTCGGGCAGACAGCACACACCCTACATCTGCAACACCGATGGTCATGCAGGTTCCCGATGGGGAGGCCGCATTGGGGCCCCTGACACTTGCCTGCTGTGCAAGGGGGTTGTGCCGAGGCCATTCGACCAGCGGAGGGGGGGGGGGGGGGGGGCAGTGGGGGATGCGGATGCATGGCCCCAGTGGCGGCGCATCAACCACATCCCAGTAATTTGAAAGGGCGTCCCCATTGATCACCGGTTTTGGTGCAACGACCCCCCCGCCCCTTTAGCCCCCCAGGGCATGGCCGTGGTCGTGGGTGACCCCCTCCGGATGGTGATCATGGCAACAGAGACACAGACCCGCACTGCTCCGACACGGAACGGCCCTGGGGATGCCCCGCATATACTGCTACTCAAGTGTGGCGCCCCGGGGGCTTGTGCCCGTGAATCGTCCCCCTCGCCCCATCAATGCACGCGCCCCCCCCCCGGTCCCGCAGGCCTCGGCACCTGCTCAGGTTCTGCCTCTGCCGCCACGTCCGCTGCATGCGCTCGAAGTCACGCCTGCCGGCCTCGATGCAGAGGCGGTCCTCCTCCGCAGCGGCGTAGTCCTGGTGCTCGAGGTACTCTCGGTCCCGTTGCAGGACGAGGCACGTGCTGCGGTCTACCTCAACGGCCTCCAACACCTGCCCCAAGGCGTGCCCCTCCAGCATCTGCCAAAAGGACGAACACAAACGGTCGCAGGGCATCCGCACAGCTCCACATTGTCCCAGACCCAGGCCTTTGCTTGAAGGGGAGGGGGACCATCGGGGCAGTTCCAAAATGGCGCAGAACGGTCACAGGGGACGTGAAAGCGGGCGGTTACTGGCGGTTAACAATGCGGTTGGGGCTGGTGTTGGGGTATGAAAAAGCCTTTGGGGTAGAGTGAGGGCTGCAGTGCTGGGGGGGAGGGGGGTTGCCCCGCCCCCCCCTTTCAAGCGATCCCCTGCCAGACCACCCATACCACATGGCCCCAAAATTCATTTCACACGCCCCCGGGCCGGCGATGCTGCGGGGCACAGGCCCTTGCAGCACTGAAGGACGCCCCCTTCCACGGACTCAGGGTCAGTCTGTGCAGTGAGCGGGGCTCCTTCACCGCTGCAACGGCCTGTGCCCCACTATCTCCCACTGAATTCTCTGCAGGTTCACGCTGCATCTGCATTGGGTCATGGGGGGACAACGCGGTCATGCGGTGAAACACCTGACTGCCCTGGGGGGCATGGGCGCATGGTGTGTGCGGTGCCCCCCCCCGCCCTGCCGCCGGGACACCTGCACTTGTGCGCGGGCCTGCCCCTCCTCCTCCACAAAGCGCCGGATGGCAGCGCGGCACTCCTCCTGCACCGCCTGCTCAGTCTCCAAAGCACCAATCTCCTGCTGCAGCACGGCCAGTCTCATTGTCCGTGTCCCCCTCCGGAACTGGCGGTCCGCCTGCATCGCCATGGCCTCGGGGGTTGGGGGGCTGCCTGCCGCAGGCCCAGAGCTGGGCGGTCACATGGACGGCATCACAGGGGTACGCACAATGCCTGCCAAACACAGCCGTGCCCCCTCAACAGTGACCTTTGAAGGGGGGAACTTAAATAAAAACATGTTTTGGAAGGTATTTAGATGGGTAGGGGTGGGTTTTGGGGCTCAGTGAGGGGTTGGAAGGACTAAAATAGGGCATGGCATCATCCTACGCAGATTGCTAAAAAAAAAAGGCAATTTAGGGACAAAATTGGTGACGTGAGCCATGATTCACCCCTAAAAGTGACTGTGAATGATGAAAATGAGCAAAAGGAAGGGGAATGTTTCCAAATCCCATGGCATTGGGCGGCCAAAGGGTAGGGATGGGCTATTGTTAGGGTAATGTGGCTATTTCTTTACCACTCTGGGTAGGATCCAATCAATAGTGATGTCCTAACCCATTTTTTTATAATTTTGCCCGCGTACGGCTCTCCCACTGTCCCAACCTTCTCCGAAACATCATATTTTGAACTTTCAGCCCCAAAATAGGGGGGGGTACCTCTACCCCCCCCCCCACCCAAAGCGCACCTGGTAATGGGGGTAGGGGTGCGGTGCAGTCTGTCTGAAAGCTGACCAGAACAGGCAAAATATCTCCAACGGTAACAGCCAATTTTCGGAAAAACATGGTTCTAGACCCCCCCCCCCCAACCCATACATGTCCGAAAACCCCTTTTCAAGGGCTTTCCCAATATACCCCACGTACCCCTACCCGTTGTCTCCCCTGTGCTCCATTGGCTAATGTTATTGTTTCACGATGCGCTCTGGATGGTTACCTGTTGTTCCATGCAGGGCTTTGAACCGTTACAGTTGTTTTCTCGTGGGCTCTCGTTGGTTTTTTTTTTGTATGGGCTCTGGATGCTTATTGTAGCTTCTTGATACGCCCCAGATGTTTAGTGTTGCTTCTTGATGAACTTTGAATGGTAGCGGAGTTTGTTGACGTGCTCTGGCTGGTCACCTTTGTTTGTTGATGGGCACTGGATGGTTACTATTGTTTCTTGATGGGATTTGAATGATTATTGTTGTTTTCTAGTGGGCTCTGAATGGTTACTCTGGTTTCTTTCTTGATGGGCTCTAGATGGTGATTGTTCTTGTCAAATGATTTCTGAAAAAAATTCAGTTTTCATCGTGGACGGCCTACCGCCAGCCCTGCCATGCCCTTCCGCACCCGGAAACCCAAACATAGAACACAAAAGTGCACGTCGAGCATCATGCGTCTGGGGGGGAGGGGGCTTTGTAAGCAAAATGTTGTGTTGGTGAGTGTCACTTTTGAGGTGATACGTTGCCAAATTTTTGTGTTTGTGTTGTACAACGACTTCGCACGAGGAACACCACATTTCACTGCCCTTCACCGTGAATGTGCCGGTTGGAAATTCGACAGCCCTTTGCTCGTATGTCATCGCGGCGCAATAGCATGCACTATGGGTAGACAGTACATGTGTCACATGGATATTTCATGTTTGGATGTCCCTTGTGTCTAGCACCGGGCAGCAACATCCGCTTTAACCGTAGTCCGCAAATGCTCACCTCAAGCACCTCCCCCGTACTCTGCACATTGCAGCATGTTGGAGCCATTTGGGGCACGGGCAAGACCATTTTACGATCACAAAGTTCTTCAAAAAAAACCTAAAATCGTAACATGCCGTAAAATTGCCGTAATATATCGCAAAAAAAACCGTACTAACATGTAAAATATCGCAATTGTCGCAGCTCTTGCGCAATTTGACCCCTTACCGCATTCCTTCTTGTCCCAAGCCCAATTCTCTTTTCTTGCATCTTTTTTTGGGCATGGCAAAGACACCATAGAAGACGCCGACACACGGTGGAGCAAAGTAGACCCACCGTGCCCGATTTGGAGATGTAATGGGCGAGAGCTTGAATGGCTAGGTGTGGCGCCGAGTATAGATGGTTGCAACAACTAGTGCGGCGAGAGCCAACCTGCTAACTCAACAAGGGAGGAGTCGCGGTCAACGACAACGGTGCAGACATGGGAGAAGGCATCCTCTGGCGGCTGGTTGCCACAAAATGAAGGGTAGAAATGTTTGGGGCCATGGCCCTCTTATGCCAACCGGTGGAGGTGGGTTGTAACAATCACGTATAGTATGTGCTAAATGTAGGTACCAAGTGTCCTGTAAGGGCTGACAACGCCGTTGATCGAGTTGGACGATGTATTCCGCCCACACACTTGCTGCAAGCCAACTATGGGGGGATGCACCGTGTTATAGTTTGCCAAGGAGGGGAGGAACACACTGCACCAATTCAGGATAATTCATGTAACTCAGACTTGGGTGTGCCAGACATCAAACAGTGCCAGAAGGGCAGCAGTGCCCATAGTGTCGCACTCACCAAAGCCCGTAGGCGATAGTTGCAGACATCCTCCCCCTGATTAGGGGGAGATAACACTAGACAAGCAGACAAAACCCTATCCCCCCTTGGGGGGGGGGGGGGGCAGACAAACAAAGGTAGGCACTGTCCACAGTCCCTGGCCACGGTCACGAGGGGGGGGGGGGGCGAAGGGCACACTCCTGCATGGTCTCCGGAACCCCCTGGACCCGCCCGACACAAGCTCGTGGGAGCAACACAACCAGCCACAGGCACCCACCATGCAGTCCTCCCCAGACCCCCCCCCCCCCCCGTACCCCATCCAATCCCAGCAGCCCCCCCCGTGGGGTGGTGGGGGGGCAGACAGAAAACTGCTTGAAAGAGAGAAGGCAAACAATTGTTTGAGTACAAACAAGGGTTTGCCAAGGAGGGGAGGAACACACTGCACCAATTGAAGACAATTCATGTAATTCAGACTGGGTGTACTACCCTCTAGGGAGGGCAAAAAAAAACTGCCGCGGCACAGAGGAGTAGAGTAAAGAAAACAACATACAGCAGACGGCACATCACATGTCGCTCAAACGCAAAGCGTAGAATTTTTATTTTGGGACCGAAAATCTTGGCATGATTCCCAGCGTTGCTGACGATCAACCTGTAAATTCTCCAGCCGACATGCCAGGCAATCGCTCCTGGAATCCCTAGGGATGCGAAAATATCGGAAGCGTTTTTCCGACCGAAACCCCGACCGAAACCCCGACCGAAACCCCGGCTGAAGCCAGGAGGGAGCCTTCCGAAATCCCTAGGGATGAAAAAATATCGGAAGCTTTTAGGGGGCGATTTCCGACCAAAACGCCAAGGATGAAGAAACAATCGACCCCGCCCCCCCACACACGTATTTGGGCATTTTTGGGCAATTTGACCCATATTTAGTGAGGACATGTACAATGCTCCGCCACTCCTCAAAGAGAAGCTGCCCCTGCTACCATGGCCAGGCGTGGCCAATCACAAGCCCACGATCCTGGGGCTGACTCACGGAGCGCCGGGTTCCCCCCCAACCCCAGCCCCACCCATCCCCTACCACCATACACGATAGTAATGTACACTGCTCCACCACTCCTCAAAGAGAAGCTGCCCCGGCTACGATGGCCAGGCGTGGCCAATCACAAGCCCCTGATCCTGGGGCTGACCCACGGAGCGCCGGGTCCCCCCCCACCCCCAGCCCCACCCGCCACCCACCGATTAGCCCAGTTAGCCCCCCTTCGCGAACATCACAGTCAACGTTGTTCCTTGCCCTCTTGTTTAAGTGCCGCCTCCGTGTCTGTCGGAAAAGAATCCCCCTCACTCAAGAGATGGGGTACTGGGGCAGAACTGGATTCTGCATCAACATCAATGGCGGGGGGAGGCAGTGCCCGAGTTGCGCATTGGCTTGGGCGCACTCTTGTCCGGCGAATTTCTTTCTTAGCTGGTGGAGGAGCAGCGGCTGCCTCCACATCGGACCTACTAACGGTGATGGCACTGCTTGTTGCATCACTGCCACTACTACTGCCACTGGCACTGCCACTCCCACTGCTCCTGCCACTGCCACTGCCACTGCCACCGTCACTGCCACTACCACTGCATGACCCTGCATCTGACTCGGGATCCGGATCTGCTGAATCCTCAGCATCAACCACGATGCGCCGGTGCAACTTCGCTGCTTGTGCAGGCTGGGTGCGTTGGGTGGAACCCTCTGCCCCGGATACATCGCGTGGTGGCACGTACTCTGCCGACGAGTCGACATGGGTTGGGTCAGGTAGAATTGCCACGCCAGACGAGCGGGGCACAACAACAACCCTCCCTTTTTTTCGCTCCTGTCTGCGTGCTTTGGCCTCTGCCTTGCGTTGGCGGCGGGGCAGAAAGGCCCCGACAGCAACGTGCGAAAAAGTGGGCCACCCTTGCAGGATTTCAATGCTAAATGCAATCCACTGGCGTACCCCACTGCGTTTTGTGCCACAGCGCCCGCAGATGCAATATATATCATGTTCCAACACAGTAGGATCCAGTTGGAGAAGAATGGATTGGGTCACAGGGTGACAGAGTACTATGATGGAGGATTGGGCCAGTAGAGGACGTATGATACGCTCAGCAATGACCCGCCACTCCGGAATGCACTGAGAACGCACTGTTCTAAAACAACAGACCCTTCGAAAATTCAATAGTCTTTGATCAATACCAACTACTTTGTGTGGTCAAACCCTTCGAAAATTCAATAGTCTTTGATCAATGCTCTGCGTCTGAATCCCATGGGGAGGCGGGGCAGTCCCCAAACTCCAGCAGTTCAGGGAGATCTTCCCAGCCTGCCCCCTCCTCCGAGGGTAGGGTCGGCTCGAAAATCCACGCCATGGCAGGGAAAAGAGACCTGAGGACACGCACAAAACCTAGCTTCAACTACTTGTAGCTGCCGAGGGCGGCATAATGACACGGGTCAGGGGCTTCAGACGCTTGCGAGGGCGACTTGGCCCGTTTGCATGTGGCCCCGTGGATGCTGATTGATGTTCAAGGGGCTCGCAAGGTCCCGGTCCGTTGTATTCAAACTTAGGCTCGCAAAACGTGGAGCCATCCGGACCTGCTATTTGCGACATGGAACAGCACACTGTAGACAACAAGACTCGGCGAACAAAATTCTTGCACACCAAAACATGCACAAAGGCAAGCACAAAGAGAAGGGACAGGCAGTCAACTGAAGCTACGTGATCCATAGTGCTTTTTTTGTTAGAAAAAACTGCAACCATATTCAACCATCAAAATTGTTCCTCCAAAAAAACAACGATTCCATACCCTATCCCTAACACAACAAAAGAGTAAGAAGACCGTGTGATACCAATTTCTTGTTCTATTTTTTCATTTTAAAAAAAAAGCGACTGTCGTCCATGCCCCGGGCAGGCCACCTGAATCCGTGCGTCGCTCATCCCCAGTGGCTTCCCAGGGGTTAGTCGCGCCGCCGTGACTCCACGGTTTCCATTCTTCAAGGGGTCGGGGGTGGGGCGGTGACCTGCCACGAAAACAAAAAAAAAATACCCTACTTTAAGTGTTGCCACTTCGAGGGGTTGGGGAAGGGGGTGGTCGTCAATTGTGATGTACATGAATAGCTTTTTGGCCCAGGCAAGAGAGGGAAACACTCATGCGTGAGCAGTGGTAGCGCAATCAGTTTCGAAAACGGGGCATGCCGATCGGCAAAAAAGCAATCATGGTCCATCACAGTCATCGTCTCAAGGCCCTATGTGCCAGCCACATCAGCCCACCAGTCAAACAGTCAAACCAGGGTCCTTTGGGGGGAAATGTTCAATGTGTATAGTTCGTCGGATGGTGACTTTTTTACAAAAACCCTTGGAATTTCCTTGGGATTTAGCAAGCAATTGGGGATGCAAAGCTCCTGACAGTTCCAAGCAATGTGCCAGACCATTTTGGAAGCAATGCTCCTAGTATGTGCTTGGGTGAACTCCGACCGATCGTCGGAAGCATTGCTTCCGACGTCGGAAGCGATCACCCCGACCAATTTTGGCAGCCTGGCTTCCGAAATCCCTAGGGATGGAAAAATGTTGGAAGCGTTTTTGGGAGGAATATTCCCAGCACCGCTGACAATTAACCTGTAAAGATCGGAGGGCACGTGCTAGGCAACGCTAACAAACATGCCCCGGTTCTCAACATTCTAGGCTGTGCCCGTGGGATACATGTTTTGATCTCATGTGGAAGGCGCCCAAGCGAAGCGCAGAACAAGCATGAAGGGCCATAACAGATCCCCGTCCCCCATCGACTGCCCCCCACACAACCTAGCAAGCCAGAGCGCAGAACAAAATCGACCCCTGGGGGCGCCAGCGTCCACACCCCGGGGACTCGAAAAAGAAGAGAGCTGCTGGCGCCATTGTCTCCACGCCGGGCATCGAACCTACGCCCTCCGGGACGAAGCCCCCGTGCACTTCTAGTATGCTAGGCTACCGATGTGGTAGAATCACCGAAACCCAGACCACCACCTTATCCCATTGCTGGCGTTCGTGGCCATGCTCTGTCGGTATACGATGAGCAGCAGCCATCCATGAGCTGGCCGGCGCCGTCGCCTCAACGGTCCGCAACAGGCCGCGAAGACGGAGCGCACTGCCGGGCCGGGCCCCCGCGCACTTTCAGGTATGCCCGCAACTTGCTACCCATGTGTGACACGGTAAATTGCCCGGTGAAGCAAAAATATATCCTAGGCGATACCTAAGAATTCAATGACCACACCACAAGAACAACGCATGTCGGGCCGCCCCGGGACTCGAACCAGCGCCCCCAGCCGCAAGGGGCCAGTGCGTTGCACGTATGCTCCTCCCACAGCATAGGTTCCCCTCAGCCTGCGCGCAAGACAATGCAAAACGACCTCAGCGGGGCTCAAACCCCCCCCTCCTGGGGGATTGACATGCCCTGCACAACCCACTACACTAATCAAGAATCCGTGCCCCTACCCAGGCATAAGACCCCAAGGTACTGTACAACATCATGCCTACCCAACAATTGCTCATAAATGAGCCACGCCATTCGCTTAGCCTTAAACCTATCGCCCCTGAATTCACCCTGCAGACGAGACATGGGATCCGCGATCCGCGGGCGGGACACCGAAGGGCACCCAGAGAACCCTCACCACCAAGCCGGAACAGACTACGCGCTTGGCTAGCCCCCTCAGAACTGACTGCTGCGCACTCAGCACACTCTTGGCACACACCGTCAAGAGGCTCTTGGGGCTCACAATGAAGCCCTCCCTCCCCAGGGCATCGACGGTGTCCCGTGGGTCCAACGTGACAAGCAGTTGACTTACGTGCTCCCATGACCGTAGCGAAAATCACGGGGCCATGAGGCAACGGAAACTGGGCTCGCATACGCCCCCGTGTCACATGCGCATGGTCATAACCACATTGTTCAGTGTTTTGCTTGTTGCACTGCAGCGTAGACCAGTTCTGTACCACACCATGTGGTTGCTGGCTGTGCATTGGCATTGGTCCTCTGGACATTGAGGTCAGCTCGCACCCGGCACCCACCCGCAGTGCCGGAAAATCACGGGGGGGGGGGGGGGGAGGGTACACCCGTCCAAACCGTTATGTTTAACGCAACTAAGTAGCAAAGAAACCTTCTGGGAGGTTTTCGGGATGATGACCTAGGCCACGCAAACTGCCCACCTTCACGGAAGCATAGGTGGCAGACCAGCATCTTCGTCTGGTGCTGGTGCCAGCACCAGATGGGGGGGTCTGTGGGCTCATTTTGATGGTGTCTTATTGTAGGCACAAAAACAGGGCCTTTTTTGGGGGTTTCAAACACGTTTCTTTCATTTTCATCTATTGAACCCAGTTCCCATTTCCTGGATTGAAGGTGTGATATGGGAGGAAAAGCACATGTAGGGCTTATTGCACCATGTAAACAGGAAGCTGTAAAATCACGCTGTTCTGGACCCCCCCTCAACTGTGGACACGAACAAGCACGCTGACACAGTGTCTCTATTTCCACGTTGGGAACTTCGAATCGTATGCTTTGTAATACACTAGTAGTATCATATGCACATACACAACCATACATAGGAGTCACCGCTGCGAAGTATATGCAAAATTCACCTGTAAATTGTTGTACCTGAAAGACAGGGCTGTTTACATGAAAATCCAGCTGAGCAGCTGGGGCCAGCACCAACACCTGAAAAAATGGCAATGAAAACAAGCAATTGGGCAAAGAGTAGCTGGTGCCAGCACTTCCTGAGGAAAACAAAGAAATAGTAGGTGCAAACCAAGCAGAGGTATTGTGAGTGCTGTGTAACAACAAAACCAACGGACAAGTGCATGACTGTGCAAGACGAACACTGACAGCGTTGTAGTGCAAAGCACTGGACCAGTCTTTATGGGATCAAGAAACATGATTACTTCTTTGCTGCAGCAGCCCTGTTGATCCGGGCAGTCCAATTGGTAAATCCAAGTCGTTTGGGTTTCACAGTGTCAGCAGTATCACCAGCGGCGCCTTCACTGTTGGACTTCTCCCCGCCAGTCACAGACTGCTGTGCCCCATTGCTCGTAGCCTTCCCTGGAGTTGCACGTTTCGAACTACTGCTCTCCTCATCCTGCTTCCGCTTGGCACCGGTTTTTTTGGGCTTCGGCTTTTGGGCCAACGGCTCTGCTTCATGCTCGGCCACTTCCTCTCCATCCTCATCCTCGTCCCCCTGTTCTACGTCCTCAAGCTTGCGGAATTTTCCCCTGCAATCAATGGGTACCCCATGGAGCATCTGATTTGGCACCCCAGTCCAGTCAATATTCGGCAGGCCATCAGCTTCCTTGCATCCAGCAACAGCATGTGTGACAAAGTCCTGAATTGCCGTATCCCCAAGGATACCGACCACCACATTGACAGGAATATGAAATCGAACTGTGAGGGCCCCGGGCAATGCGTGGGAGGAGGACAAGAGCAGCAACCATATTTCTTGGTACACCACCATTTCACCAGCCAGTGTCAGCAAGTAACCAACAATCTCCACGGGCAGGTACCCCCCACTTGGGAAATCCGTCACAGTAATGTATCGAGGCACCTTAAAGGGGGGAAAAAAGCAATTCTTCAATGAAAGGAGCTGGCCCCAGCTGCAACGAGGTGAAACGACCATTTTGTTGTGATTTTTGAGCGCGTGTCCGAACAACCAGGGTCGCAGTGTGGTCTAGATACCTTTTGTGGCAGCGGATGTTTCGAGAGAAGATTCACTTCAGTACACCCCATAGTAAATTGTGGTGACTTCTTGTTGAGGTGGTACACTGACAGCTTAATAGCACAGAACCCCGTATCTTGGTGCTATTCACGAAGACTGTCCACAATGCCACGACAACCACCAGGCTCACCGGCAACAACAACAAGAACGCCACGCTGCGGCACTGTAGTGACCAATGCATGGATGCCCAGGGTAAAGCCACGGGGGGGCTCAATGTACACCATTGTAAAAGAGATACCAGCCACTGCTGCTGGGATGGCCGAGCCAATTGCAGCTAGCAGCACCAGTAGTTTTCCGTCCGAGTCCCCTTCCAACTGCAACACATTCACGTTCCAAGTGAAGTTCCGAGTGACGGCCAAGCAGTGACGTCAGTGAATCGCTTTGCAACCGGGGTAGCACACAGACCTGTGAATTCTCCTCAGTGGCACCCATGTGCAGGTCGACGGTGAAGAAATTGTCCTGATTCGCCTGGACGGTTGGTAACACCAGTGGTTTCGACAAGGATTCTCGCAGACCAACATAGCCGACATCCTTCCAAATCGGCGCACTGACAACGTGATGCAAGTAAAAGACACGATGCACATGGTGGCAAAACACAGCACACTCCCTATCCTTCAATGAGATGCACGTACCTTATGAAGATAAACATCGGTGGAATGGATATGGGAATGGTACTAACCAGGTTGCTCAATGGAGTTGGTGCTGGTGCGAGCACTCATAGTCCGGAACATCATCTCAGAGACTCGATTGCATTGAAAGGTGCTGGCACCAGCTACTTTGAGCCAAAGGGGGATTCGAGAAGACCATTTGAGTCAGCAGGTGCTGGCACCCGCACCTTTCTGCCAAAGAGAACCAAGGAAAGGTGAAATTGCTTGCAAAGGTGCTGGCCCCAGCTGCTTCAATGATAAACTTGATACCAAAGATACAAAGTAACAAGACATGTCCAATGCGCGGTGACTATAGTAACCAACATGTGCACGATTGAATATCACCAACAAATGTAATTGCGGGACATCCCACAAGTACTTTTCGTCAAGGAAGGTGCTGGCCCCAGCTGCAATCATGGGAAACATACTTTTGAGATCGGCATTTTCAATCATCATGAAGTAGTAGTGTAGAAAGGGTGTTTTGAACCCCTAACTTCATCGGCCGCGAAAATACACGTTCAAAAAAGGGGAGTTTTTTACACTGCTCTTTTTGGGTATAGAACCGGGCAAAAGTGTGCCACGGGGGTGGGCAGTTTGCGTGGCCTAAGGATGAAGGGCCAGCAAGTGGGGAGCAGGTTCTCATACAAGTCATTAAGGGGCCACTGCCGCTTAAGCGTGCCAACAAACTTAGATACCTCATCGGAAACCCAAGGAGGGGCTCGTGGTCTGTCGTTGCCCCGCGCATTGACCCAGGGGGTTTCCACATCAAAGTCCCGTGACCCCTGCCCATAGAAGTCAGGCGGCACCGTTTGGTCCCAAATATCTTGGGGTATCACGTGGCTGCCCACTGAACCCAACCCGTTAAGGAGGATGTCGGGGTTCACCTTACCCGCCCATGGGGTGGGGGATGTGGCAACATGCAACGGGCCACTCCAGTCTTCATGCTCCAGGCCTTGCACTGCCTTGACGAGCGTTGAGGGCGGCGTAGGCATGCGGAAATCCTCAGCCGTATCGAAGACACGGTCCACGAACAAGGTAAGGCGTTTAACTAGTACCCTAGGGGTACAGCGTAGCTCCGCTCATAGCCAACCCAGGTTGGGGGGTGCACGCCCTAAGGAACTCAAGGAATAGGGGGTCATCATACCCCTCACAGCCCCCTCCTTGCCACAGCTCGGGCTGCGTCTGGGGGTCACGGGGGGGGGGGGGGGTCGAACCAGTCCTCCGGACCTGGCAGCCAGCCTCGCAAGGTTAGCCAAGCCGGGGGCCGACAAGCTCGCTGCCTGCGCGACCTTCTGGCCGAACCTCATGTGCTTCGCAGGCGGGCCAATCGCGGCTCCGGCTCGGGCCATTGCAATGCCCCCAACCACACTGACCCCGATGGCATCAGTCCCGCCCCCCTCAGCTGCAGTAGCATCACCAGGGGCGTGCGAGCCGTGCGCCCTTGGAGACGCACGGTACCGCCCACCACTCTAGTGGACCCGTCTCTCGGCTTAAGCACCGGGCGTTTAGTCGGGCGAAACCCCGAGGGCCCTCCCTCGCGACGTCGTCCCTAGAACTTAGACCTGGGTCAGACGTGGGACCTGAGGGTGAAGGCCGATCGCAGTCCACCGCGGCCATCCTGACCCCCCCCTCCTTCATTGGACCCGGAACTGTCACTGGAGTCGACAGCAACGAAGCCATGTCCCCCCCCCCCCCGGGGTCCGGGGGGTGCTGGGCAACGCGGGGAAGTCGGGGTGGGAGGGCTGGAACAGCTTGCGAATCCTGACTTCCCGGAGGAACCCCCCCCCTAGCGGTCTTAGGCCTGGGGGGGGGGGGGGTTAAAAACAAGTCCTTAGGCCAAACAAGGGGGTGGAACGCGGCTGGAGGCAGTGGCTCGGCCTCCGTAGGGTACATATTGGGAACCCAAACCTCCAAAAGTGTACGCACCTTGGTCGCCCCACCTGCCCCGGTTACCCGAGACAATGGAAGAGGGCCCACAACGGCAACGTCTTGGAACGCTATCGCATACCGCAGGACGGTGCCGACACTGCGCCATCGTCCGCACCATAGGAAGAATTGCATTTGGGGGTGGCGAGCGTAACACGCAGCACTGCCACCATTGCTCAAGGAATGCCACCAGCAGTGTCTCCAAGGCGTCGAACCCAGGACCTCCCGGAACTTGTGTTCCAGCCAAGCACTGCCCCCAAGGAACAGATGGTCGCTCGCTCGCAGATCTTTGGCCTCCCCCCAGCGAAGCAGGGCCTACCGGAAACGATCCGCCCATGGTGAGAGCGGCCGAGACTGCCACCCTTCCTCACCAACTTTGGAATTCTAGAATCAGAGCCATAGAGGCAATGAAACATCCCCCATACGGAGACCAGACACGTCGCCAACCCTGAGACAAGGAACCCAGCCGAGAACCGCCACGCAAGCCATAGGCAACCCACTAGGTTGGAGTTCCGCTCGCTCCACGAGGATGCACAAACCCTCAGGGGGCAATAAAGCTGGAAGCCCACTTTAGACGCAGCCTGTGCAATGTGCTTGTGCAACTGTTGGACGACGGACCCGATCGATCCAAGTTCCTCAGCGGCACGCTGCCGCGTTGTATCCACGCAACGTGGACTGTTTCTATCCCACCGCCGCCGTGGCAGGTGTGAATCCGTGCATCGCTCATCCCCAGTGGCTTCCCACGGGTTAGTCGCGCCGCCGTGACTCCACGGTTTCCATTCTTCATGGGGGCGGGGGTGGGGCGGTGACGTGCCACGAAAACAAAAAAAAATACCCTACTTTAAGCGTTGCCACTTTAGGGGTTGGGGAAGGGGGTGGTCGTCAATTATGTGTACATGAATAGCTTTTTGGCCCAGGCAAGAGAGGGAAACACTCATGCGTGAGCAGTGGTAGCGCAATCAGTTTCGAAAACGGGGCATGCCGGTCGGCAAAAAAGCAATCATGGTCCATCACAGTCATTGTCTCAAGGCCCTATGTGCCAGCCACATCAGCCCACCAATCAAACAGTCAAACCAGGGTCCTTTGGGGGGAAATGTTCAATGTGTATAGTTGGTCGGATGGTGACTTTTTTACAAAAACCCTTGGAATTTCCTTGGGATTTAGCAAGCAATTGGGGATGCAAAGCTCCTGACAGTTCCAAGCAATGTGCCAGACCATTTTGGAAGCAATGGTCCTAGTATGTGCTTGGGTGAACTCCGACCGATTGTCGGAAGCATTGCTTCCGACGTCGGAAGCGATCACCCCGACCAATTTTGGCAGCCTGGCTTCCGAAATCCCTAGGGATGGAAAAATATTGGAAGCGTTTTTGGGAGGAATATTCCCAGCAGCGCTGACAGTTACCCTGTAAAGATCGGAGGGCACGTGCCACGCAACGCTGACAAACATGCCCCGGTTCTCAGCATTCAATGCTGTGCCTGTAGGATACATGTGTTTGATCTCATGTGGAAGGCGCCCAAGCGAAGCGCAGAACAAGCATTGTAGCTACCAAGTAATGTTTCTCAGCAAATAGCAAAAATAAGACGCAAAAATGAGGTAAAAATGAGGAAGTGGTCAAAAACATCATTTTGCTCAAAAATGAGTATGAAATTCAAATCCGGCATGCTAAGAATACCCCCGTGTTCCATGTTCCCTGTTGGAAACACCCACAGTGGTCCCCTACCCCTACCCGCAGCGTTCTCTTGTACCTTTGAGGCCCGATAGTACGTTTCAGGGATCTTACTTGGTTTTTGCGTGCGTAAAAAGGCCATTTTGCATGCGTAAATTGCCCTTTTTTACTTACCAGTTTTTTTCCACTCGAGACGCAAAATACCCCTGTTACCTACGCAAAATCAGGGTAAATGCCTGCTTTTTACCCCCACCCCCACCCCTTACACGCAAACACGAACCCACATCCCGGGTCCAATGCATGCCATGCGTGCAAGCAAATATGGAGGCTATTGCTGGGATCCTTCTTTGCATTGTACGAATCATTTTGTCACACATGTCCAAGTGGTATTCCACCACCAAACCTCCGGAGTATGCACAACAGAAATGTAACATTGTACGACAAACATGCCAGAAACCCTACAACTTCCCCTTACGCATCACCCTTTCCCAATACTGCTTGGCATTCCCATATGCCTCTTGGCGGGTCCAAGAAGGCTGCCAAACGTTGAACCCCTTGGCATACAACCCCTAGTCCAGGTTGTCATTCCGAAGCACTTCGGCCCACCCCTTCCTCTGTGCTCGGCGTGCCCCCCGTAGGCGAGACCCCCGTTTCTTACTTCGCTGCTCCCTGGCCTGCCTTCCCGAGAGAGTGAGTGGCAGGGCACTGATGTTGGCGGCGACCGAACCACAGGTGATCCGGCATCTTAAGGTTTTGGGTCCCCGATGGTGGACACAGCCCCGTCACAGCTCGGAGATTCAGAGTCATTTGGTTGCCAGTGCCGAACTAGACACCACAACAACCACGGAGTGGCGAGGAGAGGTGGGGGAAACTAGACAGCGGGAAAGCACTGATGTTGGAAGCGACCAAACAAAAAAGTGATCCGGCAACTAAGGAAGAGGGTCACCGATGGCGGACGTAGCCCCGTCAGGACTCGAAGATTGAGAGTGATTTGGCTGCCAGTGCCACTGGAAACCACATCACCAGCAGCAGCGCTGACCGCACTCAAAATGGACCCCCCCCCCGCATCACACCCCAGCGACTACCACTACAGTTCTGCCAACGCCGCACCAACACCGACACCAACAATGGTGGACCGCGTTCACCCATGCGACAACAATAGAGGGCAGCCCAGGACAACAGACAACAGCCTAGAAAAGACGCCCGGGGCCCCGCGGACCCCAGTTGATGAGCCAATAGACTTTTTACAGGGGAGGGGGGGGGAGGCTGCGGACCCCCCCTTGAAGCTCCTCTTCCTAATCTCATTCTTCAACGACTCATGCCTCCCCTCACCCTTAAAAGCACTGAATGTGGACAGGGTACCCCACTCCCTCGCAATCCCCCGCATGTGGTTCACCCAAAGGTGGGCCCACAGGGTCACCACAAACCCACAAGCTTTGTGGGCACTCCCCATCTCGGACAAAGCACTTCTCAACACATTCATATCGCGAAGGTCCAACCTCCCCTCTTTCCACACAAGGTCACAAGTCACTGCAAATTTCTCTCCCCACAAACGCCAACAAGCAGTCCATGTCATTGTAACCCCCCCCCCCCCTTGCACCGGGACTTGTAAAATATTGTCCCCCTACAAGTAGTCGGCAATGCAATCCCACCCGTGCCCTTTGACCCATGCCGCCGCGGCAGTTTGCTCCAAACGCAGGGCCTTCTTTCCCACCTTGTCTTGCTCACAATCGGCCGCCATGGCCGTACGGCTCTCAACCCTTACGTCATCCCAAAACCACTGCACCCAAACCAATGCCCTCCCCTTTGTCCGCCCATGGTGATGCATCAAAGCCTTAACCAACCCACTGCCCGCACAATGCACCAAACGGTGCACCCCATGGAGTCCAAAGTCGGGGGGTCTTTGGAAAGGGAGGCCTGCTGGCAATGTCATCCCCCCCCATTGCCAAACCTTGAGCAAAATTGAATTTCCCTGCCCAAACGCACCCAAACAATGAAGACGGTTCCCCCTGCAAAGCCAACACACATGTGACAAAGGATCATTACACTTGAAATTCCGACACCCGGAGAGGGCAACTTGCGCCTTGGTGTCGGCAATAATGACACACGTAACGGGTGTGGGAAACCCCCCTCATTCAACACTTGCATCCCATTCACATCCAAAACATCAAGGTTCAAATTTTCCTGGTGGGCCAGGTCGCGAAGAATTTGGGTGGTCTCCGAGCCCTGGAGTAGCACCCATGAACCCAATGGCAGACGGCTACCCAACTCGCCGACCGCAAAGTGCGCAAAAGAGCGTTGCCAAAGTTTCGTTCCATCAATGGAAATGCCCACCAACACTTGGTTACCTTGTGTTACCGGGGGGTTATGCTGCCACATAAGCTGCAGCTTCTCCTTCACATTCACCCTGGACCCAATCAAATCATTGCCGCCGGGAGTTTCCAACGAGTAATTTATGGGGTGGGGGGCACCCAATGTTTTCCGCACTGAGACAATTTTGGCCCATGGGCAATACCACGTGGATGTGGACCGGCTGTACTGCAGTCGGCGCACACTTTGCCCCTCCTTCCTCGATTCCCACAACACCGCCATGGCATTCACCTCCAAATCGAGTTGATGATCCGTGGGAACATCGGTGTACACGTCCACCACATTTGTAACCCCACTCCGCATGCGCACATTCCAATCCTCACCCATAATGTCACGCACCGCACGCTGCAAGTTGCTGATCCGCTCACCACGGCCTTTGCGATTGCCCGGAGCCAAGTGGTGGTACTGCCACGGATGCAGCGGCATAATAACGAAAGAACACCTTGGACGCATGTGGCACAAGCGCGTTGCACTGCAGGTAGGAGACGCAATTACCGCGTTTTTGCGTGCGTAAGTGCGCCTATTTACGTACCTACCCTACTTTCGTTACGGGGGCAAAAAGGGCCTTTTGCGCACGCAAAATGGTGTTTTTGCGTGCTCGCTCGAAAAATAGTCGATGCGCAAGACGTGCAATTTGCGCACGCAAAATGGTGTATTTGCGTCCCAGGTGTAAGTTGTGCAGGCACGCAAAAGGCACCATTTGCATACGCAAGAATGGGGTAAAAGGGGCATTTGCGATGCCATGGCACCGGGTGGGTCAGAGGTATGCATGCTACACTCGCACACGGAACGCCCTTGGTTCAAACCTGACGCACTCAAAAATTGAAACTTGTGTGTAGGCAAATGAAGAACGGAGGAAATTGAAGAGGTTGATGATCAATTCAAAAAAAATCAACCTGAAGAGCCGCAACCCCCCAAACAGGCGCTGAAGACAGGCGGACACCACAAAACCCACCGGCGACCCACTCTTTTGAAAGGAATGACAGACTGATGTTGAAAGCCACCGACAATCAACAAGACAATCCCCCCATGCCCTTTGGAAATGAAAGACACATTAATTTTGACAATTTGATAACAGCGAAATGAACGACAACAACACACTTACCCCACTCACTTTTGAAATGAAAGACACGCGTGCGCGGAACAGAAACACTGATGCCTCCGGGTGACCTCCACGTCACCAATCACCACCTTCCACC
This sequence comes from Eutreptiella sp. 'Long Island Sound 2002', assembly GCA_964036045.1. Taxonomy (NCBI): domain Eukaryota; phylum Euglenozoa; class Euglenophyceae; order Eutreptiales; family Eutreptiaceae; genus Eutreptiella; species Eutreptiella sp. 'Long Island Sound 2002'. Next base: position 99,320,144 of record OZ038383.1, read on the forward strand.
AACACCGTCACCATCCGATCACCATCTCGGACCAAGACCATCACCATCCGATCGGCATGTCCCACCAACACCATCACCATCCAATCACCATCTCCCATCAACAACATCACCATCCGATCACCATCACTCACCAACACCATCACCATCCGATCACTGCCGGTCACCTCAACGGACCCCAAATCCCTGAGACCGTGGAGACCCCCCGGTTGGGGTTCCGGGCTCAGTTGCCCCTTTCTTCCGGGGGGGTTGCAGGATGTCGCTGACCGCGTAGGTCTTCAGCAGCTTGTCCAATGCCTCTGCAAAGGACGGAGGGAGCGCAGCCTCCCTGTCGACTCGCTTGAGGCTGTCCTCCATCAGAGCCGTGGCCGTTGCTGCTTGCTGCAGTCCCGTTCGCAACTCAACGGCACACTGCGTCAGCCAAGCCTTGTCCTCCGCGACATCCTCCGGCACAGCCAAAGCCTCGCGAGCGGTGCGCTTCGTCCCACGCTGCCCACGCGCAGCCTCCGGCTCGTCCAGGAGCTTCTTCTCCCGGGTTCGCCACGCCGCCTCGGCCCTCGTGGCCGCGCTGCGCTCCGCCAGCAGCTGGGCGTCCCGCTCCTTCAGCGGCGCATCCGCCCGCTGCCTCTCGCCACGCACAGCAACCCGCTGTGCATCCCGCTCCCGCACCTGCTGCTCTAGCAGGGCCACCTTGCCCTTCAGCAGCTCGTTCTCCGAGCGCTGCCCTACCAGCTCGGACGTTTGCCCGGCCAGAGAGACTCCCGGCACCTTCGCGGGCACCTTGGAGGGGCGACCACGGGCCCTCTTCGCCGGGAGCACGGAGGATTTTCCTCCGGCAGAGGATTCCGAAGCCACATCCTCGCCCATGGCCTCGGCCACCTTCCGTGCCTTTGCCTCCACCTTGCGCACCATGTCGCTGCGCGCTTCCTTCTCCCACGTCAGCCAAAAGGCTTTCACCCGCGCCAGCAGTGCTGCGGACTGGTCCACACCACCGACCTCGCGTGTCCCTGGCAGGACACCTGCGATCTCACTCAACGGCACCCCACGCACCTTCTGCACCTGGCCCAGCTCGTCCTGGGTGCAGAGGAGGGCTCACGTGTGGGAGCTGGGGGGCCGCATGTAGAGGAAGGGAACGAGGAACACTTTCTCCTCTTGCCCCTTCTTGTGTTTCGCCCAAAACGGGCAAATCAACGTCACCGCATCGCCCGCCGCCTCTCGTCCACCCGCGGTCTTGGCACCCAAGGGCCGCACCGAAATTCCCCGGAAAATCTTCCAATGGAGCAACCCAGACCGATCCTCCAGAAAAACCATTCCTGCCTCCACATTGGCAACCTTGCCATACCCATGCACATACCGGACGTCGAATTCATCGACGTCCGGAAACGTCACCTCGCCCAAATCGCCTTCACCAGCTGCGCCACGGTCCCCAGGTTGGGCTCCACCAGCAGCTCCGGCGCCGAACCCAGCACTGCTGTCAGCGGGCCCAGGATCCACGAACGCGAAGGGCAAGAAGTTCACAACAATCTAAAAGAAACGGAGGAAACACATGAATTTACTGGGATTTTGCGTGCGCAAATGACACGTTCTGCGTCGCGGGTTGAAATCAGGCAACGAAGTAAATACCCTATTTTGCATGCGTAAATGACCCATTTTGCGTGACAGATGGAAATTAGGCAACGACGTAAATACTCTATTTTGCGTGCGTAAATGACCTATTTTGCGTCCTCGTCGTGCGTATAACGGATGCGCAAACGATGCATTTTACGCACGCAAAAACAGGGTAATTACACACCTTTTCATTACATGGGCACATGTATTCTTTGTTCTTCCCGTTCCACTTCACTTTGCCGTCGGCTTGGGCTTGCATGCTGGGCATTGAGGCGGTATAGTGCATCGCCATTGAAGCCCACTGCATCTCACGGGCGCTGGGTGCGCGGGTGAGGACGAGGCTGCTGGGACAGAACCCAAAGTAGACGCAGCTGGGGGCGACGGGGACCCGCGCCATGTTGTCCGCCATGGGAGGGGGGATCCACCAGCGGTGGTACCAGGGCATCGAGCACTCCTCGGCATTCTCGTCCTCCGGCCCCAGTCCCTCCGTTGTGAATGGGCACACGCTAATGGGAGCGGTCCCAACCCCAGTCCCAATGACCCACACATCACCCATGTAGGGGACTTTCTTCTCCATCCCCGGGGGCGTTTTCAGGGGCGCCGACCAACTCAACCTTGGGGCAGGTGGTGCAGGGGGCTGCAAATCATTGCCCGAAGAGGTTGCCGGGGGGTCCTTCTCCGCCTCTTCCTCCTCCAGTTCCTCCGGCTCCACAAACATCAGGTCCGGGACATTCTCCGGTTCCACCACATTTGCGGGTGTGCGGAATTTTTCCGGCACAAAGGAGGAAAAAATCGTCCTCCCCGGCCCACCAGCTCCAGGATGGATCAACGTCCCATCCATCAGCAAAACAGTGCCCCGCTTTTGCTGGACTATATGCCACGTGTTGGACGCGTGGTAGCCATGGCTCGTCCCCGGTGCAATTTGCAGGGATTTTTCTGGGGGATCATCCTGTAGGGATACGAAAACCACCCTCATGTCCGGGGCACCCCGCAACGTAAGCATGAAATCGCGGTGCGGCCATTGGTAGCCCCGCCAGGGGGGGGTGTCCATCCGTTCTACCAACCGGGGCTCACGGTCCACCATGTCTTCCAGCACCGGGAAAAGGTCTCCCAAAATGCGCAGCAAACGCCACTGAATATCCGAGGGAAGCCACTTGTCCACCGTTCCCGGGGCGGTCTGCCGGCGCCCACCTCCTTGGTTGTGGCTCTGAAGGAGAATGTCTTCCCAATTCTCCTCTCCCTCCAAATGCAACGCACATAACTGATCCACCAAGTCCCGTGGCAGAATGTCCTCCACCAAATGGTAGCCTGTGGCCTCATATTCCTCGGGGGTCCTAGAGGGCGAATCCGGCGACGGATGCCGAGACACAGGGTATTTCACTGCGATGCCTGCGTTACAAAAATTGTGGGCTGCGTCAAATCACGGATGGCCGGTCCTTTCAAGGCCTCACGCCGACCCACGGACTGAATCGCTCCGTAGGCCGACCAGTCCTGAAATTTGGACTCCCGGAAAAAAATGTGTGTGTCCGTATCGAGCTTCTCTGCCCAATGTTTCACCTTGACGGGGTCTCACCACATCCGTCAGTTACCGGCCTCCTTTTCCCCGTCTGCATCCGGCACATTGTACACCGACACATATTGCTTTTGGGGGCCTTGGGCACGTTGCATCATGGCAAACAATGCTGTTAGGGTGTCTGCGCTGAGTTGCAGGAATTTTCCCATTGGGGCAGGGCTAAACCAGTGGTATAGGCCTAGAGCAAAATTGCTCAAAACGCCCTTGGACAGAGCAACTGGACCTGCCTGCAGGTTGACCCTCAACAAACATTTCAAGGGTTCACCTTTTTCCTGCTGCAATTTTTGCAGCCGCTCTCTCACCGAGCAAACATCCTCGGGGATAGCCGGCAACCGCTTAATCTCGTTCACCGAGGGTGCACAATGCAACAACTGGATCCCAGTTCCCGCCACATTTTCCACACCCACCACCTTCACATACTCATCAACAACCTCCCGCGTGGGCTATGGGTGGTGCGGGGAGGAGGTGCGGGCTTGGGCGGTGGCCGCGGGTCCCCGGGGGCATGGACAGCGGCCTTGGCTCTGGTCTTCTTGCCAGGCATGTCCCATAAAAGAGAAGCCCCTAAGAGTGAAAGAGGCAATTACATGGTTTTTGCGTGCGCAAAAGGCCTAATTTGCGTCCGCAACAGAATTCACTAGACAAGTAAATAAGCCCTTTTACGTGCGTAAATTACCCTTTTTGCGTCCGAGCTAAACTTATGGTAACCACGCAAATACACCCTTTTACGCGCGCAAAAAGGCAGTAAAGAGCAATAATTGCGTGTACATGGTGGTGTTGTGGTGCAAGAGACGTAAAAGTGGCAAAACACCTCCGTTTTCACCCATGTTTCAGCGTATTTGCATGCAAATGTGTCCGTTACACATCATAAGAGAGGGCAAGGCGAGCAAACACGCACAAAGCAAGGTATTGATTTTTTACCCATTTTACCTGGTTTTCACCTGGTTTTTACCTGAGAAACGCTTTGGGCCCTTACTTCGTAGTTACAATGAAGGGCCATAACAGATCCCCATCCCCCATCGATTGCCCCCCACACCAGCTGACAGGCCAGAGCGCAGAACAAAATGGACCCCCGGGGGCGCCAGCGTCCACGCCCCCGGGACTTGAAAAAGAAGAGAGCCGCCGGCGCCATTGTCTCCACGCCGGGCATCGAACCTGCGCCCTCCGGGACGAAGCCCCCGTGCACTTCCAGTATGCTACGCTACCGATGTGGTAGAATCACCGAAACCCAGACCACCACCTTAAGGTGGAAAATCCCGCTGCTGGCATTCGTGGCCGTGCTCTGTCGGTATACATTGAGCAGCAGCTCTCCATGAGCTGGCCGGCGCCGTCGCCTCAACGGTCCGCAACAGGCCGCGAAGACGGAGCGCACTACCGGGCCAGGCCCCCGCGCACTTTCAGGTATGCCCGCACCTTGCTACTCATGTGTGACACGGTAAATTGCCCGGTGAAGCAAAAATATATCCTAGACGATACCTAAGAATTCAATGACCACACCACAAGAACAACGCATGTCGGGCCGCCCCGGGACTCGAACCAGCGCCCCCAGCCGCAAGGGGCAAGTGCGTTGAACGTATGCTCCTCCCACAGCATAGGTTCCCCTCAGCTTGCGCGTAAGACAATGCAAAACGACCTCAGCGGGGCTCAAAACCCCCCCCGGGGGATTGACATGCCCTGCACAACCGACTACACTAATCAAGAATCCGTGCCCCTACCCAAGCATAAGACCCCAAAGTACTATACAAAATCATGCCTACCCAACAATTGCTCATAAATGAGCCACGCCATTCGCTCAGCCTTAAACCTATCGCCCCTGAATTCACCCTGCAGACGAGACATGGGATCCGCGATCCGCGGGCTGGACACCGAAGGGCACCCAGAGGACCCTCACCACCAATCCGGAACAGACTACGCGCTTGGCTAGCCCCCTATGTTTAACGCAACTAAGTAGCAAAGAAACCTTCTGGGAGGTTTTCGGGATGATAAAGGGCCAGCAAGTGGGGAGCACGTCCTCATACAAGTAATTAAGGGGCCACTGCCGCTTAAGCATGCCAACAAACTTAGATACCTCATCGGAAACCCAACGAGGGGCTCGTGGTCTGTCTTTGCCCCGCGCATTGACCCAGGGGGTTTCCACATCAAAGTTCGGTGACCCCTGCCCATAGAAGTTAGGCGGCACCGTCTGGTCCCAAATATCTTGGGGTATGACGTGGCTGCCCACTGAAGCCAACCCGTTAAGCAGGATGTCGGGGTTCACCTTACCCGCCCATGGGGTGGGGTATGTGGCAACATGCAACGGGCCTCTCCAGTCTTCATGCTCCAGGCCTTGCACTGCCTTGACGAGCGTCGAGGGCGCCGTAGGCAGGCGGAAATCCTCAGCCGTATCGAAGACACAGTCCACGAACAAGGTAAGCCGTTTAACTAGTACCCTAGGGGTACAGCGTAGCTCCGTTCATAGCCAACCCAGGTTGGGGGGTGCACGCCCCAAGGAACTCAAGGAACAGGGGGTCATCATACCCCTCACAGCCCCCTCCTTGCCACAGCTCGGGCTGCGTCTGGGGGTCACGGGGAGGGGGGGGGGGTCGAACCAGTCCTCCGGACTTGGCAGCCAGCCTCACAAGGTTAGCCAAGCCGGGGGGCGACGAGCTCGCTGCCTGCGCGACCTTCTGGCCGAACCTCATGTGCTTCGCTGGCGGGCCAATCGCGGCTCCACCTCGGGCCATTGCAATGCCCCCAACCACACTGACCCCGATGGCATCAGTCCCGCCCCCCTCCGCTGAAGTACCCAACGCCAGGGTCGTGCGAGCCGAGCACGCTTGGAGACGCAAGGTACCGCCCACCACTCTAGTGGACCCGTCTCTCAGCTGAAACACCAGGCCTTTAGTCGGGCGCAACCCCGAGGGCCCTCCCTCGCGACGGCGTCCCTAGAACTTAGACTTGGGTCAGACGTGGGCCCCGAGGGTGAAGGCCGATCGTAGTCCACCGGGGCTATCGTGACCCCCCCCCTCCTTCATTGGACCCGGAACTGTCACTGGAGTCGACATTAACGAAGCCATGCCCCCCCCCCTCCGGGGTCCGGGGGGTGCTGGGCAACGCGGGGGAGTCGGGGTGGGAGGGCTGGAACAGCTTGCGAATCCTGACTTCCCGGAGGAACCCCCCCCCCCCTAGCGGTCTTAGGCCTGCGGGGGGGTTCCAACAAGTCCTCAGGCCAGACAAGGGGGTGGAACGCAGCTGGAGGTAGTGGCTCGGCCTCCGCAGGGTACGGATTGGGAACCCAAACCTCCAAAAGTGTACGCACCTTGGTCACCTCACCTGCCCCGGTTGCCCGAGGCAATGGAAGAGGGCCCACAACGGCAGCGTCTTGGAACGCTATCGCATACCGCAGGACGGTGCCAACACTGCGCCATCGTCCGCACCATAGGAAGAATTGCATTTGGGGGTGGCGAGCGTAACACGCAGCACTGCCACCATTGCGCAAGGAATGCCACCAGCAGTGTCTCCAAGGCGTCGAACCCAGGACCTCCAAGAACTTGTGTTCCAGCCAAGCACTGCCCAGAGGGAACAGATGGTCGCTCGCTCGCACATCTTTGGCCTCCCCCCAGCGAAGCAGGGCCTACCGGAAACGATCCGCCCATGGTGAGAGCGGCCGAGACTGCCACCCTTCCTCACCAACTTTGGAATTCTAGAATCAGAGCCATAGAGGCAATGAAACATCCCCCATACGGAGACCAGACACTTCGCCAACCTTGAGACAAGGAACCCAGCCGAGAACCGCCATGCAAGCCATAGGCAACCCACTAGGTTGGAGTTCCGCTCGCTCCACGAGGATGCACAAACCCTCTGGGGGAAAATAGGGCTGTAAGCCCACTTTAGACGCAGCCTGTGCAATGTGCTTGTGCAACTGTTGGACGACGGACCCGATCGATCCAAGATCCTCAGCGGCTCGCAGCCGCGTTGTATCCACGCAACGTGGACTTTCTCTATCCCACCGCCGCCCTGCCTGCTAAGAACTCCGCCAGTACCCCAGCCAAAAACATCTCTCCAGAGGCCTCCTGGAATTCCGCGATCTTGGCCAATTTCTATGCACACACTCTGCCGGTCCCAGCCCTCCACGATCGGGCGGCCCCGGCATCAGGAACGCTGGGCTTGTCCTCGTTCCCCAGCATGCACCAGTGCGACTAGGTCCAGCGAAAAGAGTAGTCACACCCCTCCGCGGACTCGATGTGGTTTCCAGCACCGGCTCTCGTGGTTGCGTGGGGCAGGGCACCGTGTACCCCGCCCCCCACTCCCGGTGTTCAGCTCCAATGGGGACACTGGCAGTGCCAGTGTTTGGCTGGCAGTGCCCCCCCTTTCTGAACACATCTCCTGCAATTGGCAGAGGGCTCAGACTCCACAGAGATCCATTCTCCTACTCGGGTTTGCTAGGTGAGAACCCCACCTACGTCGCTGAAGTATCCGTTCTTCCAATGAAAGTCAGTGCCCTGCACACACCCGTCTTCCTCCGGCGACCCATACGGTGAACGTCCTTTAGGCTCCTGGCGTGCCCTGGCTGAATACCGTGTTCTGTACGCCGTGTGTGATTGGCAGAGCACTTCCCAGATACAGTATGCCGGCACATGATCACGGGGGGGGGGGGCACCCCGAGGTCATTCGCCCCTGCATGATCCAGCGGACGCTGCACCGGCCGTCCTGCCTTGTTGATGAACTCCTTCAGGGCGCCCACGCACAGGCGCATCCACTGGGCGACTGTCTCTTGCTGGACAAAGTCCTCCAGAGATCCCGACGTAAGCTGCGGAATGTCCTCCTTTTGCTTGATGTTGTACGCCGCAGATCCATGCGCAGCCTCTCGATCTCCTGGGCCTGTGCCCTTAGGGCCACAGCCATGCTCCGTCCGATGCTACCCCATTATCTACGTCTCCCATCCTGATTGGTGCTCACACGCAGTACACGCAAGAAAAAACAAAAAAAGGACCGAATATTGCCCGAAAAAAGAGAAGGCAAACAATTGTTTGAGTACAAACAAGGGAATACGCCCAAGAAATCCTTTTGTTCCGTGCCAAGGACAACAACATCTTGGGATGCATGTGTCATACGGGGCAGTAGGGGAGGGTTGGCTAGAGCAGCGTGCCTGACGGGCTAAAGCCTTTAGGAGGCCAAACTCAACATCCAGCTCATGCTTGTCATTTGGATAGGGAACCAATTGCGGGTTGGGTTCGCAACACAACTTGTGCACCTCGTGAAGGACCCCATAGGACGCTACCCCGTGCATGACAAAGGCTTCCCTGCTCGCAGGTGGGATGACCGTTTGCTTGGGGGGGCGGGTGAAAGGTCCTGCACATTCCCGGCTCATCCGTTTGGAGGTGAAGACGGGAGACGTTTGGCGTCCACAAGGCGGTAACCGCTGCATCCTCATACAAGGCAGCCTGCAACTCACGTGAGGAGTCAAGTCACATGAGCGCTAGTGGTCCCCACCCGTGGTCGCTGATACAAAGACGCCGTGGCGGTCCCCGAAGGTACCCGCTCTACACACCGTGGCCATGAGCTGCCATACGGAGCGGCGATGGTCCCACTGAACTGCATGTGAAAAATGTCCATACCGGAATGGCCGCATACCCCGCTGCGGCGTGGGTGGCCGTAAAGCACACAATGGTGCCTCGGGCTCGATGCCAGTCAAAGCGTTCCCCAAGACCCTCATTGTCAACACAAACATTTTTATCAGAAAACGTTTTTTTGAAGACAAAAAAATTCTCCCCGCGGGAAATAAAGCCCTCAATATTTAAGTAGAAGCCACACTTGGACTGGATACCCAACCTTGGCGAAGCATTGTGTCATTGCTCACGAGTTTGTCACAAAATCCGCACGCATTTTGGCACGAAAGGTGCCCTCATCAGCGCTGAGTATCAAGCAAAAAAATTTGTGTTGGTCTTTCCCCTCAGGACCCCTTGTGGGCCTTTTCTGTTGGGCAACGGCGCTCTGCTCAATTATTATGGGGGTGGCGGCACTCATGTTGCTCAATTTGGATCACTTTACAAACCCGACGCACAACCATTAATGCACTCGTACGACTTTCTTCACCGCCTTCGGCACAGGCAAGACACAATGGATGGATCCTGGGTGTGCCCCAGCTTTGACTTTGAGAGCCGAGACACTAGAATTACGTGGAGGGATATGTCCTGGTCCTTTAGGTCCTGGGAACAATGGGTCTCTTCCCTTCAACCTGAAGTTTGGTGCTGAATCTGTGTCGCGCAAAGAAACACTTTCAGATTTCGTCTTTACCAAAATTCTTGAATCTACATGCCAGGACATGGCCGCGTCCCTTCTTTCGGTGCCCAGATGGCCCCTATGACTCCCTGGGTTTAGTTATGCTGAATTTCGTTTTTCACTCCTTTGTGTTTTTCAGTCCGGGTCTGAGAATATTCTGCCAAGCACAGATATGGAGCATGGGCACAAACGTTGCACCCCCTTGGGCGTACCTCTCACTTCGCGCCTGCGAGCAATAAGCGCCCTTGCCTCAGCACTGTGCATTGTTCCGTTTCATTGACGATGGATTCGTACTTCATCGTCTGCAGGCTACCTTTGTGGTGGTTCAGCACTTTGCCTCCATCAGAACTGCGAGTCTCCCATATGCCTTTGATGCCATTGATGCTCGTGCAAACATGGGCCTTTATGTGAGCGTAGTCACTGTAAATCCCCTTTAGACATCAATGTATTGGAAACCTACACAAGTGCAGCTACATTTTGTGGGACTCCAATCTCCAGACACGTGCGTCTATAGTGGGTGCGTGGCGAATTCATTTGCTACATCACAATTTGCGCTTAGCCTACATTTTATAGGTTGTGCTGTGCACGCCCCAAGATAGTGCCGTTCTTCTTATGTTACCGCCAGGGGGATTTGGACAGACAATTTGTGCATTGGTCCGACAGATCCAAATGTCTGTTCTTCGCTAGAGATCGTTGGAGTGGTGGTGGACGGGTTTTCGAACAAGAATATTTGCTTGCAATGACGACGACTTTGTTTGCTCCTTGTCTCAGGCGGAACTAGACACTAATGCTGTGGCCAGCAATGCGGCTGATCCTGGTGTGAGCACCCGTGTGCATGTGTTGCGGGTTAGACACCATGCTGGGGTGCCTATGCGCTGGTCCCATGCTATGTATGGAATGAGGGGAAACCCTAGTTGTTTGCAGAATCTCAAAATGCTTGCTTTGTTGAGACCCATTAAGAGCTTGAGGGCGTGTTTTTAGGCGCTCGTCTCTCGCGCGCTCGCATCGGCTACCAACCACGACGCACAAGTATTACAATTAAAACTGGCGCCCTTGGTCTCCGCATCTGTGTTTCACGTACTGATTTTGTAATGCTGTAGATTCCCATTGTTCTTGTGTGATCATTCCATTTTGCTTCATACTCAGAGCTCATGAGGGCACTTTTGGTGCCGGAACGCATGCAAATTTCGGGACAAATTTATGAGTAGTGCATCGCCAATGGTTGAGTATCGAGGTCAAGTGTGGCTTCTATTTAGGGCGTTATTTTTTGTGGGCACAAATGTTTGTGTTGATCGCCGCTGCACAGCGGGGGGGAGGGTTGCGTGCAGCAAATGGTGTGGCACCCAACCGCACAAGCTTCATGCGAGAAGACGATAATATCCTCCATGTAAGACTCATCCTGCCACACATGCACACACCGCACATCGTTCACACTCTCAAACAGAGGCCCTAGGGTGACGAGCTCATCGGGGAACACCTGTGGTGCCCGTGCTAGGCATCGCCGCCTCGTATAATAATCGGGCAGGTACCACCCTCGTTCTAGGCAGGACAGGCATGGACCATACGTGTCGGTGACCTCGTCCCATCACCCTTAACACATCATCGCAGCGAGAAAAGCCTTCTGGAATCAAGTAATTTCTGAGGGGGTTGTTCGTAGGTGCTGCACATAATGGGGTGCATCATCTTAAGTTGGGGCAGCATGGTGACTTGGCTCGGCAGAACACCACGACAAGGATGGCCCCGAATCCAGATTGGGTGGTACCAGTTCCGACTGGGCATCCAACTCAGCATCCACTTTTGCAAGTGGTGGCAATTTAGGTTTGAAGTGGGGAACTGTAGTGATGATGGCTACTACCCATGCTCCCCGATCACTAGCGGCGGCTTGCACATATGGCTTTATGTTCACGTGGATCATTTGTTTCATAGGGTTCTAGCACCCTGAGCGACATCCACGGGGACATACCCGGCAACCACCTTGCCATATTTGCACTCACTCCTTATGCTGCTGCACCCTTCAATGCACATGCAGTAAGGCCCAAGGTATTGGGTATGACCTTCCCAAAAAGGCACTACTCTTCCCGGCTCTGTTCCGGTCCTGCCACCTTGCCGCAATAGTATACTGGCATGCAGGGGGGGACTGGCCAATGCATAGTGAGGTGACCCGAAAACCAACAGAGAAATAGGATGTTGAAAAAACTTCATGATGCCCAAACAATACTGGTAAGCAAGACTCAAACCTAGGCGGCCCTTTACGCACGTACCAAAATTGCCATACTTCCCAAATGGGTACCACCCCAAAATGGGGGCTGAAAAACCACTTTGAAAAATTGCACAATTGCGCTCTGCAGGGAACACCCCTAAAAACCCGTGAATTATCCAAAATGACTGTGTGTAGGGGGTACCACATGTGCCAGTCAAAATTCATGCATCCCTTTCAAATTCGGGCACTGCAGTTTCCATCCAAAGAAAAATCCAATTCTTCCATCTCATCCGCTGGTGCATTTCAAACCACACTGCAAAATGCAACCTAAAAAATGAAGCAAGGATGATGATAGGCAAGCACATGCAAAACTCTCGTTTGTTTTTTGTTACAGCTGCTGCTGACCCAGTCACTGTGATTCTATGCGAAGCGTGATAAACAATGCACTCCAGTGCAGCCAACAAACAATGGAGGCGCCGCCAGTGCAACCAATGCAATAATAAATGAGGGCAACAATGCCTGCAAAACAAATGGCGCAGCAAGGGTAAAAAATTGGCGAGTGGATGAATTTGGGCATTGCAGCGCCCAAAATTACCAAAACATGAAAAAGGGCACCAGTCTCACACCTGTGTGACACAAGACACATGGCAGTGTGCAATCCACGCCCAAAACAAAGCACAAAGTTACACCAAGCTTGCGACCCTATTGTCAAATGGGTCGTAACGTGTTGTTGTTCTCATAGGCGCATGTACGATGTATTGAAACGGAACTCTCACATTCATGTACCCAGTATGGGCTAAAATTTGACTTTCACTACTTTTGAGCACTGCAGTGCCCAAAATTTTAAAAACTTGGCAAATTTACCCGCTTCAATTCATTGTGGTGCATAGGTTCCTCGAAGGGCAACAAAGGCCAACGCTTGTGCTTGCGTTGCGTTGGGTGGCATTCATAGTACCAAATATAGTTTGGCTACGGAGAGACAGACAAACGGACAGGCAAGCAGACAAACAGACAGATAGACAGAGAGAGGCATACAGACAGTCCGACAGACACCCTGAGAGACGGACGGACAGGTAGACACATGGACACATAGACAGATGGACAGACCGATAGGCAAACAAACAAACAGACAAACAGATAGACACACAGACAGACAATGGACAGACAAATGGACGGACGGAGGGATAGACAGAGAGACACACAGATAGACACACAGAAGACAAATGGACATACCAAACAAGACAGACGAACGGATGGACAGACGGACGGACGGAGAGATAGACACACTGTCTGTCCTCCTGCTACCACAATGCTGCTCCATCATGCATGTACAGAACCTTGCAAAAAACGTTGACAGCGTTCCGCCCAGATGATCATGCAAATGGGCTTTGGGTTCATTTGGGCACTGCAGTTCCCAAAATTTAGGAAATCAATATTTTGAGGTCTCTAATGTCTTGTCCAGTGCATGCCTCATAGTCCGACCCCCTATAGCAAGCATTACCGGATCTCGCCATAATTCATGCTAGGTATGTGGAATGTAATCGTCCAAATTATCAAATGCCCCCCTCTATTCTTCTTCGCCATTTGACGGTGATGAAGTACACCCCGTATAAATGTTGTGCTAGATCTTCAACACTTTGGCACCAATATTCTAGTAGGGGCATTGTCGGTCGATGCAATTTGGTCGTCTGTGTGTAGTATAATGGTTGACATGATGAATGCCACCCCTCTCTAGAGCACCGCCGTGCGCGTTGAAGCAGACCTCTGTACAATTGTTTTGCCACTGGTCCAACACTTTCACACACGTTTTTTACCAGGGGCATTGAAGGTACAGACAAACTTGGTTGTCTGTGCGGAGTCTTGCACCATCTACGGCCATTTTAAAAATAACAACCACAAATTGTGATGAAACACTTGAAAACACGATCGACTCCGCGTTGGAAGACACCGTATAGACAACCGAATCCGCATCCACCTTCAATGCCCCTAGTAAAAAATGCGTGTGAAAGTGTTGGACCAATGGCATAACACTTGTGCAGGAGTGTACCTCAGCACCGCGCAACGGTGGTGCACTGGAGAGTGGGGGTGTTCATCATATCAACCATTACACTACACACGGACAACCAAACTGTCTATCGGACTGTCTCTTTGCTTGTCTTTGTCATCTGTCTCTTTCTTTGTCTGCCTGTCCGTTTGTTGGCATGTCCATTGCCAAAATATATTTGATAACATGTATGCCCCGCAATTGAACGCAAGCAGAAGCGTTGGCCTTCGTTGCCCTTGGTGGTACCTATGCACCACAATGAGCTGAAGTGGGTGAAACCCTCTGCATAGCGCACACACCTGAAAAACAAAAAGCAAGTGGTGAGGCAGATGCACACAATGATGTCAAACCCAATGCTCAATGTGCCTGTGTGCCCTGAGTGCATGTCTCGTGCGCTTGGTGGAACCTACGCACCACAATGAGCTGAAGTGGGTGAAATTGTCAAGTTTTGAAAAATTTTGGGCGCTGCAGTGCCCAAAAGTAACCAAAGTCAGATTTAAGCCCATACTTGGTACATGAATGTGGCAGTTCCATTTCAATACATCGTAAATGCGCTTATGAGAACAACAACAACACGTTACGTTACGTGGAGTAACTTTGTGCAATGTGGATTCACCTATAGAGACAACTAGACACACACTTTCAATGACCCCCCTAAAAAGTACAATCAGAAAGTTTGGGCACTGCAGTGCCCAAAAATTTCAAATGCTAAGATTCCGAGCCCTGAAGCGGGGGTGTATATGTGCAGCTCTAAGAGCAACAAAAGGCTAGGTTGTTGGTCCCCACGACGAAAACACAGGTGTAGTTGGCCGAAAAATGGGTATGCTTTTTTTGGGTGTAAAAACTGGGCGTTAACATCGCCAAAAATTCTGCCTTTTAGCGACGAAGTCTACATGCGTAAAGGGCCGCCTAAGTCAAAGGGCCCAAACCGTGAGGAAAGACGAGCCGAAAAGTCACCACTGATGATACTAATCATTGGAAGCACCAACAGACCACCACCAAAGTAGTTTTCTTCTTCAAATTTGGGGCACCCTCTAGAACATGCAAGCCAAACCACGAGTAGTGTTCAATTACATCCCGAAGGGGCACCAACAAAGAGGGAGGGAGGGGGGGAGGGGCTGTTGCTCACCAGTTGTTTCAAGCCATTCTGACCACACCCACCCACACCCAACCACACCCAAACATCTTCAAAACCAGCTGGCTACCCAAACACCTCCCGGTCCTAATCAAGGGTGGACTGCCGGTAACGCACTACGTAACAATAGGCCCCATGCGCTACCTTACAACAAGCACGACAGCCGGGCCACCAGTAACGGGGCTCGGTCCAACCACACAGTTTGCAGATTGTTTCACATTTGTCCAAACTACGCAGGTGTGCCCCATGTGCATTTTTGTTTATCTTTGCCCGCAAATGCTTCTAAATGCAACCCGGGTGGGTGCAATTTCATCTTCCGCGGGGGACTGTTTTCCTCCCCCCCTCAAATGCGGTGGGGCTACCAATGCTTGGCCATCTACTACAAAGTTCACATTTGCTGTGAAAAACGCTCCGGGTTGGCATAATTGTTACCAACCGTGAGAGATATGTGCACACTCCAATACCCACAACACCTACAACCATTCCTTGGTATTCTTATTATACAGTAGGGCTTTGTGCCACTATCAAAGAAAGTGAAGATGCAAAGTGTTTGAATGTAGCCCCATATTAGGGGGAATCCTTGCACTGTGCACTACTCTTAGACTCTGTTCCCCCTGAAGCCCCAAGCACGCCCTTTGGAAATGTCCTTAGAATTAGGCGACCCCCCCAAACGACCCCATCTCAAGAAAGTTGCAAACTAAGTTCCCTCATGCTGACAATTCTCGGTCAGATGATCCTCAGCATCCTCTAACGGAGGTTTAGACACATGCTCCCTGGGCATTTCCCAGTCTTCACAAGACTCATGGCCTGTAAGTGTGACAAAGGTGTGCTCAAGCCATCTTTTTTTGAGGTCGTCAAGAGTCAGGCCAAAAATCTTGGCCATAACCCCTTGAAGCACGACCAAATCCGAGTCGGATAGGGGTACAGGGTTATGAGCTCCACCGACGATGATGCCCAAAGTACTACAAAGTATGGGTTTCTACTACGGGCAAGTGCCCAAATAGTTGCACTGCGCTCAGTGGCGCCCCCTAGGGACTACTCGTTTCCAACACAAAATACAGTATATCACCGACAACAGGAGGAAGAATGATTCGATGCGGGTCCAAGCTAGGTGTCACTAGGTTGTGGTCAGGGTCTCCATGTTGTGGACAGTGGCCCCGCACTAGGGGTGACATTGGGGGCAGTGTATTTGTCCACCGCTTTTGTGTGAATCCAGAAAATGGTTTTTCGGGGTGCATAAACAAGCCTCATGTGGATGAAGGCTTTGACCCCGGAGATGAGTTGTTGTGCCATGGAGATTCCTATCAGCACTGGGCAATCATTCTACGCCTCAATGTGCGGAGTGAGAGGTCGTCTGGGCCACGGTTCTAAGCGCCGCTCCAACCTCCTGGAGATGCATGCCCATGGTGGTGGGCCTCCGGCACCGGACCTTTATGGAAAGGTTGTTAGCCCCCATGTCTGAGTACGGGGTGTCTGTGGCTAGTTTTATGGCGTGCGGTGCGGGTACAAAAAGTGGAGGTCAGAACTGGGGTTCAGCGAGGAGGGGGAAGTAGTGAGAGGGGCACCCTTGCATTTGAAGGGGCGGTTTTTTGGTAGGAATGTAGGTGCATTGGCGTGCCTAATTTTTTTCGGAGGAGGGGGGGGTTGTTTGCTCGTGTGTGTAACGCCCAATGATTTTCAACCAAGACATAGTGTTCCCCATAATACATCTTCGCTCCATAGTTGTGTTTGCGCTGCAGCAATGTTCGGGAATCCGCCATGATGCGGCCTTTCCTTCCCATTAGCTTGACAGCAAGAGGGTGGTGCCTCTGTTCTGGACACCAAGGCGATTGGGCCTGTGAATGTCCACATGGGGATCGGCAAAAAACACCCCCGCCCCCGGGATGGTTATGACAATAGTGACGGGGTACCCCCCACACATTTTTTTGAGTCCCCCAACTAGCCCCCCGCTACCCTATGGCCACCCAACCCCCAAAGCAGGCTTCTCAAGACAACCACCCCCCACTCACTCTTACACGCCCCAACGCACACAAATACACCCACATGCGTAGATGACGCCAAGCGACCAAATTCCAGCACAAGCACAAGCACACCCACACCCCCCCCACACACACACACACAAACACACACTAGCAAGGTGTGAGTGAGCCACAAAGTCGCCATAAACCACCGGTGTTCTCCTTAGCATCGCGTTCGTTAATGACCACCACCGTGTGCAAGCTGGCATGTAGAGGCCCCTGCAAAGGGGTCGGGACACAAACATGAGTGTGTGGGCTGCACGTTGCAGTAGGGATGCATTGATTGGTGATACCATATTTATGGGAGTGGTTCACCCACGAGGATCACCACCTCTTGTTTGTTGAGCCGTGGCAAAATTGCGTGACACATGCACTCGGTTTTGATGTGTCTATGTTGTTGGGTGGGGCACCTAAAGTGCGCGCGCTGCAAGCAAAATACGTGTCACTTTTGCCGCAAGTACGCTAGGAACATTTGCATTCTTTGATCCCGAGCGCCCCCAAGACTCCGGCGCCGCCCAAGATGAAAATACATAAAATGGCCCCTTGGGACGAACACCCACCCAGGGTTGGCTTCCAAGTACCCCGGTCTCTCTTTTTCTGCACATTTTGAAACCAACCACACCTGTTTCCGTGTAAGATGTGGACAAGATGATCGCCAAATTCCAAGTTGCATGGTTGCCTTGCGCACCTTGATATCCTCCTTCTCGTGTTTGCCTTGTCGTGCTTGTGGAGCGAACTTTCAGCTTGTCTTCCTTGGCTGACGGCTAGAGTACAGGTGATTGGTCGGACTAGATGGCTAAACTTGCGCCGCATGTGCGCCGCGTCAGGTGCTCCATGTGCTTCGCGGGCCCGCTGATGTGGCAATGATGGATGGTTGCTGGCGTGGCAGTGGGCCAATAGGTTTGGTGCATTTCCATGGGTGGTATACGGTTGTCCATGATTGTTGTGGTGCTACCTGGGCTGGTTTCCGAGGCATGTGTGCATCGTGCTACAAGCGACGCGCAACAAAGTTTGCCGGCATGTGTTTGTGGAATGCGTATGCGGCCATGGAGCATGGAAGCCCTATGGACTTGTGAGCGTTGGGCGTTGCCACAAACTTTTGGACCACATTCGTGTTGACTTGGTATGTGGTCAGCATGTTACGGAAATTGGCGGTGGTCTCTGACATTGCAGCCATAGTTTGTGGATCTACGGCCACCATCAAGGGCGGGCAAGGGCCTGCGTCCAATGGTACCCGTCCAACATGGTTTGGTGCGGGGTTTGAACAAACCAAAGGGTTGATTGCATAGTGTGCGGCCCTATCTGATTGGATGCGCGCTAGTTTTTGAGAGGGTACAAAGGCGAAGTGCGTGTCTGCCCTCCATGTTCCTTTCGTTTCATGGCTTAGCAGAAACCCATTAAAAGAAGAACAAGAAGAAGAAGCGGAAGACAAAGGAGTCAATAGTGATGACGCACAATGTAACATGAGAGGTGCCACCAAACTTGGAGACCATTGCCACAATTAGCAGAACATGCAGCTACCTTAGGATGTAGAAAGCCGGCTTAGCTCGTCTCCATGTACCGTAGATGACATGCCCACTCAAAGTTTTGTGTGGTTGTTACACATGCCTATCCGGCCGAGTCATGGAGGGCTGCTAGTAGGCAACAGCCCATTGGTCCACAATAGGTGCGGCAGCCAAAGAGTGAGGAGGTTGAGGGTTGGGTGAATAGAAGGACCCCATCATTCCCCTATCATTAAGCTTACCACCAGAATTTGAGAATGGGGGGCTCACCACGGCTGCTTTGATCTCGGGCACCACAGCATAGCCAATGCTGTCTAAATTGTTTAGTGCACCGTTGCTGCTGCCTTGAGAATCCTCATTCGCACGCATGTATCTATGTTCACTCACATTGATCCGTGTTCCCCACCTACCCAAGGGTCATTGGCAAGCTGCCGTTCACATTGTCCTGTTGGACCCCTCTCTCTGCTGCAGAAAATGTCCATTGGTCTATGCGTGATCTTCCCAACACATGATGAACACATCTTTACTCTTTTGAGAGGCCAAAAAAGTGGACACAACGGTCAGGGAAACACGGAGGGTACACACACATAAGCACCTCAATGGCAGTGAAAAGAGACACATTGTTCAAAAGCGCCATGAGAGGGAGCTCCGGCACAACCACCCTCATGTGAAGTTTATGACCCTCCAAATTCCTTCTCCCTCAAAGGCTGTTCATCACTTGTAAGCACCCCTGCGTGGTTTATTTCATCCAAGGGCTCAGTGACAACCCCCCGCACTCCTGGTTGGCCGGGCGAGCACTCGCCCCTCAAGAGACTAGTGGGCGGGGACGGGTATGCCGTAACGCCATAAAACCTCTACCCTCGCAGACTGGAACGCAAGAGCAGGAACAGAGCGTAGGGTCATCATGAGGGGAATGAAGCCACGCGCACTGAGCCGGCTACTGCCCCTGTTACAAAAGCCGGGAGTCGCCGCCACGGACCAGCGCCAAATGCTGCGTTGAGGTCCCCGAACAAGGCATCGAATGTGCCTTTGGCCGGTTTGGTCAGGCATTAGCGCAGGGAGCTCCTTCGCGGAAGACTTCCGTGTGGTCCTTGCGGTCATCCTCATGCTCTTACACAAAACCGAAGTCATCCAGCGAACCGTCCCCTCCAATCACCGCAAAAACCCCCATTCGCTGCTCATGTTCCCCCACTCTCAGAGCCTTGAGAACACTACAACATTTTCTTCCACTCCCGTCGCGCCTGCGCAACCCCATTCACCCGCTCCTACAGCCGCTGCAAAAAGTCAAGGGTTGGGCTTGGCAACTATCAACTCGGAGTGAATCACAACATGCAATCAAGGTACCCGTTGCTGATGGACGACAGCATGGGCCCCCAAAGGGGGCGCCGGGGGATGGAGACGTGTAGAAGGACTTGTGGGTGCGGCCGGGGCTGCTGGAGAGATAGTGCATCCGCTCAGTGTTGTGAGAGGGGGTGCGAGGAAATGGGATGGTGGACATGCAAGCAGAGGACCCCAGACGTCTGCCCAATTTGATGGTTCACATTTAGCTGCCGGCCCCCGTTGGGCCGCGTTGCGTGCATCGCGTGGCCCACACCAAACACCATCTCCATCATGGGCAAGCCCTTCCGTTTCAACCCCCGGGGCACCAACACATACAGGGGGCGGGGGGGAGGGGGTGCACGAGAATTTTTAGAACGAGAGAACTTTGCAGCGGCTTAATTTCTCCCATTGGTCTGAAAATTGAGCACTTGGGTGTGTCAATGTGTAAAGCCAGTCTCAAGAGATGCCATAAGAGTGTTCGAGGGTCCATTTCTCGTTTCATTGGGTGCTTCGCCGAACGGTCTTTATAAAAATGTCGCGTCAAAATTTGCTCAAGAAAGGAGATGGAGGCGTGTTTCAGGAAATGATGATGTTTCAGCACTTTAAGAAGTATGATGTATCCATTGGAATGACGAAACATTCAAGAATAGAAACAAAGAGTCTCGGATTTCAACTCAAGATCTGGCCTCATCATAATTCCCAGATGCATTTTGATCCCATGCAGATTCCGGTAAAACCTCCCGTAAAAGTGTTGGAATTATCGGGCACCGTCCAAATTGAGACCTGCTGCGCTCTCACACTCATTTTCACCGGATCCGGCTAATCGCATCATGATTTCGTGTTAGAATGTCAAGGTTTCAAAATCGATGTGTCCGTGTTTGATGGTAAAAGACCTTCATGATACCGAGACACAAATACTGGAGTTGGTTTCATCACACCTGGGTAAACGTAGCACTTTAAATGCGGAGGAAAAGACAAGCGATGCGATCAATAGACAATGACACAAGTATTACAATTGGTTTTGCGGATGCCGGCTAAATTGAGTAGGTGAAAATCCGATATAGAGTCAAAAAAAAGAGTTGTCGTTTGCCAAAACCGGCGAAAGTATTGTCGATTGTGGGGGAGACTTTACATGTAGTCGTTTTATGTACCCAGAGCTAGCAAACTGTGATAAATGCCGATAATAGAAATAGCATACCTTCCGTGGTTGCCTTCACCGTTGGGTTGTGTGTGTGCAAGGCGTCAACATGCACACCTACACCATTCATCCGTCCTAAAATACCGAAATGGTGCCGCAACCGGACCAAAAAGGAGGAAAAGGGTGCCGCAGAGTTATTGAGGAAGGTGATGGAGAAGATCTGTAGGCTCAGGCCGGCCAAGATCGGCGCCTTGAATGTCAAGGTGCTGAACACCGGCAAGAGGAACGTTGCTCACTAACCTGGGCGAAGGAGAACCTTGAGTTGGTGCTTGAGCTCATCTTCGATGCAGCTAGTGATTTCATGCAGTGGAAGTACCCCAACAACCACGTACTCGATCCGGAGATCCAGACAAAAGATGCACGGTCCGGGGTACATGTGTGCATTCGTTCCATCAACGGTGCGGATAACCGACCAGCATTCATGCACCAGCATTTGTGCAAACCTTCTACAAACACCGCGCCACTAGCACGGTGGCATCCCTTTTCAGAGCCTTGTCTCTGCAGCCACCACTGGGTTACTTGTTGTGGAATGCGTTTTTCAGTGGGGTTACATGTGCTAACACGTACTCACGTGGTGCTCAGGATGGGTGGTTACTCAACAACTGACTGCAGTACCGCATTCCAACCGCTAGCAACTTCGCCTTTCACTCAACTCGGTGAAACAGAGATGCGTAACAAACAATCAAATTTAGTGGACCATTGGTACCCCTTTTTACTACAAAAAATTAACTATCCTACCTATTACAAAGAGCAAAGTCCTCAAACAATAGCAACGACACATTAAAAAATTGTCAATGCGCGTGTGTGATAAGGATTGGTAGAGGGTAGACATGCCATTACAAGGACGAAACTCGAGCTTCAAATCCTGCACTTCATGTCTAGGGTAAGCACATTTCGGTAGGAACATACCATAGGCACATGCGGGTTTGCAAACATATTTGGCTAGGTCCGGTTACACTCAATTTCAAGGAAAATTTGAGAAATGGTTGCAGGTACAATTCTAGAAAATCGGAAAAGCAGCCTTCATTTGGATCCGACGAAATCCCCCCCCCCTCTCCCGCCTTGTCCAAGCAACCGTAAATGACCAGAAACCAACGGAACCAATGCCTATTGTTGCTTGGAAAAGCGTCTTGCTTACGTGCTCCAACTTGCGTGATACACGTGCTCACCATCCTCAAGGCGTTCGAAGCGGAGATGGTGGTGCACAAGCAAAGGGCTCACAAACAATGACATTGATAATCGCAGTCGGCATCCGATTTCACTTTCTAGAAGGTGGGAATTTGGTGCGGGGGTTGCTTTGGCGGTTGCATGTGGTGACCTCGGGGAAGGTGACGTCGGGGCTGGTGATGGTGACGGGGTGATTGGTGATGGATAACGGATATTTAAATGGATCTTCTCAACCGAAGCACAGTCATGTGTTATCTTGGGGTGCACTACACGTACAGATACAGCCCCCAAACCCCCAAACCAAGGGCGCCGTAAAAAGTACACACTTTTGGAAAACATATGTGTCAGAGGGCTCTATCCCCCTCAATCACCAATGGAGAATCAACAGAATGTTTACAGCGCCGGCACCGTAAACATTGACGAATCTTGGTCAAATTTTGCATTTTCTCTGCACCAAAATTTACCTAAAAAACACAATTGTAGCAACGTGTTGTACCAATATATCAAACCCTGGGCCTTGTTCAGATATGGTACGACGGTTCATTGGGAGCCCCAGAGGAATGTAGAAAAAGAAACGAAAAAGAGAAGGATACGTGCAAGATCTCATTTGTGAACCAAAGGCAAGGATTTTGTCTATTGGGACAACTACAAGGAAGGAAATATTGATCTCCGTAGTTCAAACAGTTTGTCAAAATATCACCTCTTTGTAATTTTCGGTGTAGAGATTGTACTTCCATTGAGTTCTCTCTACGAAAAAGATTATGGCGCCAACGCCATAAAAAGTGTCGGCCGTCAAGAGCTTGGAAAACAACAAAATGTGGTGCAAATATTGTTACTCACGATAAGGGTTGGGCAGAGATGCCAAGATGGGGCGGAAATTGCGTAGTCCACTGGCGCTTCCCATATGTGCCATGTGATCATCATCGCCATCAAGACCTATGGCAGTTGGGCACACCAGTGAACACCAATGGGCAGCAGGGTATCATTCTGCAGTGGCTACACATTTACGGCGCCGGCGCCGTAAAATGAGAGGGGGTAATATCTGATGATTATCGCGACGACAGGGTTTTTGTGGTAGTGATCTTCAGCAGCAAGAGCCAGACAATTTCCGGATGCATCTAGACACGGTGACAAATGTTAAAACTGCAAAGTGCACAAACTGCCATATGCCGGGGTCATGAAAATATGGGGGTGATCTAAAAAGGTTTCCACACCAACCTAATAGGATCCAATAGTTGAAGCTGTTAGGTTGTCCTTTTGGGGGTGGCTTAAAACGGGCTTTAAGAGCCACAATTTCTTCCAAGTGGGGAACCCCCCGGTCTCACTGCAGTGCACCACCTTCCTAAAATTCTTAGTTCCAACGATTGCTGCGACAATGGGGGTTTTTTGTGGCACTACCCGTCATCGGCACCAATGACAAAGGTGACCAGCATGTCCTTGGGTGCACCCTAGCCCATGTGTGCCACCATCGTGTGTATGCAGTCTGGCGAAATCTAGGGGGGCTAGCAGCTTAGAATTTTGATTGCACCCCCGTGCAATGACATGTTTTGCTGTAAGTATTACACCTTTTTCAACATTTTTATGGTCTTTATGGATTCCCCCTGCCACCTCCCCAGCTTCAGCTAGACTGCAAACACACGATTGCAACACACATGGGCCAAGGACATGCTGCACACACGATTGCAACACACATGGGCCAAGGAAATGCTGGTCACCTTCGTCATTGGTGATGATAGGCAGTGCCACAAAAACCCCATTGTCAAAGTAATCATCGGAACAAAGAGATTCAGGAAGGTGGTGCACTGCAGTGAGACTGGGTGGCTGCCCACTTGGAAGAATTTGTGGCTCTTGAAGCCCGTTTGAAACCACCCCAAAAAAGATAGCCCAACAGTTTCAGCTGTGGGATCCTGTTGGGTTGGTGTGAAAACCTTTTTAGATCACCCCCGTGTTTTCATGACACCTACATATGGCAGTTTGTGCAGTTTGCAGGTTAACACTTGTCACCGTGTTTAGATGCACCCGGAAATTTTCTGGCTGGTGCTTGTGAAGGATGAAGGGCATTGCCACAAAAACAAGATTATCGCGATAATCATCAGAAACTAACCCCTCTCATTTTACAGTGCCAGCGTCGCAAACATTTACGGCGCGGGCGCCGTGAATGTGTACCCACTGTAGAATGATACCCCCGTGCCCATTGGTGGTGTTCACTAGTGTGTCCCGTTAGGCTTGTGTAGAAAGCTTTTGAGTTCACCCCGATATCAACATGATGCAACAAGAGGACTATGCAGGTTCCTCCCAATTTGTCCATCTCTGCCCTTCTCCATCAGACAGGGATCCAAGGAGGGGTGTCGTCTTCAGGGGTTCAAATATCCCTGCTTCCTGACTGCTTCCCCTCCAATACTCTTGACTACTTACGGCGACAGTGCCGTAAACGTTTTGTCGACGCAAACACTTTCGTTAGAAATGTGCCAAACCGCCTACTATCCCCCCTTTGGCAATCCCGACACTTAATGGAAACCTCCGTGGTGTTTACGGCACTTTTCGCACCTGCGCGCCCCACGTTTACGGTGCTGCGCGTGTGCACAGTGCACCCCAAGGTTACAGTGTTCCCATCCTGCTCATACTCAATTGCCCAATAATGCGCACCTCTGGGAGAGGGACGAACCGACTTTCTGCACTAGTGCACGGTGTGTAGTACAACGGCCAACCGGGCTTTATCCAAGACATGGTGTGCAAATCCTGAAAACCAAGAGGCAACACACTGCAACTGGCCTCTTGGCCAACAAAGCTAACAACAAAATATGAACATCGTGCATCTCAAAACCAAGGTAGCAGACAGCACACATGGCACACAGGAGAATTAATTGAGAAACCACCGCCAAAATCAACGGGGCAAAATTGACTGAACCAATGCCTAGTGTTGCTTGGACACGGGCATTGCTTGGACAGGGTGGGGGGGTAGGCTAAAAACCCGGTGAAAGAAGAGGTCTGTTGCCGGCCAAGGTACCCCTAGGTGCATGTACAAATTAAGTCGCGTGCTTCTGGGCCTTTTTGCCTCAGGAGGTTCGCGCACGACCTGGATCTTAATCCCAGACCCCAAGCATACTTTCCTTTTGGTTGTTGTGCAGCTAGAGTCCTCAAATTTGGAAAAAAAAATTCCGTCCTTCGGTTTGTAAATGATCCTTGAGCTGGCGTATGTCCATGATAGGCCTTCTCTAGTGGATGTGCAGTGATATGTCAGCAGAAAAGCCCTGGGTCCAATTCCCGGCAACCCCAAACTGGTGACCCATCAGCCTCATGAAAAAAATGGTTTTTCATGCACAAACAAAGACACAAGAAGACGAATGCATATCGGAATCCCATCAAAAATTGTTTGCGAACATGCAACTAAGTGCACAAAATGCTGAGATTTCCCGTCCAGGTTCTGAAACTGATCACGCTTCTTCTTCGTCACCAGCTATCTCCAACGACAGCTCATCTGTTGCATCTATTTCTGCATCTATTTCTGTGACTGTTTCTGCCTCCAGGTCTGCAAGTGGCAGTGGCAGTGAGCCTGCTGCAAAAAAGACCAAGCAGTGTGTCCCCAGTGCAGGTGCAGATGTTGTGGCACCCTTGGGTACAAGCACTATGCCTCCACTTTGGCTCGGGCAGGGCGATGTGTTGCGCATCGTTGATGCATTGAAGAAGCGTCCACAGGGAGGTGACACTGCAAGGTCGCTCAATTTTTATACAAATATATTTTGCACAGCGGCCTGAGAATTGAGCGGGAAATTTCGCACACATTGGAAACACAAAATTTCCCACAACGAAATATTCCCATCGCGAGACTCCCCCCCCCCTTGTACCACATTGTCCTTGTCATGAATCACATTTCTCGCATCTGGCAGCACCGTCGCCCGCTCCTTAGATCCAGGACCTGAAAGCCCGCCCAATGGACCAGCCCCCCCACATAGCACAACAGCGCGGTGCCCAGACTCAGGCTTCAGATTTCACTCCCGTGTCAACTTTGAAAGGAATCCCCTGGGCACAAAATGACAAAGGAGGCCACCATCAGCCCAAGTGGAGATGTAGGGCACAGCGGTGTGCACACGGCAATGCAATGCAGAACTGGTGCCCGCGCGGGTGTGCAAAATGATGGGGATGGGATGGAAGGGGGTTGCAATCTGAGCAGAAGATGAATGATCACCGCAGACTTGTCAGAGCTGATCCGGTGCCCATGGGGGAGTTAAGAGAGCGCGACCTCAAATGTTCCTCGTGACCCCCCCCCACCCACCTTGCCCCTTCCAGTCCACCGAGTGGCGCCCCCAAGAGCCAGAGAGCACAGCGACTGGGGGATGGTGCTTCGGTGGGGTCCCTGGCACATGGTAGGCCCCGGGGCCCCTGCAGCCCCAACTGCGACGCTCTCATTCCGCCTTCCCCATTGTCATCAGCTCCACACCCCCGTAGCTCACGGTGCCCTTGAGAAAACTGGTGCCCGACGCCACTTTGATGAGCCCGGACCGCAACCACAACTGCTGCGGGGCGTCCTCCTGCTCCAAGGCTTTGACGACGTGTGTGTCCCCCACCAATAAAGTGGCCTGTGTCTCCACCATTGCATTGAGCGCCACCTGCGAGAGAGGAGACCAAAACAGTGGCTTGGTGGACCTTCATGCCATGAAAGGGAAGGGAAGGGCAGCGGTAAGTGACGATGAGGCAATGGGCGCCGCCAGCTACAAACAGAGAAACCAACCATGGCATTATGCAAAACCTCCCACATACCACGCATGACGTGGACCGCCCCCTTACGGGGGATTTCCACGCGGCACTCCCAGATACGAAGATTTGGTGCAGCGAGCGTGCCTGCCACAACTCCGTTGCACTGCATTGCCGGGGATATGGCCTACAGTGGACAGTTGCGCATGTGCTGATGGTCTAGCGGCTTATGCCACTGTGACGCCCCTGTTTTTTTAAGCTCCCGGGCATTGATGTGGGAGGACGAAAAATGGGATGGGCAGGGTCTGTGTGGCGGGGTGGACCCTGCTTCTGTGGAGAAGGAATTGTGTTCGTGGAATGGCTGTTGACAGGCTCGCTCGAAATTTGGGGCCCGGGGATTAGAGAATGAAAAATTGGTTCACATTTTAGTGGAACGTGCCTCGCTGTTGCAATTACCGAAAGAATGATGCAGCACAACTTTGATAGGCCGCTTGTGTGACCGCCCACGTGCCTTCGGAATGGCTCACATGCAAGGCACAATCAGCGGGAGGCTGACTAGGAGGCGGACGAAGATGAGGAGGATGCGGAAGGAGTCTGCACCAGCACCAGCACCAGCACTGGCAACAGCACCAGCTCCAGCAGCAGCACTGGCAACAGCACCCAGCTCCAGCAGCAGCAGCAGCACCAGCAGTAGCACCAGCAGAAGCTCCATCACCATCACCACCAGCACCAGCACTAGCTCCGGCACTAGCACCAACATCAGCACCAGCTCCATAACCAGCTGCAGCAACAGCACCAGCACCACCACCACCACCAGCTCCAGCGCCAGCGCCAGCACCAGCGCAAGCACCAGCTAAAGTAGTAGCACCATCACCAGCTCCAGAACCAGCACTACCACCAGCACCAGCACCAGTTCCAGCAACAGCTCAAGCACCAGCATCAGCACCAGGTCCAGCACCAGTTCCAGCTCCATCGCTAGCACCAGCTCCAGCACCAGTTCCAGCTGCAGCACCAGGTCCAGCACCAGCACCAATGCCAGCGCCAACTCCAGCACCACCACCACCACCACAACCACCACCACCACCACCGATCCGACGTGCGCGCGTGTGTCTGTGACTGGTGCTTCCTAGCCTGAGGCTTCAGCGCAGATCGAACTCGTTTAAAATCGCCTGTTGACTGTCGTTTTCACGCATTTTTGCCTTTTTCCACAAATTCTGTGTATTTTACGGTATAACATGGTGAATGATAAAAAAAATGTGTCGTCCTCTTCTGCCATGCCACCGCCTCCGGCTCCCATGGCTAGAGCGCATTCCATGGTCGGTAAAAAGACGAGCTCCCGCTCCATCTCGCCCAAAGCTCTCTCCAGCGGAGCACGGCCGCTAAAAAAATCTCAAGCCGCATCTATTGTATCAAACAAGTCCTCCATTATTGCACGCCTCCAAGGTGACCCGGCCTTGCCTCCATCCTTGCACTCACCACTCCCAACAACTACCATGCCTACCGTGCGACCGGATGAAGAGAGCACCACATCTCACTCCGCCGCGCAAAGCGCTTCTTGTGTACCAAAAAAAAAGGATGATGAAAAAAATACCTCTCCAAGTCCTCATAACGATGGTCCACCGGATGACATTGCGCCGAAGAGAAAAAAAAGGCAGTGAGTCCGTGGAGCTTTCATGCAACACACCCACACTTGTTGAGCAAGATCCCTTCAATGCACACAAGCAAAGCCGTGCTCCTATGGATACGGGCTCACTCGGTGCTTCCGGCGAAGACGCCATTGATGTTGATAGAGAAAAAAAAGATTGTCCCGCCATACCAATCACAACTAACCCGGTTCAAGTTCCCTCATCAAAGAACCCATTCAACCGCGGTGACCGCTTAGGTTTGTCTCTTGCATTGCAGAGATTTTTCAGACCAATGCCTCCGCCAAGCGCCCCGCGCTCGCTTGACGGCCATCTTGCTTCTTTAGAGCGTCATGACACCGCTTCGGTAGAGTCCAAAGACTCCGCGGCAAGCAAGGCCAAAACCGATGACATGACACCGCATAAGGTTTTGCGTAGTGCTTTTGCCCCGCACCGTCCGCGTCTTCCCAGTGCGGTGAAGGCAGGATGTCTCCGGTTGCAAGCATGAGTTTTACCCCGCTGCCTTCCAACCCTATAAAACGGGCAAAATTGTTCTTGCCGCACGGAGCGCTTCCCAATGGGTTTCCGGAAGCAAGAGACTTAACGGCGGAAGTCAACGCCAACAAATTGGCCGTGCGTGGACAGTCTAGGTTCTCAAGGATTGACTTGGTGTCAAGCGACCCCCCGTTGTACCTGGATAGCACACCGCTACCACCCGCCGACTTACTAAGGTCCTTGACTCCCCCACCCCAAATATTGCTAAGTGGTGACGGTTTGCCATACCCCGGTTTTCTGCGCACACTATCGGTTGCTGACATCCACGGCCTTGATTGGTCCAAACTAATCGGATTAGTATCTTTTTCTACTACTACCAGCCTTTTCGCCGTTTCAAGATGAAGGGCCGTTTTTGGCCCACAAAACATATATCAAAAATGTCGTCAACATGCTTCACGACGCCAAAAAGCAGAACAAGGCCACTACAGTCTGGTTAGCCTATACCTCAAGATCGAATGTGGCCGATGCCGAACTCGCCACCCTCTTAGATAGGCGCATTGACCTCATTCCATCGCCGCCTTTCCTGTTTTTGTCCGTAGTGTGCCCAGTGATACACCTAGCGTACCGTCACACCGAGTCGCACGACATCATGGACTCTCCATCGCCGCATGATATGCCACTCATCATATTCCAGCTCACCTCATCCCAAATCCCCAAGGGCCATGTACCAAACGTCGTGGAATTTTACCCACGCACTCATAGCGCCGACTCCCGCCCTAAAACGCCTCTTTTCACACCTACCCAATCTCTTTTTCAAATTCGTCTCCATGTCCCAACCGAAATCATCCGCACAATAGATGGGCAAGAGACCAAGTGGAACATTAGTGGATCACTCCCACTGATGTTACTCATCAACGGGCTGTCCCCGGACGACTCGTCCACCATACTCCACAACCTCACCGCCCCCCGCATCACTAAAGCCCATTGGCCCGTAGCTGTGTCATCGCCCCCCGAGGGCTATAAGGTATATGATTTCCATGTGCCGATGGATGTCCTCGCTAAATTTTATGAGGAACAGTTGGCTCTCGCCGACATGGACATCCGGTTCGGCCTCCTACACTCGTCCATCAAAGAGGCCTCGGTGATATTCACCCACCAGCCCCCATACCGAAAGGGTGCGCCGCGGCGCAGCAAGATGCCTGCAAATGAGATCCGCACAGCAATAGACATGAACCCTCATCTCTCAAAAAAAAACTGGAGTTTGCCGTTTTCCTCAACAAGTATGACCTGCTGGTCATGGTGAAGGAGGAAATCCTCCTCCATCCCACCATACAGAAAATCGAGGAGTTGGGTGACATGCTGGTCATATCTGCAGTCACCCAACAACGGATCCATGCTAGAGACGTTGTGCGCTCGGTGGAGCCACCTCACGCCCTTGTGCGGTTCTCCCCGGCTTACTCCCTGTCGGACGTTCTGAAATCGGTCGCGACCTTTGGCCCAGTGCACTCACATCAACTCTTCCAACAAGCCGGCCTTTTACTCATCAGATATCAGTCAAACGAGTCCGCGTGGTTGGCATACGGTGCTACTCGACCTAGGCCCATCTTCGTGACATCAGGGACCTATGGCCCTTGACTTGACTGATAGCATCTCTCAGCGTCTTGAAAAGCTAAGTCTTTCATCCCTTCCCCCGCCGGCGCTCAATGAATCCAATCTGGCAGCACTTGCCCCTACTCAACCTACCTGAATTCGTAGGACCTTCGCGCACTGATGATGCACCGAAGTCGCCAGTCCCGTCCATGTCTGGGATCGACCAGGATGATGAGCGCATGACCTCGAAAAGTCAAGCGTGGTCGAGATGAGCCCGGCTCGCTGCCAGACGACGGTTCGTTTCCCCCCTCCCACCCCTGAAGCTCGATCTCCCTCCACCGCCCTGCTGCCGCCCTGCCTTCTTACAGCTCTACGTCGATGTCCCGTACCGTATGAGACCCTCCTACGTCACCCGCGCAGAGTAGTGGGAACCTATGATGCACTGAGAATAACCATTCACGGTCTATCCTCTCCCTCCCCCTCCTGCGCGCGCATGCCATGGAACCTCGTTGTTGCGGTGCACATTTCCACGTTCTGCAACTACCGTTATTACATCGCCGTCATCGGCATTTCCTGTTTATACGCAACACTGATACACTTAGCTGGAGATCTGTTCCTTAAACATGCACAGCCCGCCGGCAGCGGTGCACACAAGACCCCACTGCCTGACATACCCTGCCCCTCCTCGCCACCTTCGCCCCCACCGGAGTGCGCTGCAGCCACGCCCTTGCGAGCTGACCCCCCAGACACCGCCTCACCCATACCCGCACAGACAGCCACCCCCCACAGCCTCCCGACACTGGCCACGTGGTCTCCAAGACTGGCTCAGCCCTCATGCACGCCTCCCTTAATGTCGGTGGACCAGACATCACCCCGAATCATTTCTGCCACCTTCTCTCTGGTTTCCAGCCACTCCCCCATACCATATGCCTCCAGGAGTTCAAAACATCGCCCACTGCACACATCCGCGACTTCGAGCGGGTTGCCCTCCACTGGGGCTTCCACCTGCTCCACAGCTCCCCCTCCTCCAAGAACGGAGTAGCCATACTCATGCACACATCTATTTCCCCCAACCCCCCCCCCCCTCTACGTCCACATCCCAGGGGTACTCATCTCTGTTGAACTCCATCTGCACCCCAATCCTCTAGTGCCGCCTGTGCACCTTGCCTCATTTTATGGCCCCCACACCCTAAAAGAAAAACGTGCGTGTGAGCCATACCTTAACGCCATGACCCGAGACTCCTACCTCATCATGGGTGACTATAATGGCACCACACACGCGTCAGACACAACAACCCTGAGCGCAAATGTCTGGCCCTGGCTGGCCGCTAAGGAGAAAGCGGGCTCCCTGGTCGACCTGCTCATACCCCACACTGACAGTATCCCATACACCAGAGTGCGACGTTTCGCCGGCACAAGAAGTTACATTGACCGAGCATACGGCACACGACTGTATCATAATTCATTCGAAGTGTCGTCGGCGCGGGTGATTGACTTTTCCTCCGTCCATGGTGTCTCTGACCACGATCCAGTAGCTGTCTCCACCATCCCGTGGACTGCACCACACCTCCCTGAAACACGCTGTGCACAATGGAACAGACGAGATGTCCAGCTCTACCGGGCACTCGTCTCCCATGCATTGCAAGACGCTGAGACCCCTGAGTCGTTTCAGGATGTCGAGGGCTGCTACAGCAAGATCACCAGGTGTATGCTGGCTGCAATGCGCTAGGTCAATGCCTCCCGCCCCCCGACCACACACCCCACACCAGACGTCTGTGACTGGTACCAGTTGGTCAAACAGCTTGCGCGCCAGGCGAAGCGACGCTCAAAAACATTTTCTCGATGTGTCAAACACACCCTCTTCACACCCCCGTCCCCATCCGCCCCCCCCCGTGCCCACATGGAAAATACAGAGGATCCTCCAGAGAAACTCTCCCTGGTGCAGGTCGGCTGCCGATTACATACCATGGTCACCCACACTCCCTGATGTGCCCCCCCGCGTCCCTGAACTGCGCTCCCTTGCACGCTCAGCGCGCCAGAAATCCCCACGTCCAGATGGGGTGCCCCCATACCTCCTGTCCATACTCCCGGACCCATGTTTTTCCCTTCCGCACCAATGCCTCGTCCTATGTTATGAGACAGGCGACATTCCCCATGCATGGCTGACCTCCGAAACGTTATGCATCTACAAAGGAAAGGGCCCCTAGCGCGATCCCGACAGGTGGCGCCCCATTGCCATGAGCAATAGCATCTACCGCCTGCTCATGCGCTGGATGCACATGCACCTGTACCCCCTCCTCTCCCCCCATATAAATACACGTCAGTTCGGAGGTCGGCGTGGTGTGTCAACAGCACATGCTAGCAGGCCTTCCTGAACGACCTTGACACAAGCACCACGGGGGAGACCATATACGCCTTCGACATGTACCACGCCTTTGACAGTCCACCAAAAATCTTAATTAGGGAGGTTCTGGAACGCATGGGGACGCCATCCAAGCTACTGCGACTAATCCAAACGGTGCTTGAGCATGGGTCCACATACATCCGAGGCAGCCCAGATGAAATATTTCGAACGACACACGGCGTGAAACAGGGGTGCCCCCTCTCCTGCTTCTTTTTTGTCCTGGTTTTTGATCCCCCTCAGGTACCTGCAGTCCCAGGGACTCACCATCTCACCTATGTCGACGATGTGTCCACACCCATTTCACATGGCAAAGGAAGTCTTACCGCATCTGTGGTACAGCAGGGGTTAAACCTGATTGGCTGCCAACTCAACGTTGCCAAGAGCGAATGCTTACCCCTCGTGCCCCCCCCCCCCCCCAGTGCCTCCCTCGCTGCCCAAGTAGGCTCAACCCCCTGATCCTGTGCAGGCCGGCCCCATCTACTGGTCCGTTGAGCCCTGTGTGTCCTTGCCCGAATGGGCGGACACCACCGAGCATCTCATACTACAGGTATCCCACCTCATGCACCTCGGCCACCCGCTGCCAGCCTACATGGCCCAAAAAGCAGGTTACGAGATAATTGTGGACGAGCTACTCAATTAGTAGGCTGACCTCAATAGACACCCCATGCAAACGCTAGATAGGGTGCTCCTTGTCAACACGATGGTCCTGCCCCGCCTCCTGTACCGATGCGAATGCTACCCTCTCACTAGTACACAGCTTCAGGAACTCTCCTCGACGCCGGAACGATTTGTGTTTGCGGTCTCAGGTCTACCGTCACTCGTGGCCAAAAAAACTCTGTACACCCACCGCCCCAGGGGACTAGGCCTTGGCTGCCTGCTGGTCCTGTATCCCACCCGTGTCCTCGACTCCCTGCACAGGAACCCCCGGCTGGATGAGCTGCGCGTGTCCTCCCCCTCGAACATCTCTCCGCGCGTTCTTTTCACCCGCGCCCTCTCCTTGTTGCGACCCCCCCCTCCTCGAGCATGCTCCACCTCACCATCTCCTGGAGATCCGAAAAGGCCCTACGAGATCGCCTCAGTGGCAGGTCTAGCAGCGTATGTGGTGCCCAACTCCGGCCCCTCGCCTAGCTATACATATACCGACGGCTACCGTATCGGGTCCCCCCCGGCGTCTGGCACGTGTGCCGTCCTTCGAGACGGACATATCGTCCTCTGCCGCGTGCCAAGCAACCCCAATTCATACAAAGCTGAGGTCGTCGGTATATTGCTCGGTTCGCGCTTCTCTCCCCCCAATGCAACCCTAGTGGCCCAAATTAAAGTCAATATGTTAATCTTTAATTTTTGATATATGAAGGCGTTAATATATTAATCTCGCAAATATTAAGAGGTTAAAGTCAAATTTTTGCGATTGGGCCATTCGTACCCATTTTTCCATGCACATATGCGGACCTATAAGGGGTGTTACGTGGTATATTGTTGCACAACGGTATAGTAGAGAGGTTCCAATGTTGTGTTGGTGGGTGTCTTGGACGCCCCCCCTCCGGTTGCCCGCATTCCCCCCCCCTCCACACCACCATGTTCCCTTGTATAGCCCTTGTTATGCCTTTCTCTCGGGACACCCTTACGAAGCTTAACATGACGCTCGTGCGTTTGAGCGGGGCCAAGAGTTTGCGGGACCCTTTGGTCTCGCAACTCCTTGGTGAGTGGGTGGCCTCATCCCCTTTGGCCCGGGCCCGATGGTCCGAGGCCATGGAGGTTGGCTACCCCTCCCTTATTCGTACTAAGCAGGTGGAGGCGGGGAAGCAATATGCCTCCCACCTCTTCCCGGCCCCGGACCTCATCGGCCTCCTCATCAACTTGAACATCCCCAAGGTTGGCTTCCGCCACATGATGGAGTACATGAGCCGCCGGGGGTCGGCCTACTCGGCCGCAACGGGCCTCCCGTTCCCCCGCCCCATCCCCACTCGGGAAGCGTTCACGGACGCGTGGAAGGAGTTGGTCACCCCCCTTGACCTACGACCACCCGTGTCCGTCCCCGACCCCCCCGCGAGTGGGCGCTCTTGGCCGCTACCCTCATGGGCCCGGTACGTCCAATCACGCCCATCGCTAGTGGACACCATCGATTGGACAAGGCCCCTCACCTTCATTGTGCGTGGGGATGTGTACCCGTGCGCCAGTGGTAGTTGGACCAAACTCTCCATTGGGCTCCTCAACCACGGCGCACGGGGCCGCACACCCGCGTACTTGTGGGTGATAGGGATGGCCGTGTGCGGGGACAAGGACATGGCGGCACTTGCAACGATATGGGCCGACAACTTGAAGGTTTGTGGCCCATTCGTTGTTTGTTAATTGTGCGTTTTTTGCGTTAATTTCTCGAGATTAATATCTTGTTTTCGGTTAATATTAACGCCGACTGAAAAATGAACTTAATATTAATCTCGAGAAATTAATGTAAATATTAATCCATGTCCTTTTTGTAGGTATCTCAGTCCATACAAGACTGCGAGAAGGTTCATTGGGTGGCGTTGGGTGCCAAGCAGGTTGGTCATCGGGGGCGACCAACCATTCGTGCGGCGCCTTATCGGTGTGTCCACCTCGCCCATGGTGGGCTCAATTTACAATATGGGGGTGTGGGACAAGGTTGCGGCGGCATGGGTCAACGTGGCGACCCGACGCACCTTGGCCCGTGAGGAGGCGGCCCGCCGCCGCTACAAGGAGCCCGGCCGTAGCTTGGAGAACGGGGGACGCATAGGGGATCCACACATTGTGGTTGACCGGTGCATGGTTTTCCTATGCATCCTCCATTGTTGCATGGCCATTGGCCGGCTCCAAGTGGCGTTCATTGAGACACGCCTTGTGGACCTCCCCAAGGAGAACACCGACGCCGTGCAACGGGCACTCTACCGGGCCCGCACGGGTGTGAAGTCGGGTGCGACGGGGGCACCCGACGGGGAGGAGGCCCGTGCGTTGTTCCTCGCGTGGGAGGAACTTGGTCCGTTGTTGGACTACGTCCCGGACGATGGTGAATGGCAAGCCGTCGTGGCCATGTGTGACCTCCTCCGGGAGTTGTACACGGACAAGCCGCCCCGCGGGGACCTACGTGCGGCCGAGGTGGCACGCGCCTACCGTGCACATTGTTGCAAGGAGGCGTGTCAATCAAACTACCTCCTCTATTTGGAGGAGGATGTCACCGAGGCCGTGGCCAATGCACGCCGCTTGGGGGTTGGGTTGGGTGCCGTGTGCGCGGATGTCGTTGAGAGCCTCAACGCCATCCTTAAGCGCGCATACAATGACCACTCGAGCCGGGGGGGGGGGGGATGCCGGGGGCAACCCAAGTAGAGCGGGAGGGGGAGGTAGTTTCCCAAGTGTGGGAGTGGTGGTTTTTAACATTTGACCTCCCGCTACACAACTATGGGAGCCCCCATACCGCCCCATGCACCGTGGCAAAACTCATGGCCACCCATAGCCCCCCGCCCTCCATCCTTGCTTCCCCACCACTAGCTTTGTTTTCTCCTTCCCATGGACGCCTCGGCCATGCAAAAGATGTTGGCCGACATCGAACAACGAAGCCCTGGTGTGTTTTGCTTGTGCACGCTTGCTTGCGTATACGAATTAATATTTCCGTCGATCCATTTAATATTTCAAGATTAATATTAATAGGCGCGGTCATTAATATTTAATATATTAATCAATTTTTCGATAGATAATATTAATTTCAAGAAATTAAGTCGGGGGCACAAAAATCAATTTTTTTCCTTTTTTTTTTTCATCCTCTCACTCTCTTAGATGGCACAAGTGGAGTGGCGACTGGCTGCAGCTCCTCCAGCAGCAGCAGCAGCTCCAGCACCAGCACCAGCACCAGCACAAGCACCTCCTCCTCCTCCCGCCACACAACCGCCAACCGAGGAGTCAAGCGAAGACTCCTCGGATAGGCGGCGGAAGGAGAAGAAGGAGAAGAAGAAAAAGAAGAAGGAGAAGAGGGAGAGGAGAGGGAGGGAGAGGAGCCAGGGGCGTGGGGGGGGGGTAGAGGCCAGCATGGGGGGGGGGTCAAGGATGAGGGGGAGGGGGAAGTGGTGGTGGACGAGGGGGACGGGGACGGGGACGGGGATGGAGTTCAGGTTGTTGACCCCCCGAATGACCCCCCCCCTCCCCCAGTGGCTTCTCGAAGCCCTGGGCCCCCAGTCTGCCACCGCCCGGAAGGCGGGGCCGATCCCCTCGTCAGCCCAGGTGCTGCAGGAGGGGTGCGCGGGGGATCAACCCGTTTCCCCCCCCCCCCCCCATAGCCACAGGACAGTCATGTGGATTTTTCGGCGGTTGATCCGGTGTTTGATTCGCCGGAAGGAGGGGGAACACAGAGGCACCTGGGGTAAGGATGCCTCCAGAGGGGGGGGGTCTGGGTCTCGAAACCCCTCCCTGGTGCCCCGCTTGCCCCCATGCCAGAAACAATCAGTGGGGGCGCCTTGCCCGCACTGAATTTGCTTTTTGACCCCCGCGGCGTCCGTTTTGGGACGCCGAATTACCTGGTGCTGCTGCAGCACTGGGCCCAGCTGGGCTGGGTCACGCAGTGGCGCCAGGGCAAGGCTGTTGCCTTCGGGCTGGACTGGGCCACTGTGCTGGCCCTGCCCCGCCCCATCTACGACCCGGGGTGCCAGCCCTCGTACGAGGGCTTGGTCCCCCAGTCCCGCGCGGTCAAGTCGGCCGCCGTGGCCGCGACCGCGGCCAAACCGGGGGCCCAAGCGGCCCCAATGGCCAGCGCAGGAGCCCCTGTGGCCCCTGTGGAGGCTCCAAGTGCCGCCGCGCTCTTCCTGGAGGCCATGGGGGCAGTGCAGGCAGGCGGAGAGAACGGGAGTTTTGAGGTATGTTGCTTGCATGCCTGCATTAATTTTTAGGACGCCGGCTTTAATTTCTCGAGATTAATATTTAAATTTTGCGCCGCCGGTCGAAATATTAAAAGTTAAGAGTTAATATTAACGTCGAAAAATTAAAAATGTCGCCGAAAAAATTAATTTACTTTCTTTTTTTTGCAGGTGATTGACGTTGTGGTCAACGCGACGAATGCCAGGCCCATCCAGGTCGCCTGGCGAGACGCTGAGGGCTCCCAGGAAGTACCCTTGGGGGCCCTCCATTGCATCGTGGCCCGGGATCCACCCTTGGGCCTTGCTCTCTTGCGCGGTCTCCACGACTGGGAGACTTCGCGCGTGGTGAGCGGCGTATGGGTGGCGCCGCGCCACTTCCGGCCCGGGGAGTGGGCTCGGATGCAGGAGGTGGGGTACGCGGGGGGGGGGGGGATGAGGAGATGTGGGGGAGTATGGGTGGGGGCGGGGTGTGCGAGGGGGAGCAGGGGGCGGGGAGGCGTTCACCACCACCGCCCCGAACCCCCCCCCCCCAAGCGAAGCCGAACCCCCCCCAACCCGCCCCCAAGAAACGAACATTTTCTTTCGAGTCGTTTGACGAAAGCGACGACGGGGCGATCCCCCGGCCCAAAAGGCCCAACCCCCCCCCCCCCCCCCCACCACCACCACCACACGGCCTACGAAGGCCGTCCCTGCCCCCAAACCCACCAACCCCCCCAATACCGCCACCACAACCCCCCACCACCACCAAGACCGACACCCCCAAGGGTGCCGAAAAGAAGGACCACCGTCCCGGGGATCCGATCATGGGGACGGTCGTCCACGTACCCTACCCCGAAGGGGTAGAGACGGGCACCATCCGTGGTATCCATGGGGGGAAGTACGGTGCTGTTTGGGTGGAATACCCGGGCGGCACCACCCTCTATGAGGTGAGCCGCTCCCTCCTCTTCCCCACCCCCGAGGAGGCCGAGCGGCACGGGGAAGAGGCCCAGGCGGCGGGCCAAAAGAAGGCCAAACCCCCCACCCCCACAAACGAAGCGTCTAACCCCCCGAATGCAAGCCCTACTACCGAACCCAGTAACCCAACTAACCCCACTAACCCCAATAACCCCCCACCCGGACCCGCGAAGATGTGGGACCCCACTACGGGGTCCCACGAGGTAAGGGGGCCCGGATAGGGACCCAAGGGGCCACAATGGCCGTGGACAACAAACATAAACACACACATGATGCATTACATGTTGCGTTGTGCCATTTTTAGGAGGGTTAATATTTGGGGAAATGAGTTAATATTTGTGAGATTAATATTAATGCCGGCGACCCTTTAATTCTCAACTTTTCAAATATTAATGGAAAAACAAAAACAAAAATTAAAGCCGAGAGCCATTTTAACATTTTGAAACAACCACATGGGTAGGACCCCCCCACCAACCCCCAGGGGGGAATGACACCCATACCCATAAGGCAACCCATGGGGGTCATAATTTTCACGGCAATCACCCTAACCCCCCCCCTAAAAAAAGTCAAACTTGAGATTAACGTGTTAATTTTTGGGCAGATATTAAATATATTGACTTTAATTTGGGCCACTAGGGAACACTACGGGTTGACTGCAAGGGTGGTATAGCCTCCACCACGGGTACCAAGCGACCCGTCCGCCAGTCCAGGTGGGTCCTTCAGGCCAGGCACTCCCTCTTGTCAAAAAACCTGTCTCTGGAATGGATTGAAGGGCACACAGGCCACGTGCATCACAAAAAATCGGACGAGTCCGCCAAGTATGGCTCCACGTTGCCTCCCCCCCCCCCGACACGGCACAGACACCGTGGGATGTCATCTACCGAGGGGAGCTCATGCTGCCTCCCCACAAAGTCTGGATTCACGACTTGGTTGCACAGCACTCCCACGACCACTTTCACCCCTCCACCTGGTACCCCCTGAAGTTCCGTCGACTCGCTTGGCACAAATAGCTCTTCGGCCTTCAATCACGGAAAAACTACTCCGACTACGCGAGTTTCTGGAAGGATGAGTGCCCCCCACGCCCATGCTCCCACTGTCACCTGCGACACAACCTCAGTGTACACGGTTTCCTTGTTCACTGCTCCCCCTCCCACCCCCTCGTCCACGCCTGCCTATCCTCATGGCCACAGCCTGCTCTGGTTGCTAGGTGGCGCAGCACTGCGCTCCAC
Organism: Eutreptiella sp. 'Long Island Sound 2002'; assembly: GCA_964036045.1. Taxonomy (NCBI): domain Eukaryota; phylum Euglenozoa; class Euglenophyceae; order Eutreptiales; family Eutreptiaceae; genus Eutreptiella; species Eutreptiella sp. 'Long Island Sound 2002'. The sequence continues at coordinate 99,360,006 of OZ038383.1, forward strand.
CGCGACCTGCGCATCGCTGGGCGACTCGCTGTACCTTGTTCCCTCTATTAGCACCTGCTGCAGTCCTTGGCTGGGTCGAGAGCTGCGAAGAGGTTCATTAGTCGCTACCATAAACACGCGGTGGACGCCGTCACGCTTGCCCTAGCTGACGACGTCCCCACCTCTTCTTCTAAACCCAATCCGTTTCATTCGCGCGACTGGCTCCACTCGTCCCGCCCCGTATAAAGGCTTTGCCCCTCCCTGCTCTTGCCGACCATGCCGACCCTTTTCAGGTCTGAAGTGAATGGTGCGCCAACTCTCTGCCCTAAAGTAAGTGGGAAATCGCCATCAGTGCCCTCTACATACCTCAGGCGCCAACACAGCGTTCACTGCAGCCCATATTTGTTCCAGCTTGTTCCCCTCTGTCATGTGTGTGCCCTTGCCTACTGTCTTGCTTTTGCCTTTTTCTATTTTTGGTTTCCTTTTTCTATTTTTGAACCGACTATCGCCCAGTCGGCCCGTCGCTGGCACACCAACACCTACGTTAACGCCCTGGATGTGGACATCCCTGCTTTTGCCCCTTCCCCCGTTCTGTATGCATGACTGGAGTCTGGCAATGGTAGCTCCCAGCCCCCTGGGCACCCCCATGGTTGCCCATCACCCCCGGGGATGGCAACGGGGCGACTGCACGCGGGGATACCACCTCTGTTTTCATCATTGCACCTTGCACTAACCCTCATTCTTCAGCGACACGCCGGTTTGTCTTCCCACCCACCGACTTGCTGACCCATGACCTTGGGGTGTGGGTCACAAATCTGTATGATGGGCCAGCCTTCCTATTTAGCGGACCGTTGCGCTGTGAACTGTGTATTTCCAAAAAAGAAAAAAAACAACAACCACCACCACCACCACCAACTTTGGCACCAGCATCAGCACTAGCACCGCACCAGCACCACAAGCCAGAGCACCAGCTGCAGCACTAGCACCAGCACCAACACCACCACCACCAGCTCCAGCACCAGCACAAGCAGCTTCAGCAGCGGCGGCAGCAGCGGTACCAGCAGTAGCGCGAGCAACAGCCCCAGCACCAGCACCAGCTCTAGCAGTAGGTCGAGGTGTAGAATCAGCACCAGCACGAACACCAGAGCGAGGAGTAGCAACAACACAAACAGCGGCAGCAGCTCCAGCTCCAGCACCAGGTCCAAGTCTAAATGCAGCTCCAGAACCAGCAGGAGCTCTAGGTCCGGCAGCAATTCCAGCTCAAGCACTAGCACCAACACCAGCTCCAGCTCAAGCACCGGTACTAGCACCAGCGGTAGCAGCAGAACTAGCTCAAGCACCAGCGGTGGCACGAGAATTAGCACCAACGCCAGTACCACCACTGGCACCGGCGCCAGCACCGGCACCAGCAACCACCACCAGCGCAAGCACCAACGCCATGACGAGCTCTAGTACCGGCACAAGCACCACTACCAGCTCAAGAACCAGCGGTAGCAGCAGGTTCAGCACAACCCGCAATACCACTACCAGCACCAGCACCAATGCCACCACTAGCACCAGCTCCAGGACCAGGAGCAGCTCCACAACCCAAACCAGCACCAGCATCAGCACAAGAACTAGCTCTAGCTCCATCACCAATTCCACCTCAAGCAGCAACGCCAAAACCAGCACCAGCGGTAGCTCCAGCACCAGCATTGGCACCACCAGCAACAACAGCGGGAGCACCAGCAGGAGCACCAGGGCGACGAGCAGCAACAGCACCAGAACCAACTCGAGCTCGAGCCTCCGCTGCCTCCGCCGCCGCCGCCGCCGTCGCCGCCGCCACCACCACCACCACCACCACCAAGTACCAGCGGTGGCACGTGATTTAGCACCAACGACAGTACCACCACTGGCACCGGCACCAGCACCGGCACCAGCAACCACCACCAGCGCCAGCACCAACACCATTGTGAGCTCTAGTACCAGCACAAGCACTAGCACCAGCTCAGGAACCAGCGGTGGCAGCAGGTTCAGCACAACCCGCAATACCACTACCAGCACCAGCACCAGTGCCACCACTAGCACCAGCTCCAGGACCAAGACCAGCCCCGAAAACACAAACCAGCACCAGCATCGGCACAAGAACTAGCTCTAGCTCCACCGCCTCAAGCACCACCGCCAATACCAGCACCAGCGGTAGTTCGAGCACCAGCACTGACACCAGCAACAACAACAGCGGAAGCACCAGCAGGAGCACCAGGGCGACGAACAACAACAGCACCAGCACCAGATCCAGCTCCAGCACCAAGACCAAGGCGAGGACCCGCTGCAAAACCAACACCAGTAGCAGCACACGATCCAGCTACAGCTCAATCACCAATTCCAGTTCAAGCACCAGCGCCAATACCAGCACCAGCTCCAGCTCCACCACCAGCACAAATACAAGGGTGAGCAGCAGCAACAACAACACAAGTTTCAGCTCCAGGTGCAGCACCAAGTCTAAGTCCGGGACCAACTCGAGAACCAACACCGGCACCACGTCCAGATCTAGCTCCAGCACCATCACCAATTCAAGCTCCAGCACCAGCGCCAATAGCAGCACCAGCTGCAGCACCAGCACCAGCTCCAGCACCAACACCAACACCAACTCCAACACGGATGCCAGCACCCGCTCCAACACAGAACCAACGGCAGCACCAAATTCAGCACCACCACTAGCACCACCACTAGCACTAGCGCCAGCACCAGCACTAGCACCAGCACCAGCTAAAACACCAGCTCCAGGTAAAGCAGGAGAACCATCACCATCTCTAGCACCAGCACCAGGTCAAGCTCAAGCGCCAGCACCAGTGCCAGCACGAGCACCAACACTAGCACCCGCTTAAGCACTAGCCGCAGCACAAGATTCATAAACCACCACTAGCACAACCACCATCACCGGCACTAGCACCAGCACCAGCACCACCTAAAGCAGAAGCACCATCACCAGCTGCAGCATCAGCACCAGATCAAGCGCCAGCACGAGCACCAGCACCAGCACTAGCATCAGCACCAAGCATCAGCTCCAAACCCAGCTCCAAAACCAGCAGTAGCACCAGGGCTGGGGCCAGCAACGACTCCACCACCAGTTCTAGCTGCAGCACCAGCATCACCACCAGCAGTAGCACCAGCTCCAGTTGCAGCACCAGCACCAGCACCAGAGCCCACGCCAACACCAACTCCATTACCAGCGCCAACGCCAGCGCAAACTCCAGCACCAGCAGCAGGGCGACCACCACCACAACCAGCACCAGCACCAGCTGTGGGCACCACCACCACCACCACCACCACCACCACCACCACCACCACCACCACCACCAGTTCACTTCAGTTCAGGTTTTGGGGCCTCCAGCGCCAGTGAACGATTGCCACTGACCTCACGTCCCCACGGATTGATGTTCACCCCACGAGCACGTAGATGCAAAATCCAATTCAAGCCAGTTTCAGCGTATGCGCCAGTGCTCGGAGGTCCACTTGTCCTGGGATGTCGTCCCATTCCACTGTCCACGGTCCCAGGCAGATCCGAAAATCCCTGGGCCACTCACTCAGTGCATGTCCTATGGTTACTGAGAGTGGATCACGTGAACACTGACCCGGTGCATAGACGACGGCTCGGGCTGTAGGCACCACCCTCACCCATGGAGGACGCGACTCCGGAGGGTTGAGTTGAGCCGATGAGACCGCCCCCACCATGAAGCTGATGAACACCGCGAGACCCCAGGGCCGGGTGAGCCCAGCGGGCACCATTTCTGATTGCTGCAGTGGCTCTATCACGGAGTCAGACCAGAGCACGTGTTGCAGCGTATGCAGGAACACTAGGGAGAGAGATTGAACACGGGAGATCAAGGTTTTGGGCTCCATGCTGTGTGGCATATAGATGAGCCCTGAGGTTGTAACCCACAGGATTCCCTCCCCTTGGCCCACATGATCATCATGCACAAGCCTGACCAGGAAGCTTACTGACTCGACTGAGACCCTTGCCTGTGTGAGACTTTGCATTTCCACTGTCCATCCATCTAATTGCATGTCTTGAAGCAGGTCCCAAAAAGCACGATGCACTGCTGCACACACTTTGAGGCAGTTCTGAAACAGATGTTGGCCCCAGTCCTGCACCGAGGCTTTGCAGAACGGGCAGTACGGAGATCGGGGGTATTCGCGCAGCCCTGTGGCTGACCGCAGCCACACACACGCCCTGATCACCTCATTAGATATCTTGGCTTCGAGCACCAGGGGTGCCCATGCTGAGCCTGTCTAGCTGTAATACCTTGACACAAATTGAGGCCTCGAGGCAAGAACCTCCGCATCATAGATGGCCGAAAGGACATCGGCGGGTCGCAGACATACTTTGCCTGCCTTAAGAAGCACTGCATGCAGTGAAAGGAGGGGTAGTAGGGGAAGGACAGCGCCTTGAGGCTGGACCCCCGGTGTTTGTGATAGGTCGTGCGCCAGCGCTTGCGCCTGGGCCACTTCCGTGCTCCTGCCGGAGTCATGTTGGGCTTGGACATAGCCTTCCCCATAGCCCTGTTGGTTCACTATGGACACCACACTCCTGATGCAGCTGTCCAGCACATGGGAGCCTGACGATTTCGTCACCCCTTCATTTACTGCTGCACTCGTGCAGTCTGCCAAGAACAGGCACTTGGGCGCTCCAGTTTCCCTTGCCTTGTGAACGGCCAATAGTTTCCCAAACCATTCTGCCACTTGGGCATCAGGATCCTCAACACACCAGTGACACCAGAAAGCACCACAAACTCCTGAGGCATCCAGGAAGACCACAGCACAGCCCACTGCTGTGCGCGTCGCTGATCCATCGGACACAGTGACAACATGATGTCCCTGCACCTTCCGGTAGCACGCACCATGCACAGGGGCTTCCGTCACTTCCAAGTCGGGAGACACACTGATGTACAGGCCTCTCTGCCGTAACTCGTCACAAAGCACCTGCGGGTCAGACCCTGGTATTCGTTGCCACTGGCTGTCTTCCAGAAGGGCCCTAACGATACCCCTGGTGTAGACGCTCCGTGAGCACGCCGCTTGCAAGGTAACGAGCGTTCGCTGCAGACCCAGCCTGATCTGCAGGACCGGGAATCTTAACCCACCAGCTGAGATAGGGGCACTGAGCGGGACATCTGAAAACCAGGATGGCAGTGACAGAGCAGTGCGCGCACATTGCCGACCTGTTACTTGCAGGGGTTCACAGAACTCCACTGGCACTGGCACTACAGTGAACTTGAAATCTGTGGAGGAAACTGCATATGCCATGAGAAACCTAAGCGCCAGGATACAGGACGGCCTGTGCTGAGTGATGGACCTCCTGACTGCCCTGAACTTGTCCCCTACTTTATCTCTATCAGCTCGTAGACATTCACCCATGACACACGGCACTCCGACGATTTTGAACCCACTCTTCTTCATCGGGAACTGCCCTAGCCGACAGAACACTTCATCTGCAGCGTAGATGAGGCGTCCATCTACAAATTCAATAAGAAACACTGCAGTTTGGACGCATTCGGCGATGCGCCGGCATCATTGGCTAGAGAAGTACATTCATTCAGAACACACACAAAGTCTGCTTTGTTCAAGCCGAATAACCTGCCATCGTCTGAAAAAATCAGCTCGGGTATTCTTACTCCTGGTAGACCCGGATGCTCAGGCGCTGGAACCTTGCGGTACAGCGCCAGAGACCTCAGGATTCTGGGTATCATGTACGATCCGACCCCCATGCTGTCTCCCTGTGTGCCTCCCTGTTTCAGCCTGTACGGCGGCGCCAGCCCGTACGGGGTCTGCAGGAAAACCTGGAAGGAAGAGAAAAACCAGTCCACCCGCTCACCCACGTCCATGGAGGGGTTTTCCTGCAGGATTTCTGAGAGATTGGGGCGGAAGACGTTGCAGAAAGCGTTGCTCTCGTCCCAGTCGCCACAGTATATGTGTCCGTTGTTCAGCGCCCAGTACGCGGTAAACCACGGCCACCACCACCACCACAACCACCAGCGCCAGCACCAGCACCAGCACTAGCACAAGCACCAGCACCAGCACCAGCAGCACCAGCATCACAAGCAGCACCAACAGCACCAGCAGCACCAGCAGCACTAGCCGCACCAGCAGCACCAGCAGCACCACCAGCACCAGCACCGGGCAGCACCACCATCACCACCAGCACCACCAGCACCCGCCGCCGCCGCCGCCGCCCCACACCACCAGCAC